>JAWWES010000037.1:8443858-8603858 GCA_035583135.1 Lophotriccus pileatus
TTTCTTGAACACACCTGGAATTTGAACCCCTGTGAAGCAGGGAGTGAGTGCCCTGGCTGCTCCTGTGTTCCCAGGCGAAAGAGTGGTGTCCTCATCTGCCCTGGGTGATGGGAATCCCACATGGTGAACATCCCTCAGGAACAGGACTGGGTCTCTGCTTTGCACAGGCAGTTTTCTTGTGGAACTTCTGTGGAAGAGACCTCCTGAACCCTTCTAAGACCAAGCACAGGTTGTGGGATGCTGCGTTGTGGGGTGCTGGGCAGCTGACTGCTGGTTCATGGTCCTGTGTTGCCACTGAAATTGGCCGTGGGCCTGTGCCTTCCTGCACTGCCTCTGATGTGGTGAAACCCCTCAGAGCAGATGCCCATGTCCTGGCAGGGACCAGGAAATGTCAAGCACTGTGGTGCTGTGGATCCTGTTCTAGTCTGTGGAGACGAGGAAACGGGTGGCTGCTTTCTCTGCAGGCCATGGTCAAGTCCTTCATCTTACATTACCCCAGTTTTCTTTGCAGCACTGACATTCATGCAGATCCTAATTTCTGTGTCCCTTGCTTCTGCTGCCAGCGTGGCAAAAGTCTTGCAGGCACCTCTCCAAGCACGTCCTTCGTCTTGCCTCATCTTGTGTTGATCAATAGGCTGCTCGGGGTGTTCTGCTCGCTGTAGCCTTGCTGCTGTCAGTGGGACCCACCCATGCCCACCCTCTGCAGTGGAAGGAAGGCAACCAGATGTTCCTCATGGGCTCAGGAGACAGGAACATGGAAACAAAGCTTGGCCAGTGTTCATGTCTCATACTGCTGGTCTGCTCTGCTGGGCCAAGGAATGCTGCTAAAGCACAGCATGATTAAGGGCCTTACAGCACTATTGTGCTGGGGCTTCACTAACCAGGCCCAGAGTAATCCTCCTGTGGGCTCAGTGGGAAATGTACGGATGTCTTCCACACCAGACTTTAACTTTTGCAAGGGTATCACAGCCCAGGTCTGAATGTTTTCAGAGCTTCCTCTGAAGACCCTTGGTACCCTGGTGCGCCAAGAAAATGCTCCAAGGAAGGCTGTTCATATGGTATCTGGTGCTCCCAGCCAGAAGAACGGAAGGAGGATATGAAAATGAGTAATTATCTCTAAAAGTTATCCAGATGTATTTGCTGGCCTTTCTTTTGTGTACCCTGAACTGGTTTCCATCTCCCTTGCCTTAGGTTCTCAAAATCTTGGAGAAAATGGTTTTTCAGAGGGTAAGGGAAGGAAAAATCAGTGAAGTCAGATGCTAATTTCACAAGATATGAAATGCTTTGTTTAACTGGGAGAGCAGTAGCTGGCCCATTTCTCTTGGTGTTTCTGCCTGTGGTGGTGAAACTTTTCAGGGCAGCAATGGGGAGCAGACAGTGGGGTAGAGATGGGCATCACCCCTCCCCAGTCAGTGTTCCTGCTTGCAGCATGTGGAGATCCCTGTTCATGGCTCTGCTCCCTGTTCATGGAATTTGTTCTCTTTTTTCAAACTGTTTCCTGTTCCTCATGAAAGTGAATTTTAAACCCTTCCAAAGTTTTGAATTAGTGGGTTTGTTAGTACTGGTTCAGGCACTTGTCCCTCCCCCTGCAGAGGGGAGCAGTCCTGTGCCTGGGGTGGTGGCAGTGCTGCTGGTGGGGTGACCCGTCCTCCCATGTTGCTCTGGGAAGGCACAGGGGCAGGAGCAGCTCTGCACAGCTTGTGCAGGCACCTGGCAGGCCTCAGTGCCTGCCGCACATGTGTGGTTGGGTTGGGAGGGCTTCTCCAGGGAGAGCGGCGGGAGCTTGTGCCCACTACAGAGGACTGTTCTAGGCTGGGGTTTGCCTGTTCTTTGTGTCTGTGTGTGGCTTCCTTCAGAGATGGCACACGAGGGAGTGAACTTTTCGTCTGTCCCCACTTCAACCTCCAGCCAGCTTTCCAGCTCCGTGTCAGGCGCGAGGTTCCTTTAGCACACAGCGTTCATTCGCAGTGAAGCCTCTGGCAGCTGTTTTCCTTGGATGCATTCCCTAGATCAAGAGTCAGCACATGTTCACCACGAGACCTATTTGGTAAACGGCTTGAGAACAGAGATAATCTTAGCCTAGTTTGATTTGCATAGGAGCACTGGCACAGCTCAGTTCATGTTTGAATGCTAATTCGGAGCTGAAGCCTGTGTTGGGGTCAGTCACGCAGCTCCTGGTCAGATCCTTGTCACATGAACATGGATGTGCATATATCTGATCGCATGTTGTCTGTGCAGGGATGTTGTACCATGGATGGGAAGGAGAAATGGAAGAAGTTCAGTCATTCATAAGAATGAATAAATGAATCTGTGTTTAATGTGTATTCCAAGACTCTCTTACCTACATCTTGCTTATGTGCCCTAGAGAAACTTCTGTGACCGTCTCCCCTGGCAACTCTTGCCCTTTTCCCAAAGCCTGTTATCATGAAGAGCTGTGGATCTTCTGAGTGAATTCACAGTGTAAAAGGTACTGGGGAGCCAGTTTGTCCCCTCTCCTGTACAGCTGTCTCCTTTGCCCTAAGCCTGGACATCTGTATTGGAATATTACAGCTGGGCTGCTTTGAATGCTTTTGCCAGCAACTGTATTTAAATCATTGTCAACAGAACTCTGCCTTTTCTTACTCAAAAGATCACATTAGGTGATTTAACCTGATATTCTGGGTTTAGCAGGCAGATTAGCAGCTGCTAAAATGCAAAGTCATATGCCATTGATAATCTATCACCAGCAGCAAATCCCGGGTAATTGTCACTTAGTCAACAGAACAAGGCAGGTGCAGCACAGGACACACTCCTGCTGCTTTCCGGAGCTTTCAGACAGCGCTGCTCAGTGTGTTTCTGGCTGTGATGGAAGCGGTGGTGGTGTGATCCAGGCTGAGCCCTGCCTGGCCCATGTGGGACCTGGCCCTCAGTGTGGAGCAGGATAGTGATTCTGTCCCAGAGACCTTTCTCTTCCTCTTGCTGCTCAGATGTAAATTCATTTTTGTCAGAGCACTGCAACTACCAGTTAAATCAATTGAGACAAATCCCCTGTATCTTAAGGAAGAGCTGAGCCTGGGCTGAGTGTGAAGTGAAGGAGAAGGGAATGTTCTGTGCAGGTTCTTGCTCCCCAAGCCCAGGCTGTGTGCCCGCTGGGACAGTCAGGCCAGTGCTGCTGCCGGCTCTGCTGGTACCGTGCTGCAGAGTGTTCCTCAGGACTTCGGCTTCTGGGAAGAGCTGCACGTGGCTGGACACACACCTAAAGCTGCATGCAAGAGTTGCTCAGAGAAAATCCAGCTCCTGGAGAAGGTTTACAAAAAGGAAAAAGATTTGTGCCTTCACCTGCTCCAGTAGCAGGGGACTGGGCATCCCCTCTGAGCTGCGCTGCAGCTCATCCCTGTGCCACCCGGGATTTGTATGTGGTAATAGCAGGAATCCAATGCTCCTGCACCAGCAGAGATACAGCATGGGACTGGAGGCATATTGTCCTTGCCATGTGCTATTCGTATGGAAGAATAATCCATAAATCAAGATATTACAAGGCTATTTAGTGATTCTTCAACTGTTAGACACGTGTCAACAACAAATAAAAGAAGCATTTGATAGCGTTAGTCCATGTGCCAGGAAATCCTCCTGGTTGCATTTCTTACCTAAGGAAGGGGGGACCTAAGGCTATTTGGCTGAGCACGCTGTGCTGCGATGCTCCTGCACAGGCAGTGAGTTCTTCCTAAGCTCTGCCAAGAATTTGCTTGTCACAGAGATGTGTAATGTGATTGCAGTGGAAAATACATGCAAATGTTTAGCCGCCTCTTTTTTTTTTTTTCTAGAGGGGAAGAGATCTTGATTAAACAGTAATTAAGAGTGTTTTGGACAACGCAAGGCAGTCTCTCTCCCAGGTGCTTAATAAGAGCCAAGACTGTTGAGTGAAGTGTTTATTTAGCATAGTAATAGGAGGCAGGTTTTGCCAGGCTCACCAGAACTCAGGATATTACCTATGTAACCTGGGGTCCCATGTGTGCCAGGCTCTGACCCCTGTGTGTGCCAGGGTCTGACCCCCATGTGTGGCCAGGTTTGTCCCATCAAGGGCAGTGCACATCAGAAAAGCCTCCTCTGCCTGCTGCCCGTCCCCATGGCTGCTGCTTCCCTGCAGTGAGGTGGAGGATAAAGCTCTTCCTCCTCAGGGAGGTCTCAAGGTGAGCCCAGAGTTGCAGGTGGCACCCTGGGACTGGGCCATGTCCCTGGGATGATGAGTCCGTCCCTTGGCGTGCCTGCAGGTGGGGGACAGGGATCTGGGGGCGCCCTTCAGTGGGCTTCCTCAAATCCCATCCTTTGGAGCTGTGCCTTGCAGCCAGCAGGCAGAGAGCAGCCTTGCTGGCTCCTCAGCTGAGCCCTGGCACATCTCCCTTGCCCGCTGCTCCTGGGTGGAACACCCAGCCCCAGGCTCTGTCCCTGCTGCCATGTGCTCCGTGGATCTGCCTCTGTCCCTGCCATTCCATGGTAGGCACTGCTAGAACTGGTACTGGGCAGAGGTTTCCTGCAGCGCTGGGGTTAAAGGGTGGAAGAAAGCATCTTGCTTTGGACTTGTGGTATTTTTTCAAAGATGCTGTTTGCATTGATAGATTTTTGGATGATGCTCTAGCAAAAAAAAAAAAAAATCAATGTCCCAGTGATTGTACCAGGAAGGGCAGTCGATTGGTGAAAAAGCTGCAGCAGGCGTATTGGGAAATGGATTTTTCTGCCCTCCAGACATTAACTTGAAATTCTTTGAAATGAGGAGAAAACAGTCTGTGTCAGAAATGAAAAATTAAGGAGGTTAATGTGATGCCTTTTCCACTTTTAATTTCTTTGAATTCTAGGATGTCCTTGGAGGCTAGAGGTGAGAAGGGCAGGAGAGCTCCTTGCCGAGCTGTGCTCTGCCTTGCCCGCTCCCACTGCCCATGGCAGGCCCCCACGGCACTCACCGTGGGCTGGCAGCGGGGCCAGGGGGTGCACAGGGCCCAGGGAAGCTGCTGCCCTCACGGGTGTGCCAGCTGCTGGGTGTGTAAGAGCAGACAGGGGACAGTTGTGGTTAAGGGCCCTCCGGTGTCGTGATACCTGGCTCTCTGTGGAGATCAGCTGTGGGACTGGAGCCTTTTGCTCCACAGCATCAGTGAGTGTTAAACTCGGGTCTCTGACGGGGGAAGCGATGTAAAGCGTGTGGGCAGGGAAGTGTTTCCTGTGCCTGAGATGCTCCTTGTTTTTTCTGTAAGGACATGTACTGATGTACACATGTGTGCACCTACACACACGTGTGCTTCCTCACACCTCACTTGTGTGCTGGCAGCTCTGTTGCCCACAGCACAGCGCAGTGCCGGCCAGCGTTCCTCTCGGAGGGGAAAGCTGAGCAGGAGATTGCATGCCGTTGTCTTTCTGCTTCGGGTAATTGTCTGCACTTCAGCCTTTCTGAACAAAATGCCTCTTTCTTCCCTCTGGGGACCACTTTCCCAGTCCCTTGGGTGGTCTTTTTATGCAGGTTTTTATCCACTCTGTGGTAGGCTATAGGCAGCTCTCCAGAGAGCCGGAAAAACCTCTGCTTGCCTTACCCTGTTGCAGAAGGGGAAAATGAACTCCCAGAGACTCGGTTTTGGGAAATTAAAAAGCAAGGCGAACATTAAAAAGGGACGTAAATAACGGGAGGCTTTTCATCCCCCCTGAGCTACAGGGGGGCTGATTTCCCCATGCCCCTGGGGACGGTTGGTGTGAGCCCCCCTCTTCCACCCAGGCTGGGGGATGCAGACATGCTCTTCTTGCAGAATGAGTGCCTGCAGCTCCTGCAGCCTCTGTGCAGGGCACTTTCCACTTCCCAGGGCCAGGACACTGGCATCATCCTTGGGATGGTGGCTGGGGTCAGGATCTATCCGTTCTCTCCTCATGAGAAGTGTAAAGGGTCAGTGGTGTTTGATGGCCGTGCATGGCCAAAGAGGATAAAGGACCAGACAAAATTACACTGTTGAAAAGCTGCAGTGCTCTTTGCATGCACATTTTAGATATAGTGAGTGATGTGTTAGTCAAGCCATGTCTTGCAAAAAGGCAGAATAAACCTCTAAAGAAGCTGAGAGAAGGAGAAAGTAGCATGAAAGAGCTTCTGTGTAAGGCAGGCTAGAAGAGCAGGCTGTCCGTCTGGGAAAGGAGTGTTGGGTTGGTCCCCGGGGGTGCCAGCCAGCCATGTACAGTGATATGTGGAAGGCAAAGGTTCATTAGAAAACAACTAATTGCTTTCTCCTAGGGCAAGAGCTGGGGGTATGTAATGGAGTTAGCAGTTTTGAAACTGAAGTACCTTTTATATCGTGGTATTCAGATACATCCCTGAAGTTAGTGGTTATGGGTTGTTGTAGAAACCAAGACAGAAATGGATTCAGAAGGGAAACAGGCAAGTTCATGGGACAAAAATCTGTTTGGTTATTGGTGATGAAGATTTGATACATGGTTTGGCTCAGTCAGTCCCTAAGTAGGTCATCATGAGGTGGGAGGGTGTCTTCCTGTCCCAGAGAAGGGAGTAGTCTCCTGGGTCCAGTTTCTTGCATATTTTCTCTAAACATAGGAATGGTTGACAACTGTGCTTCAGCTGTGGGCAGAGGCTCCAGCGTGGGAGTGTAGCCATACTGGGGACTGTGCCCTGCTCTTGCTGGGAGCAGCCAGGGTTTGGCAAGGACACACTACAAGAGTGGATCCTTCCTCTCTTCACCTGAGTTGGCTGAGCCATGTGGGTGTAAGCCAGGACAGGATTTGGCACATTAAGATTATGTGGCGATGTAAGTGATAGATCTAATGAAGAGAAGACATGTTTCCTCACCTTCAGTATTATTATTTATTGTGTAGCTTGAAGGCAGAGACAGCGGCCACTTCACATGTTTCCATGTGCGTGAAAGTTTACAATTCGATTCATTTCTCTATTTTAGCTTTGCGGAAGCGAAGGAGAAAATCACCAAAGTTAACAGAGAGGTAGCAGGGAGCAGTGAAGGACATATGGGTATGTAAGGGAAGCAGATGGCCTATCTGACTAAACCACATCATATAAGTTTATGAGTCAGGCAGGTGCTCTTTCCTGCTGTTTTATAGTGATGTCTTAAGGATTTCCCTTTTGATATACGAGGGCAAATCGTCAGCCGAGCCCTTCTCTATCAGAGGCTAATCCAAAAGTAAATCACTCTAAAGCAGCAGGAGAGAGGTCTTGCAAGGCACCCACTATAGAGATATTCTTTTGTTATAAATCATCAGAGTCGTGTTCTTAAGGGATTATGCTGGAAAAAGCAAACAATATAAAAAGGTCAAATACAAATAGTAAAAATGAAATAGTTTGTTGCCTTATTCTGTCTGCTCACAGAGGAGAGACTACTTGGCCAGGAGAAGAAATGGCTCTTCAGTCCCACTGGAGTGTGGCTGGAGCCAGGGATGGGGTTGCGTGGAAGTAGGCAGCAAGGGACACTCTGGGTGTGCCCCTCTGGACACTGGGGGATCAGTTCCTTGGCATCCATGAGAGCACCATGGGACCACCCGTGAAGCCAGTGCCGGCTGCCTGTGCCCTGCGTGCTTGTGATGGGAGGGTGAGCAGCCGTTCATACAGCCGCTGCCTGGGCTCTGCTGACAGGCCTGGGTTGGCTCCCCTGGGAGCGTGTGGGTGTGAGGCAGGCAGGGGTACGTGTGGGTGCCCCTTGATCCACTGCTGGAGAGGTTTTTCTCAGGCATCTGTCCCTGGACTGAGCCTGGCACAACCTGGCTAATACATAGTGCTGTCTCACTGCTGCTTGTGCTGCTGTTGGGAAAAGCCCTCTTGCCATGATCCAGCTGCACCATCACCCTGGGCACTTAACTGCTTTGCTGCAGCTCCTGGTGTAATATCAAAACTTGAGGGAAATTTAAGTGAAAGAACGTGCCTGCTGCTGGCCGGACGCATGGATGTGCTGCAGTGAGCTGGTGGTGTTGTCGGCTCAGTGGCACATCCCACTGCACTTCATTTTGCAGGAGATTTACTCCTTGTGCCTGTAGTGCAACCTGAGCCTCTGTTCACAGCTCTGGGTTGGCCCTTCAGTGTGCCGTGGTTGAGCCCTTGCTCTCATGTCGTAATAACTGCCTGCAGTTCATAGCACTTCCAGAAAACTGGGTTTCTGATTGGAGGATAAGATGGCAAACTGTGTTCCTGCTTGTGGATGCTGGGAATCCCAGCAACCATCCACACAGGTCTGGAACATCTGGGGCACTGCTCTCTGCCCTCTTGCCTCTCCCTCCCACCACAGCTGGCCTTGAGAGGTGTTTCCCATGTGTTGTCTGGGAGGACTGAGTGTCACTGTGGGAGTGGAGGTGAAGTTGGTCTTGTGCCTTTTACACTGTTGTGTGGGCAAGGTGCGATCCCTTGGAATGCCAGGAAACACCTGTGCCATTTTCTTCTCCAAATCTCAAAGTGTAATTTATTAATAATGTGAATAAAACCACCAGAGCTGCTGTTTGGGACTCTGACAGGCTTTGGCTCTGTAACCTGACATCTCGGCATGGGCAGCCGTGAGCTCCGTCTGCCAGCGCGGCAGGTACCAAACAAAGGTATAAACACTACTTGGCTGCCCATGGGCTCAGGCAGTCCCTTTTCTCTGGAGTCCCTGGTTCCTCTGCTCTCTGAAAGAGGGAGAGCTTGATTATAGCTAGGGCCTGGGCTCTGCTGGGGTGCAGCAGGCTGGCGGGCAGAGGGGGCAGCCCCGCGGGCAGCAGGTTGGAGGATCTGGTGGTGGGCGCTGGTGGCCGCTGCTGCCTTCCCCTGCTCCACGTGTCAGATCAGTAGCAGCATCTCTGCTGCCAGACCGTGAGCATGTGCCTCCCGCAATTATACCGAGGCCGTTGGCTGTCCCTGACACAGACTCGGATTAGGAGTCCCTGCGCTGACACGCTGACAACGCTCGGCTGTGTTTGGTGTCCAGTTAAGTGTGCAGTTCATTGGCACACGCGTGCAGCTGCTCTGGCCTGTGCTGCCCGCTGGCAGGCTTGGCCCGTGCCCTGCAGCCCCGTGTCCTTCCCCACAGCCCTGCGCCGGGGGTCCAGTTGCAGCAGGGCTCATCCTGCCCGGGGCAGGGCTGGGGAGAGCTGCTGGGTCTGCAGGACCATCACGCTCTGCCTTCCAGTGAAGCCCTGTGGGCAGCAGGCTGCTTCCCTGGCTCTGGGGTCTGCCAGCCTGTTGTAACCCCCTCCTGCCATTGGGGTGCCCCTGGCTCTCCAGCCCCACTGGGTCTGAAGCCTGGCAGCAGTGCCTGGGCAGCACCACGCACAGGATCCACCAGCACCGAGTACAGCAGGCAGTGCTCTGTGAGGGCATGTGGGTTTCCCTTAACCAAACAAACATTTTTGTCTCCTATATACACACTTTGCAGCTCCAGCAGGCAAAGCTGGATTTTGATGGCATCAGTGTCCATAACTCTGTGTCTCCAGTTCGTTCACAGAGCAGCTCCAGCACCCACCACCTGCCTGCACTTGGCTTCTCGGAGGAAAACCAGTGCAACCCAAGTCCGTCACAGTACAAAGAAACAAGGTCAAATTCAGGTTGCAGAGGCATTCCTAACTTCTGAACTCTGAATTTGGAACGTACTTTTAACTTAGTACTTAATGTCTAATATAGTTTTATGAGTCTATGGGAGCACAAATGATCCCTTGCCGAGTTTAAACTGACGAACTGATTTTCCTTGAATTCAGCTTCACTTTAAAACACTGACTGTGTTTTCTTCAGCCTTGCTCAGCTCTGGGAGTTTTGTTGAGGCCTCGGGAGCTCTGAGCCCTTAGAGCTGGAGAGCTTTGAGAACTGTAGCTGCAGCTAGCTGTGGGCAGGTGGGGAGATGAGGTGGCTGTAACGCTGCTGCTCTGAATTGAGCTACATTTCACTGCTTATTGTTTAGTGCAGTAACTATCTAACAGTGATAACTCTGTAAATTAAACTCCTGTTTTTTTTTTTCAAAACAATGGAATATGCTTTTGCCCTCTAAAGTGAAGAGAGTGGGAGAGATGGAGAATTTACGTCAGAAATATTCCTCAGAAATAACCAAGAAATTCTGAATTAAATCTTAAAATCAATATATCCAGTCCAGCTGATGTATTTGCCGTGGAAAATTGGGGCTGATCAGTTAATCCTTGGTAAATTTATAAGCAACTGAAAATGAGACTTTCTAGTTAGACACTTCAGTCTTGTTAGTGGATGGGTCTGTCACCTCTGGTGCAGGCAGGTGCCAGTGGGGATGTGGTGTGCACCACATTCCCATCTGGTTGTGGGCTGGAGAGGGCTGGGCTGGGGCTTGGGGGTACCCACAGGCCTTACCTGGAGTGCCTGACAGGGATAAAGGAGACTCTCCTGTAACATTTCCTTTTCCAAGCCTCCTGGGGAACAAGATGAAGAAGGTCAAGGGAATGAAGCGAGACTGCACTGCCAAGTGTTGAAAAGATAAAATATGCAAAACGTAACCTCAGGTGCACAACTCTGACTCTGCCCCCTTGTGCATATTCATTAGAATACAGCCTGTAATTACCTGTTGTGAGTGGTCAGAGCCACGCATGTGGGGTGTGGGGATCCTGCTGCGGTGCTGTGGGTGGGTTATGGTTGGAAGCTGCTGCGGTGCAAGGGGCAGAGGCTCAGGCTGGTGAGAGGTACCCAGGGCCTGGAGCTGACCTGGGCTGGAACTTGAGAGACTTTGCTGAGGAGCCACCTTGGAGTGTGGGCTCCATGGCAGGAGCAGGTCAGGTAGAACATGCTCTTTCCTGCAAGGTGGCAGTGCAAACACAACGCTCCCAGGAAGGAGTTAATATTGGTCTGTCTACAGATGTCCTGATGGAGTGAAGGCAAGCAATGATATTTTATATCATTTTGATATCCGGTCTAAATTAGGCCCGAGGGAAAGACTGTGGCCTATTTAACCCAGCATCTGTCAGTTATCATTATTTTCAGCCAACTTTAGTAGATTCAAGTATAAAATTTATATCTGGGGGGAGGAAGGGGAAAGAGGCTAGTAGGAGCTGGATTTGGCTACCTCAGATTTCGCTGAAAGACTTTGCAATAGCCTTTTAGAAGTTGTTACATGAGATAATAATGAGATTATTGGGGACAGCGCTGTGGTTGAAACTGGCTCTGGTCACCAGCCAAGATCTGTGTGGAGTGGGCACAGGGAGGATGAAGGGAGGTTTCCAAGGATGTGTCTTGGGTCTGGATAGTGGTATTTGGTTAGCTGTGTTGCAAGAAAAAGTGGAATTTGATCATAATATAACCTTGAAAAGCATTTCCACAGATGTGGGTGGCCATCCTGCTGAGCAGACTGTGGGGTAACAGATGGGCTGGGATGTCTGTGCCCTTGCTGTTTGCCACCACTGAGAATGTGGGTGGAGGGCCCAGGAAGAGGCAGGGGCTGGTGTCTCTGGGTGACAGGAGGATGCTGGTGAGATGCAGCTGTGAAAGAGGCAAATCTCCTCTTGATGGGACTTTCAGTAGAGTTGAAATGGTCCGTGGCAGCTCACGAGCTGGAAGGACCCTCACGGGCACACTCAGACGCTCCAGGTGTTGCATTTCGCTCCATCCACCCCCTGTACAGGCCAGAGCCACTGGAGCAGAGTGGAGCCCAGTGTGAGACTGTGGCACCTGCTGGGACCTGCCCTGCCATGCCCTGGATGACCTGAGCTTGTCTTGGCACTTACCAGACCAGACGTGTTGGTGGTATGGTGTGCGGCCGCGCGATTCCCAACCTGTCCGGCCTCCTGCGGTGCTGCTGGCTGCAGTCAGGCAGCTGAGCAATTTTTTTACCTGCTGTCATCTGAAACCAGGCAGAAACCCTGAACTCCTGACGACTGACTAATGCAATTGCCCTTTTATTTCCTGATACTTCCTTGAGAAGTAGAGGAACTCTGAAGCCTACGCTGTCGTAAATCCTTGCTCAGGCGGCAGGCATCTAGCTTGGGTGCAGAAAATGGAAACTTCAGTGGCTGGGGAGAAACCCAAACCTCTTCCTTCCCAGCAGCCTTCTCTGTGCCACGTGGTAGATGCTTGGTTTTTCATACATTGGGATGTACTGATAGATTTTGTTGAAATGGAAGTCAGCAGTTCACACCTGCTGTATGGCAGTGCCTGGCTTGGGGTAGAAGCTACAAGCTGCTGGTGACCACGGTGCTGCCTTTGTCACCCAGCCTAAACCTGCAGACTGTGTGGAACTGCTGCTTGCCCCTTGTGCTGGGCTAACCCTGGCCAAACCCTAACCAAAGTTACTTTAACTTCTCCAGAAGTTAAAACATTTTCTTTGTCCAGCAAGAAGGAGCTCCCCTGTTCCTGTGATTTGGGGTTAAATCAGCCTCTTCCCACGATGTGGTGGAATATCTCCTTCTCTTGCCTGCAGGTATCATGTTGTGCTGCCTCTCCTCAGGAACGTCCTGCAAGGGCCAGTGGGGAGGCAGCGTGGTGGGAAAGGGCTTTTGTGTGCCCAGCAGTGGGTTTGCTGTTCCAGCATGCCGCCGGTTCCAGGGTTTCGAGGTGTGCCCGTCCCGTCCTTATGCAATCTGCAGAAGCGCCGTGTTGTGTAACGCTGTTGTGTAAGCAGGGCACGGGCGGGTGTTGGGGTTTCGGCACATGAACTGTGCTCTGTCATGCTCCCCGTGTTTCCCCACCTGCAGCCTGGACGGGATGTGTTCCAGGAGCTTCCCATCCACTTTCCTAAGTGTGTTGCAGGAACTGATATACCAGAGCCGTTCCTCGGAAGGCACCACTGGTGGAAGGGTTGTCTTTAGGCTGCGGATGGTTGGCACTTGTATCTGACTCCTGCTCCCATGTTTAGCTGCATCATTTCCAGAGATGTGGCAGAGTACAGGGCCATCTTTGCAGGATGTGAAGCTGCTGGTGTGCCTGGACACTAATGAGAGTGGCTGTGCCGGAGACTCCTTGTTCAGGCAAGCGCTGCCTCGCTCCCTGCCCTCCTGTTCCACTGACATTACCATGGCACTGTGCTACCTGTTATGAAGCTGTCTCGTGGAGGGATTACCAGATCTTCCATGGCACTGGCACCTCAAAGGGGTGCTCGAAACAAGCTCAGAGGGGAAATGTATCCCCCCGCCTGCGATCGTGCTGCTGTGACAGCGGCACGGTCGGGAACATGGTGAGCAGGCTCTGAATGTCAGCGCATTGTTCATAGCGAGATACGTGTCATGTCGCATTAGCTCAGGCCGACAGCTACCGGTGGGAAAATATTTCTGTGAGTTCCTCAGAGTGCCCCCACCTCCTACAGGCAAGGACTTGTGCCTGGTGAGGCGGCAGCAGAGCTGTGCCCAGCCATGCTGGGGGAGCAGTGAGACCATCTGGTGCCTGCGTACGTGGAAAGTCACCCGAGTGTTGTGTCCAAAGGGCAGGCTGCCTCTGCTGGGAGAGAGTGTCTGGCTGTTCAGAAGACAAAGCTCAGTTTTACTGCTTGGTAGTCTGTGCTCAGGAAGAGGAGCTGGGGTTAGCATGACTTATTTGGTGAAATCCACCATGTCCAGACCTAAGGGAGCAGCTGGCAGCACTGGGAGCTGAGGAAGCCCTCTTGTTCCTGCCTGCAGGCTCTAAAGGTCGGGAGTTGGAAGTGTGCTGGGTGGTTCAGGAGCGTCTACAGCAGGACAGGGCGGTCCTTTGTGAGTGTGAGGAGCTGCACAGCACTGCTTGGCCACGTAATGGTGCAAGGATGGAGCTGAAATAGGGTTGCTGTGGGGGAGAGATGAGACGCGTGGGAGGACATTGGCTCACAGATGAGGAGGGACTGACTGCAGCCTGAGGGCAGAGCCCCAGGGCTTCTCTGGACTGAGGAGCTCATTGGCGACACCAGTATGGTCCCTCTCTAAGGGATGGCTCTCCAGTTCTCACACTCTCACCTGCAGGAACAGCTTTTCACCCATCCCTGGGACTCCCTGTGCTCCTTGCAGCTCCCTCGATGATCTTGCCTCCCAGCTCCCCTCTGCTTAGGCTGGCTCAGCCCTGCTGTCCCTGCTGGGCCAGGGACTCCAGGCTCAAGCACTGCCTGCTCTCCTTACTTCCCCACTCCAGCATCAGCTTTTCCAAGCCCCTCCCTCTTTATTTTCTTCCAATATCAGAAAGAAAGGTGAGGAGGTCAAACTCTAATGCAGTATCTCTTTCTTTTTGTAAAGTGTACCTAACAGATGAGGAGTGTCAACACCGATTTGTTTTTCAAGTGTTTCTGCAGGATTATTTTCCTGTTAAAAGTGACAAGGAGGTGCAGAACTTTCGCCTTTAACCAGAGATGTCATCTCATCTTTGTGTAGGTGAACAGGCACAAGATGACAGAGTACTTTTTTGTGGGAAAGATGAAAAGTTAAGCCCAGTTTAATAATTTCCTTAAAAACCAAAAGGAGAACGTGCTCCTTTTCTTTTCCTGGTCCTTGCTAATGAGAGGCTGTAGAGAGGAAGAACCTGTTAGGCCATAGTGGAGTGTGTTTTTGCAGAACTGCTCTTGGTACCAAGGGGATGGCTTCAGCAGGGTTATTCATCTGTGGCCTTTCCAAGTTCCTCTGCATATTCTGACAGTAGAATCTGATGATGGTTTCAGCGCAGGTAAGGTGCTCTGGTGTTGTAGCTGGCAGTATGGACCATGTGGGGAAACTTCTGGGTTTCAGCTGTGCTCTTGGGACCTGCCCAGGAAACTGTTCTGTGCTGGGGGCTGTCAGCCCGGCTGCTGCTCCCACTGCTGAGCCCCTTGCAGCTCCATGCAGGGCTGGCTTCTGTTCCTGATTGCAGGTGCCTGTTAGAAGTCCAGCATGTGGCTTTCTGTGAGCCTAGGCTATGGCCTGACCTGGGAGACCGGCAGGGATAAGCCAGGTGGTTTCTGCTGCTGTCAGTGCGGTTTTCAGAGTGGTTTTCTGGCTGCCGTGTAGGCAGGGCACGGTCACCCTGGTCCTGCCAGTGGGGCTCTGCCTTGGAGCTTCTCTTCACCCTATGCTGTTTCCAGGTGTTTTCTGTAGCTGTTGGGTGTGGTGATTAAAACTAGACCCTAAATGCACTGGGGCTGGAGCTGTGCCACAGCGCAGGTGAGCTGTGGATGTAGGTGACCTCAGTGACACTGTGTTGTTCAACAAACTCTCCTGTTCCTTTTGGACTGTCTGGCAGGCCAGTTTTACCTCAGTTTTGCTGAAATAAGGAAAAGAAACATGTAGTTTTAAGAAGGTTTCCACAGTGGCACTTCTGAACACACTCTGCATCTTGTTCTCTAGCCAGGGAATAGCAGCCACATCTTTTTTTTTTTTTCCAGTAAGATGGTGAAAATAACCTCATGTGGCAGAGCTGAACGTCCCAGGCATGTTCTGGAGCACCAGGGTAAAGGGTGCTCAGTGGAAACTTCCTAATTCCTCTCTTCTCCTCAGGCCCCAAGCTCTGTGGTGCTGCAGCAGAGCCGCCAGTATGAGCAGAGCAGCTCTTCCAAGCCCGATGGCTCCGTGCATTTGTACTGACTTCGCAAACAGTGGCCCATTGGACTGAAGTTTCCCTGTTTTCCCTCAGCCCACGTCATGTGTGTGTGCAGGCAAGTTGTTAAAGTGGATTTTTTCCCATCAGCTGTTAATACCTCCCCACAAAGCCCACACGGTTTGCTGACAGCCTGGCTGAAGTGTTTCAGCAGTGCCCGTTTGTGCAGCCTGGTGATAAACAGTTTCCTTGCGTGTAAAAGCTGAGGCAGAGGTAGCTTTGGGAGGGAGCCAGGTTGAAGCTGTACCAGATTGCTTCTCCTGCAGCCTTTTACTTAAAGATGTGCTCGTAATCAGACAATTTAGCTTTTCATAGAAAAAGCAACACTGGAAAAACAAGCAAACTTGAGACATGTGAACTGTTCTCTATGGGGAGGTGTCAGCCAGTGGGAGCAGAGCGGTGTGGAAGGGGGTGAATCAGTGTCTTCTCTTGTTGTGGCTCCAAGTCCAGAAATTCAGTAACTTTGGAGAAAGCTGTATTTAGAGGAGCAATAAAAAGGCAACTGACTCACATGGAAACAACATCAGTGGAATAAATCCATGCGAAAACAAAGGAGGAGAGGCTTGGGCTGCTGCAAAGAGAGTCTCTGGTGGGGGAGTTCAGTGCACTTACATCTGTGGTGGTGGAAATGCCGGTATTGAAGCTCCCAGGATGAGTCTGGCCTTGTCCAGAAATGAATTAGCAGAAGTACATAATGTATATCCACCTTCCCATGAGTCCTGGCGTCGTTAACAGTGATATCATGCCTTGCTTTTAACAGCTTTTGTGATCTTGGGGCAAAGTATTTTTAAAAAATGGAGACAATTCTTTTGTTTGGAAAAAAACACCCTAAAAGCCCTGAAGTGACCTTTTATTCTAAGTGGAGGGGCAGGCAGTCTGATGGCTTTTTCAGATAGGAAGAGTCAGGGCAGAGCAGCAGCACTGGCCAGCACTCCAACACAGAGCGCTGCCTGCAGCGCACACTTGGCCCTATTGTCTGTGCTTGTATGGACTAGTCGGTGGGAAATGAGGTATTTCCTCCTTGCAGTCTGCTCTGTTGGAGTGCTGGAGGCTGGATCCTGCCAGGCCCTGAGCCACCGTGCAGCCCTCGCAACGCCAGGCTTTGGGGAGGTTCTCGCTGCGTAAGCAGGATCAGCCTCTTTGCCAGGTGTCTGGGAGGCTGTGACCCTCTGGGGCTGCTGGGGCATTGTAAGTTAAACATGTTCTGATTAGCCTGCACTGTAAATCCAGCACTTTAATTCTTTCCATATGTAGGATCCAATCTAATAAGCCAAAGTATAAGACCATGCAATCTATTTGGAATAACCATATGGATTAGGAGTCAGACTGTGCTTTTCTGCTTCTTGTATTTACACTAATAGAGAGACAGTTGCTAATGCGCATGTAGCTCATGCTGGTACCCATTTTTTTAAAAATATGACACCAAATGGCTTGCATTAAAATATTTGAAAAGCAGTAAAACTGTGAAAGTTTCTCTCTTGCGCAGACACAGACACATCTGTGAAATGAGGCGTCTCCAGGCAGCAACATTCCTGTCCCTCCCTGTAGGCTTATCAGTGAGGCTGGAGACCCCTGAGGGGTGCTGGGCCAGCCTGAGCCCCCACAGCTGCACCCGCTGGGCTAGTGCAGACCCCGTGGGCATGAGGGGAGGAGCAGCCTGTGGGGCAAGAAGGACCTGGCTGGACCTAGACCCCTTCTGCAAAGTCAGGAACCAGAGGAGTTCATGGCTGTGGAGAGTCTGGGGCTGCCTGCGGTTGGCTCAGCACATGGTGCTGACTGTGTGGTGTTGTCACCCCCCACTCTCGGCGTGGATTTCCAGCTGGGTTTCACCCTGCTAAAGTCCTCCTATGGGCCAGAGAGAGGTCTGGAGAGAGGAGCACCAGAGCTGGGAGCTGAGTGCTCTCTCTGGGGTTGTTGCATTTACCAAAGCCTGCATTGCTGGCTGTTCCCAGGGTACAGAAAGCATCTGGGACAGGATTATAAAGCAGTTGGCTCGTCATGGGAGCTGGAGTTGGACCTGGGTCTTGCATGAGCGCTGGAAAGCCTTTCTGAGTGGGAGTTGCACCCTGTCATCCATCATTGGCTCAGACAGAGAGGAGGGAGTCAGTGAGAGACATGGCAACTTCTTCCTCCCTGTCTCCAGCATTAATCTAAATGCCAAAATGCAGACCTTGTGGAATGCACCGGTGCTGTGGAGAACACCAGCCTCTAATTCCATATGGCACGGAAATATCCCCAGGTAAGGCTTCACAGGCACCCAGCACTGCCTTGCAGGTGTAGGTGAGTTCCACCAGCACAGTGGCTGCTCCTCACTGGTGTTGGGCCGTACTGAGGAGCCGCTGGGCTGGGCTGCCTGAGGTGAGCAAGGAGCCTGGGGAGACGTTCACAGCGTTGAGCTGGAAGTGGTTTATTGAAAGGAAAGGATCATATTACACTCAATTTTTGCTGAGTTTATCTTGGTTTTTATCAGATTACACCCAGGATAGCTCATCAATATTGTGATCCTGCTGACATGTAAGTGAGCCGCTGCATAATTCATGGCTGCTGCCGGGCTTCGGCACTGGGAGGCACATATTTAATCAGGCACCTCGCCATTCCACTCTCCTGGAGCAGCCCCGGGATCACACCCATGGAGGTGGATGCTGCGGTGGCCCTGCCTGTGCAGGTCCTGGCTGCCTTGCAGGAGCTGTGCTGGTGCTGTCCCCAGTCCCAGCTCAGGGCCAGAGACACTGTGTATGGTGCAGCACTTTCCAGCAGGGAAAATGTCCCAACAGAGACGAGAGGTCCTCCCTCTCAGCTGCCCTTTGGAGGGCAAAGGTGATCATGAATGAAGGGTGCAGCATCTCCTTGCACGCCTGTCAGCTGTAATGTTTAACTCTGAGAATCCATGTTATCCATAGAAACACCCTGTCCTTTTTCAGTCTTTTCAAGTTCAGATTCCTGCTGCAGTGAAGTCTGGAGCCGAATTATGTGTTTGTGGTAAAATCTTCCTTGACAATTGGAAATTTCTCAGACTGGTCTCACTCATCTCCTCCATCTTGGGCTGCTGGACCGAGTCACCGTCTGGCCCTGCTGCCCCTCTCCAGACCACCCTAACTCTCTGGGATCACTATCAGACCCCTGTTCATAACCTCCCTTCTGTGACAAACAGGGTCCAGTGGGGCTAGGACCCATCACCAATATTCAGTGATGGACCCAACTGAGCGCTAGCCTCTTCTCTGGCTGTGTTCAAGGCAGTGTGTGTATCTCCTTCCTCTCACAGTCTGCTTGGAAATATATTGGGGATAGGGAGAATTCTTTTCCATTTTTGTGGTGCTTCCCTCCATTAATTTTCTGGTTGTAGTACATTACTCATGGATAATTAAGAGTGAGCTATTAATACAACAGTTAATATTCAAGTGCAGTGAAGAGGAGAGAACAATAAGTCAAGGAATCATATACTACAAGACATTTTGGTTTAGTGATGAAATTTTTTTTGCTGGCTTTGGCTATCAGAGCATAGTGCTGCTTCCATTTAAGTATGGTCCTGAGAACTCCATTTATTGATAGAATACAAATAGGACATTAAATCAAGGGAAGTGAATTTGAATTGCTGGTCATATATACAATTATAAACGGGATTGGCTACTTCTATCTAGTATCGTGTATCTTAAGTTAGGAGAATTATGTTAGGGACTGCTAAAGAGAGCTTGGAGTGTCTTAAAATTAATGAGATTGAAGTCTGTCTAGGAAAAAAAATTAATGCTAAAATGCAGCTCTTGCTTTAGGGATGAAGAGATGGCTTTAGAGAAGTGATTGTGCCTTGTCCAGATAGAGGGACACAGGAAGGGTGGGCTGTGCAGTGGCATCAAATAAACATGTCTCAGTCTTAAGTGCTCCTCCCTGCCCCTCTGTCCTCATGTGCCAGGATGGGTGGATGGGTTGATGCCAGCTGCAGAGAGGAGAGGGGAGCGATCCCCTGTGCCTGCCTGGGCCCATCACTGTGTTCATCAGCCTCCTCCCTTCCCAGTCCTGGCTGGCTGCTCCCAGCACTGCTCTGCACCACCCAGCCATGTGCTAGCAGAATTCCCATTACGGTATTTTGGAGGGTGACTGGGAGCATCCTCCTGTCCCCCGAAGGCTAAAGATTTGGGTGTCCTGTGTCTGCAGTGTGGTGCTTTCTGGGACAGCTTCTCATAGGAATGCTCTGGGGTGTTTCAGACCAGCCCAGGGAACACCTTGCTTTCTTCTTGTGCCATGGGTCTGCCTCTGCTTTGGAAACGAGGGAGGCTCCTGTCCATGACCGTGTCCATTTGGAATGCACAGTGGGTGATGGCAGTGGCAGTGCACACCTGGCCAGGGGGCTTGCCTGTGCTCCCAGCTGGAGCAGGGACATGAGGAGTGGGTGCAAAGGAGGTGGGATCCCCCAGTACCATATGTCCTGGCCTTGGTGAGGCAGCAGAGTTGCCAGCATGACAGTGGGAGGCAGCTCTGCTGAGCTGCCTCGGGAGCCCTCCAGAGATGGAGCGTGTCAACAAGTCAAGCACATGTAAAGGTTGCCATTTACAATCAAGTAATTGCAAGAGTTCCTACACAGCTGTCTCTGAGACAGCATGGGATATTGTTATTTATATCCACACATACATCCACTGCTCCAGCCTGCATCCCTGTCCACAGCAGTGCCACTGCCTGCAGCCAGCAACCCCCTGGTACCTGCTGGGAGTGATGGTGGGCAGCTGCCCCTTCCCTTGGTGATGGGGGCTGCTGCCAGAGGAGGGGTTTGTCAGTCACTCGTGCACTGAGTTACCCTGTCTAGATTTTGCACAAACTTGTGTCGTGGGGCTTTCTCCAGTTATGCCAGACACACCTGATCACACACATGTGTGTGCACAAACACTTGCACAAATATTTGTGCCTTATTTTGTTTGATGAGCTGAATAATTGGCAGGTGGGAAAGGGCAAGCGTGCTGCTGACTTTTCTTTGGGTAGGTGGTTTATAGTTAATAACAATGCTAACTGTGTCTATTTCTGTAAGGAGGCTCTTCCTCCTAGGGCAGTCTCAGTGCTCTCCAAATCCTAGATGCAAAGTCCCTAATTTCTGTAGGGAGAGAGCCAGACCGACAGGGGAATGTAATTAAACATAGGCACTGTATTGATTCCCAATTAAGTAGCAGCAAAACAAATTATTTACTGGTATAATAACAATGTTGTCGGAGTGTTGACAGTGTTTAGGCCCGAAGCTTTCCTGGGCCTGTTGTGTGCACACGTATGTGTCATACAAACACCTCCTGTTGTGTGCATCCTTGGACATCAGCGACTGCTCAGCACCTGGGAAACACGCAGGTCCAGCCCTGGCTGCTCCCTGCTGTCCCCCTTCCAGAGGAGCAGCACAGCAGCTGCAGCTGAGCAGGGCTCTGGGGACGCTGCTGTCCCAAGGCTGTCTGTCCGAGGGGCTCAGCAGATGCCCAGGTTGATATGCAGAGGGGACCAAAGGGTCAGCCAGGAACAGGAGGTGTCTGTCACCACTTGTTTTGCCCTGGGCTTGCTTGGCTGTTCACTGGGAGAGGGACTGAACAATTCTGGTCCCTGTGTTGGAATCCTCTCCGCTCCTGGTGCCTCAGGAGCGGCAGCGTTTGTGGCACGTGTGTGTTGTCTCTGAGCAGCAGTGTGGTGTTGTGTAGCTTCTTTTCTGGAGGCTGGAGCAGAGTGTGTGTGTGCCTGTGCACGAGGAGGGTGTGTGCATGAAGGGGGGTGTGTGTGTATGGGTGTGCGAGCCTGCGGCCAAGAGCAGGGATGTAGGGGAGGGGAAGGCTTCAGCAAACAGTTCCTTACCAAATCAGCTCTGACCTTTGCAGGGCTGGAGCTGTCTGATGCAACAGGCTGAACCTTTCCAGGCTCCAGCTCCGACTTGAAATGCTTCAGAGCAAAACTGATGGCTGTGGCACTGGCCCCAGAGCTTACATCCAGCACTCGCCCAGCTGCTGCTGGGGGTGGGGAGAGGGGGCCAACAGCCCCGTGTGGGTGCCACAGTCTCTGTTGTTCTTGCACGTAGCACAGTTGGCTGATGCCTGTGGGCAGTGGCACTTACCATGAGGGCTGGGTGCTGTGGTGTGGGCAGCTGTGCTCTCCTGGGCCCTTTGGGGTGCGGAGGAAGAGCTGGGGGCTCAGGAGGGGGCTGAGCTGTGCACTCTGGAGCACCACTCTACGGTTTGGAGGGATGGGTGGAGGTATTCATTTTGACCAGAGGTGAGAGAGTCAGCGTGTCCCTGCTGGGGACTCACACCCAGTCCATCAAAACCAAGCAGGAATTCATTTGCAGCACCTCTGGTGTGCAGGCAGGAGATGCTGTGCCCTGGGGATCAGTGCTGAGAGGGCTCTTTGCTGCCTGGCTCTCCGGTAAACCAGCATTAGTTACAGAGATGCTGTTGTTTCTGTGTCCTGTGGTGAATAAAATTAAACAACTCTTTATTTCTGAATGACAGCCCAGGGACTGCACTTCTGCTCTCGCTCGGTGTGAAGTGGCTTCATCCCAGCGCGGCTCCTCTGGGGCCTGAAGCCCTCGATTCATTAGTTGTCAGGCTCGTAGGTGGATTCTGCATTAGGCCTTTAATTTAGTGTATTGCCATGGGCTACTGACCACATGACACTGCTCAAATGTGAGCAAATCTAACGAGGATCCAGGACTGCTCTTTAATTTGGTGAGAATAACAGAGTGAGCATGGGCCCGGAGAGTGTTAATCATGAAGGAAAACTGGCTGAAACCAGGTCAGCTGGTGCTGGTTCTCGATGCAACGCGATGGGGAGGGAGCACCGGGGGGTGGAGGAGGGAGTGCAGCGTGCCCCAGCACCCCACGGGACTGCTAATCCCACTCCACCAGCAATGGGAGGCACCACAGCCTTTACTGCTGCCTTTTCCCCTCCCTGTGGCTGAGCACTGTGGCCCACGAACCCCGTGGGGCGGCTGGGGTCCAAGGGACCACGCTCAGGTCCCCAGCTCAGGGCAGCGTTCGGGGGCCTGGCCGTCCCCTCGTGTCACTGGTGCTGTGGGAAGGGGCAGGTGCTGCTCTCTGTCTGTGACAGTCACTGGCTCCTTACGGGAGCAGCAGCGAGTCCCCATGGTTAGATTTGTTCTGTACAATAAAACCACACTGCTCTCCTGCTGGCTGTTCCTGGCTGAGCCCAGCTCCCTTCAGCATTCATCACACTGATTTACCATGTTCTCCTGGAGCAGTGCCTGAGCTTGGCTGGCTTCTTTAAACCATCCTTTTCAGAGGGGTGGGCTTTGGGAGAGGGGCGCAGGAACCCTCTGTGGTAATTCCTGTTGACTGCAGTGACCAGCGAGGCAGAACTGATCAACTGCAGGCTTCCCTGCTGCTGAGCTCTGCCAGCAAAGTGCTTACATCTGCTTTTACACTAATGGGAACTTTATGGACTGGTGTGTCCCCCCTCAGGAGCAAATTCCAGCAAGGTCAGAATCCAGAAAGTTGCCACTTGACACCGTCCGTGAAGCCCTGAGCCAGCCGGAGGAGGCCAGGTTGCACTGAGGACCTTCTGGGGCAGCAGATCTAACACCATCACCTGCAACTGATAGCCTGGAGGCCCCCAAATGGCGCTGCAGCCACCCCACTCCCTGGTGGCACAGCCCCCTCAGTGCTGGGCCACACTGCCCGAGGAGCTGCGTGGATGGACACCAGGTCGAGCGGGGCATGGAGCTCTCAGCACGCAGGGAGCTGTGATGGCTGTGCTGTCACAGTGGGCTGTTCTCTGTGCACACCCAGAAGGTCGTGATGTGGCAGTGCTGCTCCTGCTACCTGCTCCTGAGGCAAGGCTGTGCTGCTGCCAGCGAGTGGGTGCTGGTAAACAGCGTGGCATTGGGCAGCCACCGGCCCGGGACGGGCCGTGTACAACAAGCACAGGTGCTGAGCTGTGAGTGCCCAGGTACTGAAACCATGAAATGATTCCTTTGAGGCCCTGTATTTTCCTGAATTGAATGAATGACCATTACACATTAATGCTTATTAAGGTGATTAATAGTTTAGTTTGCGTGGAAGAGAGTTTGCAGAACCATAACTTGCTTCTGCACTAGAGTTACTGTTCATTTTTCAGGATGCACATCAGTCTGGACAAGGCCTGCTGAATTGCGGCTGCTTTGGCAGCCCAAGTGTGAAGGATTATGGACGCTTTCCGATTAACTGTCTCTTTTTTAACTTAACATTGCAGGGCCCTAATTGTTTTGACTTTGAGTAAGGAGAAGATGGTTTCTGTAAGGGTGTCCCATGGTACTTTGTGGTCTGTGCAGCACTGGTCCTCAGGTTTGAGTTCCCGGCCTCCCCAGTGCTGGTGTGTTCCCCTGCCATTTCATGTCCCATATTGCTCTCCTGAGGTGTTGGTCAGGTTTTATGTGCTGCAGGTGTTGTTAGAGCCACCTTCCTGTTGCTCCTCTCCCAAACAAGGATCAGCCATTAATGAAGGGGCTTCTGCAGCCTGGCCCACTGGGCATCCTCTGCTATTCACCATGTGCTGGCTGCTGTAGGGTGGTGAGCGAGGCGGGACTGTCCCTTCTTAGTGTGGTGCCTCTTCTCCTTCCTTCACCTTGCTCAAGGTTCTGTCTGGTTTTAGCTCTTTGAAACAAAGCCTGCACCACCCTCCAAGTTCCCTGTGCCACAGGATGAGTGATGGTGGGGGGCCTTTGGGGCATTGCTCCAGCTCCCAGCCCCTGGGGCACAAAGGCTGCCCGTGTCCTATGCTGACCACAGTCTGGTTACACAGACCACTGTGCTTGGGACACAGAAGGGGACAGCTCTCACTTCTCATTGCTGAGCTGTGACTGTCATGTTGCAGCCGGTGGGAGTGGGTCTGATGCTGGGAGCTGGGTGCTGGTGGCAATGCCCGGAGAGGCCAAAAGCTCCCGCGCCAGCCCAGCTCCCCGGCACCTCCTGCTGCCGCTGCGGTTTGCAGTGGCTTGTTAACTGAAAGGCAATTTCAGAGCAGGCAGTATTGAATAAATTCTGTTTTTCTCAAGCATTTAGTGTTGCTTTCAGTTTGCTTTGATGATGTCTTCTCACAACTACTGTAAACAGACTGCGCAACGGGGAGCACTCACATGTGTACTAGAAGCTGCACATGAAAGACAGAGGCATCTTGAAAGCCATAATAACGCTCTGAGTGCCAGTTAAAGGATTTGTCACTAAGAGCACTTTACAGATAGAAAGAACTTATTAACTAGTGTGACTAACAGCTTGCAAGGTTTAATTGATGTGTGTTTGTTGTCCTTTTATATCTCTCCCCCTCGTCTTCCTCTTGGCAGAGATTCCAGCAGTTGCTGGTGCAAGAGCAGCAGCCTCTAAGCTGCCTGAATAGGTACCAGGAATAAAAGGGAGGCCAAACCTTCCCCCGAGTGCCCCTGGGTCTGGGGCTACAGTGGTTGTGGGAGCTCGGCTCCAACATCCTGACTCCCCTTAGGAACTGGGGCCGGGCCTATTTTCTTGCTCTGGGTTCTGTTATTCCTCCCTAAGTGACGCAGAGTTTTTGAAGATAAAGCTTTTCAATGCATGAATAGGATGGATAATGAATGTCTCTGCCAGACAGACTGCTCGTTGCAAGATTGATTGACTATTAAGGTCATAACGCAGCAGCCACCCACACGAAGCAAACAGGCTAATGTTAGACTCCAGGTTAAGCCGAGAGTTGGTCAGCTGTCCACGGGCACAGTGGGGGCTTCCAGTCATCTGTCAACAAGTGATTGATTGATGTGGACACCTTCCAATCTTATTCTGATGATTCTCAGCAGCTTGCCTGCCTGGTGGCCATTTTTCAGGATTTGGCAGCACTCAGACCTCCAGGACTCCAAGCGATGACTGCATGGGGGTTAACCCTTTCCTTTGATCCCAAACGCCTTTGTTGTGGGCAACAACAACGGCGGACGGGGGAAGGATTGTGTTTGTGAGCCCTAGTTATGGAACACACCAGGAAACTCCCTGAGTGAGAGAGATGCTTTGACTCTCATCAGCTTCTAAGTGAGTTTGCCCGCATGAAGCTGCGAGTGGGGATCTGCAGAGAATCATCTAGAGCAGGGCAAGTACAGCTCTGTAACCTGACTTCCTCACTGCGCTGTCCTTCGTGCACCATTTAACGTGCACTGGGTAAACCATGCACATCAAAGCCCCGGCCAGCAGCAAGGTAGGAGCAAGTTTGGTATTAGGAGGGAAAAAAAATAAAGTTTGGGGTGTACTTGTTCTGGTGTGAGAGACAATGAGTTAAGAGAGCTCTGCTGGTTTTAAGGATCTCTCCTTGTTCAGTGCTTTAAATTGACGAGGAGAAGTGTGTTGCCTGGATGCTTGCTTTATGTGCACATGAAGATGACTTAAACATATCTCTCTGTTGTATCTTATGCACATTAAAATTGGTGTGTTCCCACACACGTGCTAGTGGGAAAGTGAAGTGCAGATTTGCCATCTCTAAACAACTTCGAGGGTTCTTTGGTTGCAGCATGTGACCTTGGGTGTTTCCTTGTCTGTTTTTCAGCAGTTTTAGTTTAACTGTTTTGGAGGGCCTTGGCACCTGACTTCACCTTCCCATGCACTTTCCATCCATGGTTTTAGCATTCCTAATGTACCCTAAAAGCCTGCTGTGGGGAAACGTCAAGAACCTCTTCTCCATGAATTGGATCTTTATGTAACTCAAGTGCATCGCAGAGTTTTGATGGTGAGATCCAAGCACTGTAACGTGGCAGACCTGGCACAGAGCTGTTGATGGTGATGGGAGAGCTGTGCTCAGCTGCTCTGGGGTGCTGCTGTGTTGTTGTGCACACCTGAGGATCCCAGCATGGCCTGGGGGCCGGTCCCCAGCCCCAGCAAGGGGTTGCAGTTAGATATTTTTCCCACGGAAGACCGTGCCAGGCCCCAAAAAAGGACTGTTTAATGTCAGTCTCTCTCCCAGCTAAGCAGGGATAGGGGCTGAGCCAGAAGGAGCTGAGAGCTGGGCTTTCATAGCTCTTGCTGAGTTTGGCTAATCCTGTCTTCTCTTCATCCCTTGCAGGTGGTGATTCCCGCTCGGACAGTGTCCCCACACAGCCCCACACTGGCCTTGCTGCTGACTGTCTCCTGGATGCCAAGGACCACCTGTTGCTGCCAGGCTGGGCAGTGTCTGGCTCGGAGCTGCTGCCCTGGGCAGGCTCTCTGGCAGCGGCGCTGACCTGCATCTAAGGGAGCGCCGTGCCCAGTGCCCGCTACCTCTGGTGTGAGCTTCAGCCGGCCTCTGCCCGTGGGCAGGTGCACCACGGTCACACTGCTGGAGGGGCTTTTACCAGGCCAGCATCAGCCTCTTGGCCAGAGAGCAGGGCTGTGCTGTGGAGGGAATGAGTGACCTGTGCTCCCGTAAACTGAAACAGGGGACTGAAATGCCACGTGCCTGACACAGAGTTTTTCCAGGGCACAGCAGAGCCTTGTGTAGGGCTTCAGCCCTACTGTCCAGAGCTCTGAGGGCTGTTGGTCTGAGTGCATGAAAGAGCAAGGATTTGTCTCTGGGGGCTTTTGTATCAGCACCGTGGCCTTCTCCTCTCCTCCTCATGCACCCCACACTCATGCTTGTGTGCTTAGTTCCTGCTTGGCAGGGCAGAAGGACTTGTGTGGACCAGGAAAATGCCTCTGAAGGTGAGAAGATGAGACCACGAAAAGCAAGTACTTAGTCCTATCTATGGAGTGGTATCAGTAATTGCTTATCTTCCCTTAAGTCTTGGCCAAAAGGCACTACGTCTAGGTGCAGCACAAGGTCTGGGTGTTTTCAGTAAAAGCTCTCTGCCATCGTTGGTCTTAACATGTGTGGGCAGATTCAAAGTGCTCTGGGACTGCCACAAAGTGCAGAAGTTGATGAATCCTTTCCCATTTTAGCTTTTATCAAGCAGAAAGTGGCTTGTTTGGGCATGGTCAGCCATAGAGCAGTGGTAGAGAGCCTGGCCTAGGTCATTCATGCCTAGCGGCCTCCGGACGTTGAGCATCAGCCAAGCAGGGTTGCTGCCGAGTGCTTTTCTGCTGACTGGAGGTGGTGAGGAGTTGAAAGGCACCCGTTCTGCTTGCTGACAGCTCCCGCTCAACAGGGTGTGTGGGATTTCCCTGAAGCAGCCCCAGATGGACCTGGAGCAGTGCAGGTGGTGCTAACCCTGGGGCACACGGAGCAAGACTTCCCTGTGCTTGGGGAGGGGGCACAGAGGTGTCTCCTGCAGCTCATTATGTAGAAGAGAGGGACCATTATTTCTCCCTGAGTGATCTCTAACATGGAACTGCGGTCATTAAGATAGTTTTGTGTATTGGAGAGTCACTCTGAGGGGGATGCACTCAAGACTAGAGCCTCCCCCTAGGCTTCCTGCTGCCTGCAGTGCAGCCCCCTGGGCAGAGCTTGAGCAAAGGATGTGGAGCCTTGGAGCTAACAGCTGTGAGGATGGACAAGGGCTGGGAGCAAGCCTGGCCACACTGCCTACCCCGCCAGCGGCCGCAGCCTTGGTGTCCCCGTGGTGTGAGCCCAGCCAGCATGGCCTCGGGGCTTCTCCTGAGGCAGCGCTGGTATAATAACACTGATGAAAAGCTGATTAATCCTTGTGAGCGAGCCGCAATAGCTTCCCTCTAGAACTGAAGAGATTACCACTGATTTGTCATCCTGATTGTTTCAAAGAGACGTGCAATTAGTTGCTCTAATTTAGCTTCGCTGCTCACGGAGCAGCGTGACAACGGCACTGTAATCAGTGGGGCTGCGATGGCAGAACCGGTGCTGCAGCTGTGCCGGCACCATTTCACGTGCGGAGGGCAGCGCCAAAATGGTGGAGCGTCACATGCTCCCGTTCGAGGGGCCAAGTCCCCTCGGTGCAGTGGGGCACTGGGGCACTGGGGCAGGCCTCGCTCAGGGGGTCCCCACCAAGCCATACTGATGGAGACGGGGCTCAGGGGGTCCTGTGCCACGCCTGGTCAGGACTCTCACAGGTGCTGGTTGTTCAGGACACTCGTGGGAAGACACAGGGAGAGCAGCGAGTGTTGGCCTGAGACCTCCATGGGGCGGTGGGCTGCCTTGGGTGCGGGTGTGACGTTACACTTAGTGTTATTATAAAAAAAGGAAAGTTGTAAGGAAATCTTGTCGTCATCGTCTTCTGCTCCCTCCAGTTATTGTCCCTCTTTGCCATGTGCAATAAAACCAGCCCCAGGTACAGGAGAGGGTGGGTATTTGCTTGAGGCTACCCCCTTCTGAGGACTGTCTTTGCTTTGGAAAAGGTGCAAAGCTGCCACACAAAATGAAGAGCCTGTGGCACAGCCCCCCCAGCTCTCTGTGCTGGGTCAGCAGCCAACCCCCCCTGGGCAGAGAGGAGGCAACACATGGGATTTCAAAATGTGCCCATTTTCAGTGAAACCAATCACTTAAAAATTCAATTCAAAATGAAGAAAATAAAAAATGCTTTAAAAACAAAACCTGCCTGTGGCTATTTCTTGGTTGAAGCTGTCTCTTTTTTTTTGTCCTTTTTATTTTTTTTTCCTGGGAAGGCATTTTGTTTCTGGAGCGAGCTGGCCGTGCTTGCTGGGGAGGGTCTTTGAGGGGCCTTGGAGGAACTCTGGTGCTGGCTACCAGCAGCCCCGTGCACCTCGGCCCCCAGCCAAGTGCTGCACAGCTGCTCGGCTCATGTTCCCGGCCACAGCACGGCATGGCCCGTGTCACTGCAAGGTCGTGCTTTTCCCTGGCTGTGCAGCCCCTGGCCCCTCCAGCTCGGCTGGCAGCTGTTGTCCCCCCACTGGGCAGGAGCCCTGCACCCCATGGCACCCAGGGGACACAGTGCTGGCCAGGGGATCCCGCACACTGCCTGTGTCCTGCGGCCGTGCTCTGGCGCTGCCCCCGGGCTGAGGCTGGGCTGGGGCTGGAGTGATGCTGGCACTGCCCCTGCGCTGCTCAGCCAGCCCGGGCGGCTCGGCTCTGCTCCCTGGGCACGGAGCAGCCCGTGGCTAGTGCTGTGCCCCCAGACCTCGTTGTCCTCACCCACGGGCACTGCCTGGCGGCAGGTCCCTCAGCGCAGTGGCAGCCGCTCCCTGCGCTGGTGACAGCTGATCCCAAGGGCAGCCGGGGTCTTGGTGGTGCCAGGTGGGCCGGGACGGACAAGTGCCATCGGCCCAGACACGTTCCCCTTGCCTTTCCTGGATCAGGCTGAGGTTGGCCTCTGTGAACTGGCTGAGGGATGGTCTGGCACAGGGAGCACCTGCAGGACATTTTTGAGTGCTCCTGCTCCCCTCAGCTAAATATAAGCCCCAGTGGGGAGCCTACCTCTCACTAGTTTTATGTTTCTTGCCCCTGCACTTCCTAAACCTGGCAGCAGGCCCAGTTGTCTCCAAGCCTAAGATGAAAATACCCTTGCAAATCCCACTCATAAAAATACCTGCTGTATTCCCAAAACATGCCTGAGATAGCTTCCAGAGAGGATGGGGAGCTAAAATAAGACGCATGAGCTCAGAGCCCCATTTTCCACTGGCCCCATGGTTCCCGTTGCCTCAGGACGCTGCGCCATGGACTGAAATGGAAGTGCCGCCACACTGGGCTGGAACTGGACAAGCTGCAGCTCTCCCTGGAACAGGCATTGCTGCAGCCCTTGTGTGTGCCAGTGAAACCTCGCGCTCCTGGGGACAACCTCTCGGCTGGTGGCACCACCTGGACAGTCGCCCTGACCAGCAGCATTGGCCTCAGCAGAGGAGACATGGGCAAGAGCAGGGTGCAGAGCACTGGGGTGTGTTTGGTCCCCAGACTGGCCCTCTGAGGCTGCTATCCCCAGTCTGGCCCAGGTGGCTAGGCCACACTGGCAGTGGCACCTGTCCTTGGGATGGGATACAGGCACTCTGCTGTGGACTGCAGGCTCCCTCTCTTGCCCCTCTGCCACCCTCAGCATCAGGGACTGAAGAGGACACACAGAGCTGTTGTCCTGCTGAAGGGCACTAGCCTGCAGCGTGAGAACAGCAGCTGTGGACAAGGAGGACAGTGAGCCCCATTCTGCCTCTGAGCAGTCCCTGGGCAAAGGGACAAGCTCTTGGGGAGGTGGCATGAACCACCCATCGGTAACTGGCTCCCAGCAGGGGCACAGTCCATGGACTGGGGTGTCAGGCTTCCTGGGAACTGAAATCTCAGCCCTGTCCTCTTCTGAAACGCTCTGCTGCAGTCTGCAAATGTATCCCAGATCTTCTTGCAATCACACATCTCTTTTTTTTTTCTTTTTAACAACCCACCACTTCTATTTAGATGCCAAAATGTTTCCTGGATCGGGCACAGATGTCCCCACAGTCACGTCCTGCCATTGTCTCTGCTTGGCTGCTCAGAGCAGCCCGAGGTGTGGGCAGGCACACGCAGGTTTCCCCCAGCTGTAGGCAGGAATGAGGCAGCCCTGAGCCCTTGGCAGGGACAGTGCCCCCCTGCCCAAAGCGGGCTTTGAGGGCTGGCAGCAGAGGCACTGGCATCAGGACCCCAGCTGGGATGGTCACAGGGCACAGAACCCTCAGCAAGCCATCAAAAGCATCCTTCAGCACCTGGACACGGCCATCTGCTTGCGCTGGTCACGTTGGAGCCCCTTTTTGTACCTGCCATGCTCTCAGACCCGTTTGGGTCTGCTCTTGCCCTTATAGCTCTTCAGGCAGACTGTGCTGTGCTGCTTCTGAGGTTGTGGAGGGATTTTCTCCCCCACAGCTGATTCACATCTTAACTGTGAGCTCAGTGGGGATGAAACCCCTTTTGGGCTCACCAGTGGTGCAATGGGCCCTGGACAGTCTGTGTGGCCTGGCTGTGTGGGCCCAGCACCCCTGGATAGCATTAGTGCTGGGTGCTTGCATGGATGCTCTGAGCTGAGCTTTGTGTGGGAGGGCAAAGCTGTCCCCCCCTCTTTGGACAATTACATCCCAAATCTCATTTACTGTGGGTCTGAGTGGCAATACTCAAAAGTTCTCCACTCTCTTGCATTGCCTTATATGTCAGCAAGTGCTACTTAATGATCTGTGAATGGAGGGAATGCTGGGAGTGGGCCGGACCTCGTGTGAAATATCCATCCAGAGTCTATAAATAATGCAGCCTCTTTATGCTGTGCACAGTTTGGAGCTTCATGGGAGGAGCATCTCCCTGCTCTGACTGGAGGAGCCTGTAAGTGATTTGGGAATGAAACAAAGACGATGAAATGCAAAGAGAAGGATTGTTCAGTTTCAGAAATATCTTGCAAAAGTGCCTCAGCCACTTCTGCCACCTCCTGCACTGCCACCCACCCTGTGGGCAGTGCCACATGCACTAGGACATGGTTCCTGACACTGACCCTGCACTGACCATGGAAACACCTGGGAGTGGGGTCCCTGCCTGCCCTCGGGGCTCTGCCTCTCGTTGGTCACTGTGATGGAGCTGGGGCTGCCAGACACAGCACGGTCTCACTGGCACTGGTTGCAGTGTCCCAGTGAATGGCAGCTGCCCTGGCCCTGCTCACGAGCTGTCCCACTGGTGACACGGCGAGCGCTCCTTGGCTGCCTCTGCGGTGGCAGGTTTGTGGCTCACTGCCTTTTCCTGCTAAGGAAAAGACCTGGCAATGGGCAAATAAAGGTGGATTTCTGTTAGAGTGGTTGTCTGGTCACTTTTCTAGGGCAATGTGTGGGTTTCCCTGCGTGTTTGGAAATGCCAGGCAGAGGCGGTTGCATCAGCACTGCCACAGTGTGGGTGTTCAGCAGCCTGTGCTGGGCTCACTGAGGTTGTCTGCTTGGAGATGTGCTCACAGCCAAGGAAAGCCCTGGCCATCACACACAGACTCACAGGCAGATGGACGGTCCCTTTCCCTTGCACGTTGTACCTGCCCATGAAGGCAGCCCTCCCCTGCCAGTGCCACGGCCAGTGCGGGGTGGCTTCCTGGGCATGGGCGGCCCGCTCTGCTGGGGCAGGAAGGGTCACACGAATTCTATTCACTAAAGGACACATTTCTGTCATAAATATTCTGTCATTGCTCGGCACGTCTTGTGAAATCTGCTGTGCCGGCGCTCACAATGGCACTTGTGTGATTAATAACAGCCAAGCAGGAACGAGCCGGTGCTGCACCAGTGTGGCACCGATCGGGGCACGTGGAGCCCGGCCCGACGTGGCCCCGGTGTTATCTGCAGTGGAGCAGGTGGAGCGGCCCCAGCGCAGGGCTCACGGCCGGGGCTGTGCCTGGCTTTTATTTTTAACACCCTGCTCCCAGGCGGTGACAAGCCTTCACTAAGTGAGGTAATAGCCAATTGATTTTGTTCCGTTTTGCAGTGGGCAGTAATAAATCACACGGCTTGTCAGGGGGTGTTTCATGTTTTCAGTGAGAGTGTGCCAGCAATTAACCATCAGAAAGCTCTTGTGGCTCCGCTCTTGAAGACGTGGCTGAAGTCTGAAACTCAGGAATGTGGGGCCCTCCGCCACCAAAACAGAGCAGCCACGGTGGAGATTTACAGGGGGGTTTTATTTCCAGGCTCCAAAGTGGACAGAGCGGGAATTGATTGATGAGTGGGAGGACAGCCGTTCATCGGCACGGCTGCCAGCAAGGGGACACAGGCAGAGTGGAACTGCAGGATGTCCCCATCCCTAAGGTGCCCTGTCCCCATTGTGCTCCAGGGACCCCCAGCATCAGAGCCAGCAAAGGTGTGTCCCCCAACCAGCTGCCTGCTCCACAGCCACGCAGGCAGCATGTAGGGGGATGAGGACGGGTTGAGATGGAGCTGCCGGACACTTTTTGGCCTTGCTATAGCCTTTGCTGTAGGCTGGTGTCCCAGGCTGCCTGTGCCCAGCTCTGGGGGTGCAGGACTGCTGTGCTGGGGGGCGAGGAGGCGTGTGGCAGCCACTCTTCCCTCCAGCCCCATTCAGTGGGATGCAGAGTGTCGCTTGGTTCAGCTTGGCTTGGTTTGGTACTCTCTCTACTGTGCCCCAGTAGTGCCACCAGGGCTGGTCCCTGCAACCCCTGCCAGGCTGTTGGGGTTCGGGGGACTGAGGCACACACGGGTGATGGGCCATGGGGTCAGCCCAGTCTCTGCAGCCTGCTCCATCCCTCTGGGCTGATGACTCCCAGATGGTAATCTCTCCGCTTTTATTTCCTGTAACCTTTGTTACTCTGGGAAGGCAGAGGCAAAGGCAGGGCTAGAGGCCGGGGTGAGGGATGTGGCAGGAGGGTCGGGACCCTGGGGAGTAATGCTGGTTTCAAAGCAAGGCCTTTCACAGAGGCATTTGCATTTGGAAATAGGGAGTGCCTGCTTTGCATGCAGAGCTGGAGGCCTCACTCCTGGGGGGAACCAACAGGATCAAGTGGCCAATTGATCCCTGATTGGAATCAGGAAATTATCCATGGGTTATTCTCCCCTGCTCTGTGCCAAGGGGTCTGTGACAAAAGAACCTTCTCCAGCTCACACTCAGTCACTGTGGCCTCGCTCAGGCCGTGACATTCCTGGTGCAGCGCTGTGGATGAAATGTCCAGGAGCACAGGAGAAGGGGGTGGGCGCTGCCAGCCCCCAGCCGCTGTGTCACTCCTGGTTAGATCAGAGCAGCAGAGCTGCCTCCTCCCAGGGCCACGCTCTCCCTGCTCCCCAGGATGCTGCTGGAGGCAAGGTACAGCAGCTCCAGTGTCTGTCTTAGAGAGCTGATAAACACAAAAGCTCTGGAATGGGTGAGATGGGCACACATGGGCTCTGCTGCTGCTGCCCAAGGCAGCATTAGATGACCTCTGTCCTGCACCCTCCACAACCTGTGTGTGTGTGTGTGTGTTTGTGATGGCTGGAGAAGACCCTCAGGAAGGCTTCTGAGTGGTGGGAAGGGCTTTGTCACCTGTACCTCCCTCCCTGGGACCTGACTGCCCAGTAGGACCAGTTTCCCCATTGGCACCAGTTGTTAAAAGCCTGTGACTCCACTGAAGGTGCTGGTGGTGACACCAAGGCACCAACATCCCACTGTGTGTGCCCAGGCATGTATAGGGAGGGGGCTGGACACTTTCATGGAAATCCAGCTGGGATTTCATGGGTTTGTTATGGGTTAAAATTCCAGATTTGATATTTTTGTCATGGAGCTTTGGCCAGCGAAAGCCATGGAGAAATCCCAATGAGCACAGGCTGGTGTCACATTGTGCCTGCTCCTGTCTGAGCTGGGCTCATCTTTTGTGCACAGGGAATTCATCTGATTTTCTGAGAGTCACCCCATTAGAAAGAGGTTCCTAACCCTGACTATGGGGTCCCCACTGCAGCGTGATCCCACCGCAACCCTGTGGCTGCCATGTGCAAGGTGCACACGGACACAAGGACAGTTGCTTTCATACTTCCTCCATGGGAGGCAGGGAATGGATGGAAAGGCAGTGCTTTGCTTCCACCCCCCGGGCCCCCAACATTTTTGTGATTTCATGGGAAGCTGTAGGAAAGCAGTGCATGTTCCTTGCTGTGCTGGGCAGAGGAGCACAGTTCATGGGCTGTGGCGGAGAGTGGATCACATGCCCCGGGCGTGCAGGGAGGTCGGCTCTGCTCCCAGGGAGGAACCTGGCTGCGTGGGGGAAACCTGACTCATCTGCACCCCAATTCCCATTTATTTTTTTCATCCTTGCTTTTATTATCTCAAGTGACTTCTTTGTTACGTGATTAATATGCCTTGTGAATGATAGCCTGGAGTGTGATGTGTTGCTGGGAGCTGCACAGGAGCCTGAGGCAGGTGATGCTCCATCTCCAACTCCTGCAGCCCTTTCTCTTGCAGACTTCTGGGTGGAAAAAAATACTGTCTCCACTTGGACTCTATTTATTGCCACAGTGTGAGACTGATGAGGGGTGACACAGCTCACACGAGTCCAGGTAATGCCTCATACGGAAGCAAGTGACCCAGAAACATCCTGGAAAAGTGCAGCCAAGGAAACAGCCCCTTGGAGTCAGCCGGGGTGTTTACAGGCATTCACTGTCTCCCGCCTCTTGGTGCCCACTGTGATTGGAATGGAGGATTGCTTCCCGGCAGCTTGGGCTCAGGCAGCCTCAGCAGCTGCAAAGTCTGGGCACGAGCAGGCTCATGGAGCAGAGCTGTTGAAAAGTCTGAAGCTGGCACTGTTGTTTAGCTGTTTCACCAACACCTAAATGATGGTGCCACACACAAGCCCTGTTTTTTCCTTGCCTTGCTGACAGGGCTCCTGCCTGTGGCCTCGGCTGTCAGTAAAGGTTAGGGGGTAGTGCCAGCAGAGCCGGGGGCATGGCAGGGTGTGGGGGCTGGTGCTGGTGGGGCTGGGGGCACGCTGGGGTGCTGGGGCTGTTGCTGTCTCAGCACACTTGGCCCTTCAGCCCCACCACTGCGGTAACCCATGCTCTAACTCACACCTCAGTGTGCCAGAGGTGGCAGATGAGGAGCCAGAACAGGAGTCGGAGGTACCTGCAAAAACGCACTGTGGGCCAGAGGCTCCTCAGGTTCGGTTCCTCCCACAGAAAGAGGGAACTGCAGCACCTGGCCCCCCTTTGAGTACAAAATTCTCCACTTTGAAACCAGAGAGGTTCAGTTCCTTTTCACCACAGCTGTCACATTATTGCACATGATTTTGTTCAGACAAAACCTGCTCGTCTCCTCTGGAGCATGGGGAATCTCATGGCTTGTTCCCAGCATGAGGGCCAGCAAGGGGCTATTTTGGACATTTACATTTCCCAGCGGAGGATTTTCGTATATAATCTAAAGTCAGGATGGACTTTGTAGAGGCAGTGTGTGTTGGCTGTGGTGGCACTGGGCTCAGCAATCAGTGCTATGTAATAAACAGCCCATTTTTTAGAAACTGCAGGGCTTGGCAGCACCTGTCCACAACCACCGCACCACGTGTCAGGCCACTGACGTGTTCTGATCATCCACGAGGTGCAGCACTTCTGCTGTCTCATGGGCTTCTGACGGTCTCCAGAAACAGGGCATGAGAGCCAGCACAGCTCCTGGTCCAGGGACCCCCAGACCAAGTGGTGAGAGATGGGACCCAGTGTGGCTCTTGGCACATGGATCCACAGCTGGGTTGTGAGAGCTGGGACCCAGCGTGGCTCCTGCCCACGTACCCCAAGGACAGGGCAGTGACTCTGACTGTGGAAGCTCTGCTGAAGATGCCTGCTTAGCTTGGAGGAGCTGGTGCAAAGCAGCATTGGCAATCTCTGGAGCTACATTTCTGAATCATCGCTGCACGTCTTGTTTCTATAAAAGGAAACCAAGGACAGATTTGAAATCGTCAATGTCTTCTTTGTCCAGCTAAAATCAGAGATTTTCCCAGTCCTTGCTGTTTGTGCTAGAGAAAATAAACGTGTGGGGTTTTTAAAGGCTGGACCTGGCACTGCCCCCCGTGCTCTGTGCTGTGAGTGACACACCTCAGATTGCTGCAAGAAGGTGTCTAAGGACAGAATCAGGGCTGGCACTTCGGAAAAAATACATGTGGGCTCTTCCCAGGGCAACGTGATTTTTAGAAGGGGAACACAGTGGAACCCTTGTGTGTAGAAGTGGTCGTTTCCTTTCCTCCTTCCTCTCTCGCTAGCGCTGGTCACAGAGCTCCCGCCGCTCCAAATGGGGCCTTCAGCCTCCCTTCCTGTTACAAATTCTGCAGGACAAATCAACATCTTCCCATTAGGAAGTGATGACAAACCAGTCCATTTGGGGTGATTAATTGACATCTTAAATTAATCACGAGCGCTCCTCTTAATGCTGTGACTCAAGATATTAACTGTTCCACCAGCCACATGAGAAAGAGCAGAGACCATTACAAAGCCCATTTGTCAAGCAGTCACTTACACAGCCATTGTGGTGGCTGAAAAAAGGTCAAGTGACTTTGTTATTGTTAAGTAGAGAGCAGACCGAAACTCCTAATTCCTTACTCTGTGCTTAATGTGCCAGTTAAGTAGTGGTAATTGGCAGCAGCTGTGCCCTGGAACCGATGGGTCCATACTGGAGCAGGGAGCCCTGATGTGCTCAGCGGTGCAGTGCTGCTTTCTGGGGGGGTTTATAAAGCAGGAACTGGGGAAGGGTGAATCCCTGGGAGCTGGAGATGCTGGGGGGCAAGTGACTGTGATCAGGAGGAAGCAGGTAAGAAGTGAGTTTTTGCTGATTTGAAAATTTGAAAATCAATAGGCAAATCAAAATGTGATTTCCATGGAGGTTAATGCAGTGGTGGTGATAAACTGCTGGGACTTGGGGCTGTTCCTGGAGTCAGTGGTGCTGTGGGTGCCTTGTGGTGAGCTGCTGGGTCAGATCTGGATGCAGCACCATCCCTGGCTGTGGGAGGGTCCTGGTCTCCCTGCCTGGGCTGGAGCAGGAGTGTCCCCACCATGAGGGGCTGCACTGGGGGCCCTGTGCCCCCAGCTCCCTGCCCTGTGCTGTGGGAGAGCAGAAGGTCCTCTGGATTTGGGGGTTTGGAGTCCTGCACCTCTGGCTGGAGCGACTCACCCAGCCAAGGAGACCTGGGAAGCAGAGGTGCCATGTCTGTGGATGACCTTGGTGTGTCTGACTACAAACCAGCATTTTTCCTTGGCTGGAAAGAAACTGGTGGCAATGAGGAGCCAGTGGTGGAATCTTTCTCACAGAGCAAGTGCCATGGCTGTGCTGTGATCTCCGTTTGGAGGAGCTGATGTAGTGATGTCAGAGGATGCAGGCATTTACAGAGAGCTCACACCTGGGACTCCTGCAGCTTGTTCTCTTTGGGTAGAGGTGGTGAGAGGGCAGTTCTGCAGGGGCAGGTAGACCTGGGCATGGACTAGAGGTGCTGTTCAGTGTGGGATTCCCCTTTCCAGCCTCCAAGGAGTCTCCTGGCTGTGCAGATGTGTGTACTGGCAGCACAGAGGTGTCACCTCAGTGTCACCCTGAAGGCTGAGCTTCCTTGGAGGCAGAGGGATGCTCAGCATATGGACCTCCTCTTGGCTCTGTTCCAGTTTTCACACCCTCCTTGCTCCAGGCCAAGCCACACAAGCGTCAGACTGCTGCTGGGCTGTTCCTGGCTCAGGCAGATGGTTGCATAAGGGTTTCAGCCCTGTTTCCAGGCCTACAGTTTGCACAGCTTTGGATAAACAACGGATCTTTCAGGTGTAAATGCAGCGTGAGCAAACCTCCCGGTTCCCCCGGGGCTGGGGCTGTTTCCAACCCAGAGCGATGCGGAGCGGACTTAAGCGGTGCTGGAGGCAAGTCAGGAGTGCTGTGCAAACTGAACGTCCTGAGGGCACCTGGAGCAGCCTGGGCCACCTCTGTGCGTGCTTCCAGGGGTATCCCTGCTGGAGGCTGTGGCTGGAAGCTCTTGGCCCATGTCCTCAGACCAGAGACCTCCCACCTCTCCATGTCTGTCTCCACCCCAGGAAGGAGCAGCGTGTTTGGTGGCTGGTGCTGGTGCCCTGACGGACCGTGGTGGCTGTGCAGGTGGTCAGGGGGGACCCTCAGCTACATGCCCAGCTCTGGTGGCAGCCGAGGGGTGCAGCCCTTTGGCCAAATAAAAAACATGGAAGTTGCTGCAGCAGCACAGAATTAGCAAAGCAGAATTAGGGAATGGTCCCCTCCTGCAGCTGGCTGGAAACCTCCATAGCCCGCAGTCGTTGTTTTCCTCTGTGAATCTGCCTTAATATTTGAATGCTTGGAAAATTTATTTTTCATGTTGCTTACTAACACCGTGAAGGGGAAATGAGTAAATCTTTATGCACGTTTAATCACCTGTTAGTGGAGGAGCTGCAGGGCACTGCTGCTTTGTGTCTGCAGATAAGAGATTGCAGCTGGGCTTGCCAGGGAGAGGTGCTGGCACCAGTGCTGTGGAAGAGGAACTCTGGGCGACGGGGTCTTCAGCCAGGAGTGCTTTGATGGGATTATGGCAAGGAGAGGATAATAAAGCAGCTTTCCCTCTGGTGTGGAAAAGGAGCTGATGTCCCTGGCAGCAACGATGGGGGTGTTTTGGCCTGGCCCCATGAGCTGCAGGCAGGGCTCCCTGTGCCTGGGTGCTCTGAGGGCTCGCTACACTCTTTAGGCTCCCAGAAGCATGGCGTGGAACTCCTGTCAGGACTAGTCCTGTGGGAAGAGCTGGGACTGCAGCCATCCAGTGTCACCAGCACTGGGGCCACCCAGCAGCAGTGTGGCAGGAGGGGCTGTGCAGAGCTGTGGTCATCTGGGGGCTGCTATGCTCCCACTCAGCTCCGGCAATAATCCTGAATGGCACAGGCAGCACCCTCAGACCTCCATTTCTCCTTCTTTAAAATGGAGGGAACTTAAAGAAGAGTCTTCCAGGAGAAGCTGTATTTAATCAATATCCTTGAGGGCCTTAGCCGAGGGTCCTGAAGTGTTGGGGTGTTCTCATTAATAAGGATAGCATTTAAAGTGAATCAGCTGACAGGCACAAAAGAATAGCAGCCACTGTAATATTCTCCATTTCATTCTCTGCTTAAAGCCCCTGTCAGTCTCCAATGCAGAACAAGGAGAATTTATGATGAAAAATCAAAGTTGTCCATGGAAATCAAGGATGAGATCAGCGGGCTGATGGATGACTGGCACGCGCGCGTCCGTCGCTGTGGAGGTGCTCTTGGCAGGGATGGGAACTACGGATTCCTGCGCAGAATTGCAATGCCATCATCTTCCCTCACTGCTTTTGCTGGAATACAGAGGGGCTTTGCTCCCCGGGCGCCTTTACTCCCCCCCCGCCCCCCATCGTTGTTCCCTGCGTTTTGGGGATGCTGCAGCCTTCCTCACGCCTTCACCCGTGTGCCTTGCTGCCTTCGAGGAGCAGCTACCTCCTGCCCGGGAGGGGAGGGAGAGCCGGGCTGGCTCGGCAGCCGTGCCGGTGCCCCCGTGGGCTGCCCGTGCCGGGAGGGTCCCCTGTGCTGGGCAGCGGTGACCGGCGCTGTGCTCCGCCGGCGCGGGGACGTGCGCTCGCAGCTAATTAGCAGTGCCGCAAAGTTCATCAATAATAGATCTCGTGGCGGCAGCTGATTGCCGGCTCTCGGCGGGTGGGCACGGGGTGGTAAATCAGCCTGATTGATTGTTGACCACTCCAGTTTTTCCGGCAGTAATTTAAAGCAATTAAAACGCCTCCCACAGAAATTAACAAGGTAAATAATGCTCCCCCCCCACCCGCAGCCGCCTGCAGGAGAGGGTCCTTGGAGATCCAGGGCTCCTGGGCAGGGATGCACCCAGGGGACACCCCCGTAGTCCTGCAGAGCCCTGGAGCAGGGATGCACCCAGGGGTGTGGCTGCAGCTGGTGAATAGGCCCCAGGACATGGTACCCGGAGCAGTGTCGTGCACACGTTGTGCTCAGCACGTAGAGCAGTGTTGACCTAGGGAAGTGGCATGGCTGAGCTTTGGGATTAAATCTTTGACTCTTGGGTTTCTAACCCCGGGGTAAAGAATACCTAAATACTGGAGTTTTCCTTCAGTAGGAATTGTGCCCAGCCCTTCTGCTGCAGGTCTTGCTTTAATTGCACAGCTCATCCATCCTGCTGCTGTGGCTCCTTCATCCATGAAGGGTGATTATCTTTTATGGGTGTGAAGGATCTATAACTCTTGAGGTGCAATGGAAAGAAAGTGAGGAGAGATGGGGAGTCACTCTTCATGGGTTGGATGCTCTGTTCTGTATAGGGGAAGTGTTGGGTTTCAACTAAAACTGAGATTTTCAGAAGCAAGGATAACATACAGGTGTACTTCACACCAACTGACCCCTGAGATTGGTCACCTGGCAGGTCATCCTGGGCTGCTGCTCTTGGCTGATGCTGCGGAGGGATGAGTCCCAACTACAGGTCAAGGTGTCCAGGTATATCAGGGCACCTAGGCATCTGTCTGCCAGCATCATCAGGCTGGAATGAATCCCTCCAGCTTGCTGCTGCTTGCTGTGGCCTAGGTTTGGGTGCTCTTTGTTCCTGCAGGATGCTGGTGGAGGCACTCCTGCTGCTCTCTGGGAGGCTTCCCTCACTGGCTCTGCCACATGCCCAGCCCTTGGAGGTCTGCATGTTCCAGCACCCTGAGCAGGGCGTGTTAAGTCAAGTGGGGCCTTGCAGCCATGTCTGCCCGTGATGGGGCCCTGGCACAGGGCAGCGATTGAACTGGCTCACACTGTAATGGGTAGAAATGTGTGGGGAGTACTCTGGGATGGGGTCTGTGGGCAGGGCAGCACTGGCTGGCAGAGCCCTTCCCTGTACCCAGGGCACGCTCCACAGCCCTGTTCAGGCTGTAGCAGTCAAGAGCTTCCTCCCAGTCAAACTTTGCAGCTCCACGGCTGCCAGCAGATCCTTCTGGAAAACTGACGACAGTCTGTCTTTCCCTGAACACCTTCTGATTCCCTCCCGAGGCACTCACCTGGCTCAGCTGGTGGGGTTGGGTCCTCCTGCCGTGGGGCAGGGAGTGTCTGGTCGGTTTTGTGTCGAAAGCTGTGTTTGTTTATTTCCGTGTGATTCGGCAATTTTTATGTGCCTGTGATTAGTTTGTGTGTTGGCAAACCCGTCCTCACCTGAAGGCATCAGAATGTTTTGAGGGCTGTTGGGGGCTGTGCTGCTGCTCCTTGGGGTGTGACTGTGGATGATTGTGGGATGTGCACATTTCCTGACGGAAGCAACGCTCTGGATATTTGGCATGTCCTTGGTCTTTGTTGCTCTGCAGGGTACAGACTTTGCTGATGCTTTGCAGAACCTTTTAACCTTTTTCCTCTTCATTTTTTTTTTTTTTTTTTTTTGTTGTTGTTGTTGTTGTTACAGTCACATGAGACTTTTTCAGTTCAAGAGCTTTGTTTTCAGGCATTGATGTGTGTGATAAATAAGTGAAATCAGAGGTTCCTTGCAATCCAAAGCCTTGTCCAGCCTCAGGAGGAGAGACCAGGACTGCAGCATCAGTGAGTCATTATCCATCCTGCCACCTCCCAGTGCCACTTACATGCCATCCATGCTGGATGATCAACAGAGACTTGGTAATGCTCTAACAGCTGAATCTGACATTCAGATGTTTTTAACGATCTGGCTGTTTCTCACCATATCTTAGTGCTGTATTTTGTGGGATGTCATTTATCACTCTGATGTGATGATATTGGGTCTGGAATCATCCTGAACTCCTTGCAAGCAGAAGGCTTTGGGTCACGGTGTTGGTGAAGCTGAATAATCTCACAGCCTTTTCTTGTGGCACCCACAGCCCTGTCTGCCTGCCCCAAGAGGCTTTGGAAGAGACTCGTTCAGGAGATGGCAGGGATGCATATGCTCTGTCCCTGGGACAGCCAGGGTGGCTCTGGTGGCTGCTCTGGCCATGACTCAAAGTGTCAGAAGTTCTGAAGCATCTTGATGCCTTTTAGTAAATGTGTGCTGATCTCCCCTGGTTTTACTCAGTGTGATTTTTCTATTTAGAGAGAAACCCAGGAAGGCAGTGAATCCTGCCCAGTGGAGAGGGGGTCCATGGAATGCCATCTATTTTGAATAATCTATGGAAAGTCAAAGGAAGTTGTATGTTAAGAGTAATTTAATGGATCTAAGCTGTAGTGCCCTACCTGCTCTGGTCAGATGCTGAATAGGGAGGAACGAAGTGCAATTTGTCAGGCCCTTGGTAACGACTGTGTTGCCATTAAAAGAATATGATCTTACAAAAGAGGTAGGATGCTAAATCCAGCAGAGTAATTAAGCTACTCATCTAATTGAAAGTTCTATGATTTATTAAGCCATAAACCCCAATTCTTTCCACTTACTGACCAGGACCTACGATATATGCTATTGCCTGATGGATTCTCATTTCCAGCTGGGCAATATGCTTCTTAAAAACAGTGTTAAAAATGTCACTGAGGAAGGCATCCTTCATACTAGGCAAGTGATTTAGCCCTGTCTGAAGCCTGCAGCACATCAGAGTTATTCCTGCAAAGGACCCCAGGATCCAATTACGGATGTGTGGGCTGGCACCTGTGGGAGCAGAGCTCTTCAGGGCAGGAGGTGGTGGCAGAGGGGTTCAGCAGATGGTTTGTAGTGGTGACAGGGGAGATTAAGGTGATAGCACCTGCTCACACAGCAGTTAGTGAGGTACAAATGCTTCTACTGGTCAACAAAGCCTGGCACCATGCTGATGGGACAAGCACTGTGCTCCTGGAGGGGTGGATGGGTGCTGGTGATGGCTGTTCCTGGTTGCTCATGGGCAGCATTGCCAGCCTCTCCCCAGGACTAAGGCTGAGCTGCACCAGGAGGGATTGCTTTGGTCTCCTCCCTGTGCCATGCTGCAGTCTCTGGCTCCAGAGAGGTCTGGTTGTGGGAGCCCACACAGAGTCCTGATCCCACCATCACCAGGAGCAATCATGGGCTCACCAGCCCTTCCTCACAGCTCAGCTCTCTGGGAGCAGCCAGGATGTCTCTCCTCAGCACCACCTCCACCTCTGACTTTGCTCTTTTGACTCTTTGGCCCTTGCCCTGTTGTTCCCTGGGGTCACCTGTACCCTCTGCAGCTCCTGGCTCCTCTGGCAGGCTCACAGTGATTGATGTCTGAGGATATTTCCAGCCTCCAAATATTTTTAGCTTAGAGGTTTCCTAAGCTGGTTATAAGTGTGTGTCTGGAATTGTAATGACAGATGTTGTTGTTTGGATGCGTGGATGTGGAAGTTGTGTGCTGTTACACATCACTTGTGTGTAGAAGCACACCTGTGGGTGTCAGGGTCCGGAAGAGCTGACACAGTGAATGGGAGAAAATGAAAACAGAGGAGAATTAAAGCAGTTGAGAGTCCTGTGATGATTTGCAATATCCTTCCTTCAGCCATTCATCTGGACAGAAGCCTCTGGAGTTCTGTGCTCCTCATCATAAACGCAATGAACTCATGAAACCTCACAGCATCCTCGGTCCCCCCGGTTAATGGGGGGCTGCTGCAAGGCTGCTCTTTGTATTATTTTTTCCTGTCAATTAGGTATTTCTTAGGCCATCTTTTCTTTAACCTGTACCAATTGTCTTAATTGACTTCCGCCTTAATTGGTAACAAATCATTTCCACTGAGCCCTTGTAATTCCTCCGTATCAATTGGTTCAGCTTGCCCGTAGGAGTTCGTGTGAGCTGCTGAGCAGGGCTGTGTGAGCTGGGCAGGCAGTGCTGATGCCTGTCCTGGCCGTGTCTGCTCCATCTCCTGTGACTTCCCCAGCCTCAGGACTGGGAGGAGCAGTGTGACTTCCCAGTGTCACACCGGTGTCCAGAGCCATTATCTGATGGCCTCTGGCTGATGCCACGGAGGTGACTGAGTTCAGCCTTGTCACTGTTTTCCCCAGATCCTGCAGTCACACCCAGAGCAGGATAACTTGAAATAATGGCAGGGAGAAGGTAGTGCAGTGTACGAGAAAGTTGGGTGTGAAATCCCAGTGCACGCTGTAAATCAAGGGAAAAGGATCTTGGAAAAACACCCCTCCCTCTGATGTTCTTTTTGGGGGGTGTAACTAGCTGTAACTGGAATGTTATTTGACCTGTAATGTTGAAAATCATGATCTGTTTTCCTTTGCTTGTGTATGAATCTCCTTGTGCTAGTTTTAGTTCTGAAAGCTGCAGCTGACCTCCCAGGACACCCAGACAGAAAACCTGGGACTGCCCATATGTGAGTGGAAAGACCCTTTATTCCTGAGAGAGGTCCTACTTGGTTGTGATGAACAGTAAAGTTGGTTCTGAGGTAATGGAGATGTCTGTCCCTGTGGAGCAGCTTGTTCCTTCGGGATGCTCCCACATGATGTTCAAGAACAAGGGTCTCGCCCCTTGTAGATGTGCAAAGCTCACCAGGTGCCTGAGCTAAAAACAGTGTTGTCTCTTCTAAAGGGGATGGAATCCATGGCTCAACAGGGGTCTCTGAGAGAGCTCCCTTGGCTGCTGCAGCTGGAAAGAGCCCGTCCCCGTCCCCCTGACGAACCACCGTGGGCAGTGCATGAGCTGTTCTGCAAGGCCAGGGTTACTCACCTCTGGTGCCCTGGCTGAGCTGCTGGTTCCCTATTTATCCCCTTCCTGCAGCAATCACGCCAACCAGCGTGTTTGCACTGGCTGGTGCTGGCGATGCCTTCCCCAGAGCTGGGGCGTGCGCTGCCACTCGCATTCCCAGCGCTGGTGCAGGGTTAGTCATGCTCCTCCAGCGCTGCCAGGCGTGTTTTGGCGGGATGCAGTGCTCCCCTCCCTGTGCCTAAACTCCTCCCTTGGCAGGTGTCTGGTAGGTCAGGAGCTGCCTGGTTCCCTCCTGCCCTGCAGGTAAAGGCAGAGGAACACTGCACCATGTGGGCCCTGAGTCAAGTGAGGTGGAGGGTGCAGGGTGAATGTGTTTTGTGCTGAGCAGGGTGCTCCCATGGGGAGAAACACCGTGCTGTGACCTGGATGAGGAGACCACCCTGACCCCTGGGAGAGGTCCAGGGCACAAGCACCCCAAAGTGCAGTGCAGGCTACATCCTGGCTCTGGACTTGCCCCAGCAGATGAAGAGCTGCTCAGCAAGGCTGGAACTGGAAACCTGGAAAACATGGGGCTTTTTCTTTCCCTTTGTCAAAGTACTTAACCCTGTCATTGCACTAGCATAGATCCCTTCTCAACGAACTCCACGTTAATCTGGGAAGGCATGGATGAAGATGATCCTGAATTGTCCAAGGTACAGCCTCCTGTTTGCCATCTGAGGGACTGGCTGGGCAGCAGGGTCCTCTGAGCAGCTCCTGGGCTGCTGGGGGTCTGGAGGTGTAATTCCACTTGCGGTGGTGGTGAGAGACTTGGGCCCTGCAGGTGAAAGTGTCACAGCTCTTTCAGGATTGTCCATATCTTGTAGGAAGAACAACATCATTTGAAGGGAATTTGCTGAGAGGACAAGAAATGTCCGATACCTTCCATCTTGCAGAGCTCTCTGCCTCCTAAGCCAGTGAAATTTCTTATATGAGTTGTCCAGACTGCTGCCAACACATCCAGTTTCCTTGGAAAATGCTTTGAAAAGAAGTCAGGAAGGACCACCCTGATTAGAGGACTAGCCCTTGACCCACTTTCCATGAGCTCTGCTCTGGTACTTCAGCAACCTCCTGACAAAGCATGGATATCCTTCGGAGGGGAAGGGAGGCCTCTCTCCCTGTCGCAGGGATGACTCGTGTTATCAAAATAACTGGCAATAGAAAGGTTTGAGAAAACAATCTCTGCAAAGTATTTTCTCCACCACAGCTGGAGCAGTCCCAGCAGGAGCCTCGCCTCTCAGGAGTCACAGGCAGGGGCAGGGGCCAGACTGGAAGCTGTGTTTCCAGCCAGCAAAAATACAGATGGAAATGCCAGGAGCAGTCCGGCTGCCGTAAGGTGTGATGGAGAGTCCAGAAAGATGAATAATCACCACTGAAAGGGCCACTGAGGCAAAATGGGAAAGATGCAACCCCTGAGAATGCATTGTGGTCCTGCTGGCATGCCCTGCCCTGCCCAGAGCGTGTTGGGAGGGTGGGGGGAGTTGGGCAACTGTGAGCTTGGGTGCCTTTGGAGGGACCTACAGCTAACAGAGGTGACAGATGAACTTTCTGCTGGGTGCTGAATCACTTCACCACTCTGTGACCCTTGGTCATGGTCCTGTATTGCATCCTGCAGGTTCTTTCCAAAGCTGAGGAGGAAAGCTGGCACAGTCCTATTTGCAAGACAATTACTGTGCACACTCTTAAAGAGCTTTCCTGCTTCAGCAGCACTTGAAATCCAAGAGACAATCTGCTCTTGACTTGGCTGAGTAACAAAGGCCATTTCCTTTCTGATTAGCCCTGTTGTCGCTCAGCTTCCCTCCCTTTCCATCCATATCTGATCATGGAAGTCTCTGTCTGAGGCCCTTTCGGGGATTTGCAGCTTGAAGAAACGTGGTGGATGGTGCATAGAACCTGGGCAATAATTAGTGTTCATTATCATGGTCTTGCTAAGTATCTGACAGGTTTCAAAGACCTGCCACGTTTTCCTTCAGATGGTGGAAGTGCTCTCCAAGAGTTCCCAAAAGATCAGGGCCTTCAGCTGCAGCTGCTGAGGGCTGGGGTGGTCAGTGGATGCAGATGGGGATTTGGAACTGTCCTCAGCCAAAGCCTCGGAGCAGCTCTGCTGGCACAGCGGGCACTGCGGTGCTCCCTGCCACGCCGGGCACTCTGCAGGAGCTGTGCGGCCCCGTGGTGTGAGCCAAGGCCACGGGAGAGCCTGGGACCAGGGACTTGTGCAGAGGGTGTGCTTGGCTGGGGTCACCCTTGGTCTTAGCTCCCCTTTAAACCCAGCCTCTGTGAACAGTTGGTGGCACATGCTGTGGGCCAGTGGGAAGAGGCCATCCTTCCTCCACAGGCAAACCCTGGCTGGGAGGGCAGAGAGCTTGATGAGCAGACGCCTGGGAAGGGAGAGGAGTAATTAATTGGAAAAGCCGGAGGATGCATGATGAAACTGAACAAACCCTATGCTTCACTCTTTTGAATTTTTTCTATTTTGAGCCTTGTCCTGCCAATGGATGAAAGGGCAGGCCTGGAAACCTCCCCCAGGCCCAGGAGGAGGTCTGCTGCCACAGTGCAGGACTTCGGTTTTCTAAAGCTGCAGCATCTCTTGTCTTAGGGAGCTAAATGGGACTTCAGGAGTTGGGGTGGGGAGAGTCTTGAAGGGCTAGGGAGCAAACCCTCAATGAAGTGTTGTAGTTTTCCCCCATCTTATGTCCCAGAAGGAGATTTTCTGGGACAGGTTCCAGCTATCAGTGGATTTGGCATGTATGGAATTATGGCTCCTTCTCACTCCTGAATACAGAGAGTATGATCCATCCCCCGTGCTGTGATCCTTGCACTGCCACTGCTCCTTGAGGGGTGAGGGCTGGCTTTGTCTTTGGCTTCACCTGCCTGGTGTGTGCTGCTGGTCTGGGGGCCACCAACCCACTTGTGCCTGCTCAGACTCCTGACAGCACCAGGTTCAGGTGGTGAGGAGGGGAAGAGCCCACGTGCCAGTCCTGTCATGGAAACTGCCCAAAGATACCCCAGACTTCGATGCACAACACACACTGGGGAGCGAGGGTGTTGTGGCACATTGTGGTGTGACAAGGTGGGGTTAGGGACAAGGGGGCTCGTAGGAGCCTCACTGCAGCCATCCCAGCATGGTCTGCAGCCCCGCCGGGGATGCTGCAGGAGCAGGACGGTAGGAGCTGTTGATGGTATCGAGGCATGGGAGAAACAATTCCTGATAAGGTAAGTCCTGACCTGAACTTGTGACCAGTGGTTTCAGTGAGAAGGGAGCAAACCTGCTCGGTGGTGTGAGAAACCTCGTGGAACTTCCTTGTTTAGTTTTCCCACAGCCCTGCGCTTCCTGCTCTCCCTGGCGCTGGAAGTACTGAGATAGCATCGGGGGAGGCCGTGCTGGTGGGATTTCTGGCTGGGCAGGAGCAGGATGTGCCAGCCATCCCCCGGGGCAGCCCCATGAGCATGGGAAGGGCTTGGAGGACTTCTCTGGAGCCAAGGAGGCTGCCTGCTCCCTGGGGTTTTGTTCAGGATCAGATCCTGGCTGTATGATAAACCTGGGTGAGGAGCACAGGATACCTGCAGGGAGGACTGCTGCTCTGGATACAGGAGTTATTTTCAGGGTGATGCTCTCTGCCCAGAGGGAGGGCATGTGGTGCCTCCCTAGGCTGAGATTACTGGAGGGGAAAAGGGTGGGACACAAGCAGGACTCTTCCTACCCCTCCCCAGGTCATGGGCTGTAAATTGGCGCAGCCTTTCTGGGCATAAGGAAAAATACCAGTTGCCTGCCAAGGAAAACAATAGGTCTTTCCACTGTTGAGCCACGTCCAGACAGTCTGGGCCGGTGTCCAGCCCCGCACTGGCGCTCAGCTCGGCCTCCCCTCGCTGGAGCTTTAATGGGAGGGAAAGAAGAAGCAGCAGAGAGTAATGAAACACAGGAATGTCTGTGACATTCTTCTAAAAAGGAAAAATGTGGAGTTTCCAGTCAAACCGAAAGACTTATTGGGTTCGCTGGGAGGCTAAGTCCAGCTCCTTAGGACAAACTGCTAGATAAGGAAAACAATTTAGTCCCGAGTAATATTCACTTCAGAATGGCACAGGCTCTGCCAGAATCTGTTTTGACTGGACTGCGCTCATTGATTTACTTCCCAGCTCTTCAGCAAACGTGGTCCTGCTGGTCCCCTCCAGAGAGATGGGTGGTGGTCATCAGCACAGGACCCCCCAAAAAAACAGCCTCAGCTGGCCTAGACCCTTCGCCAGAAGCATCAGCTGGACAAAGGCTGGGCTGGGCACACGGACCAGCAGAAGTGACTGAACAGCACTGGGGTCCAGGTACTGCCTGAGGGAGGGCAGGGGGATGAGCTGGTGTTGCACTGATGGCCAGAAAGGCCTCTGCTGCTCAGGGCCTGCTGCCTTTTACACAGGGTCCCCTGAATGTCCTGTGTCTCTGCTTGCTGCAGTGATGGAGCATCTCTCTGGCGTCTGTACCAAACATCTGCCCAGTGTTTGCCCAGCACTTGCCTGCACTCCTGGACTTGGCACTGCCCGAGGTGTCCCATGGTCCCTGACCCAGCAAACTGCTGCCTTGGCTGCCCAAAAGCCACAGGAGCTTGGAAACACTATTGATCTCAAATGGTTGACTAATAATTGGGATTTTATGGCATGCTCACCGGGTTTGTGCAGGGCTCACCGTGCTGCTATATATTTATTTGGGATCTCCCTGCTGTTACCTGCTCCAGTGCTCTTTTACACAGTGCTGTGCCGGAGTGGGGCACGCAGAGTGACCGAGTCCCATGCCCCAGGGAGATTCCGTCTGCTTGGGAAGCAGAAGGCAGCCTGTGAGCAGAAACCTGGAGTTTCTTACAGAAGCAAAAGTGAATTACAGCAATGGCCAAACATCTCGTTCACTTTCTCTTGCTGATCTGGCAGTGAGTGCTGTGTGGAGCAGGGGCAGGCAGCTCCTGATGGGTGAAAACATGTGAAGCGTCCAGTATGATCAAATTTTGGGCCTGGTTAGGAAGTGTAGCACAGTTGGTGCTGTGTATTTGAATTTTTTTGAAGATGTTTGACATTTTGCCCAGAGAACCTGTAGGTGATAGCACATATTATGTGGATTAAAAATTGGCTTAATGACAGATTTCAAAGTCTGGTCAGTAATGGCAGTGTCACTCCCTGTGGTGTTCCCAAGGAACATTCTGACATGATTTAATGTGTGACTTAACAGTGATGATAAAAACCTTTGCTGGTAGTGCCTGCAGATGACATGGAAATTGGTGGTGTTGTCAGCAGCGAGGGCAGAGCTGTGATTCTCGTTGTTCAGTGGTCACAAGCCAGTGTGATGCATCACCACAGAGCTAAATGCAAGAAACGACGTGGGGATCCCCAGCCCCCGTGGCCAGGATGCTCCCGCAAAGCTCTGAGCCAGCAGCAGCTGTGGGGTGGCGTCAGCTGCCTGTTGACCACGCGGCTCTGGGGGTCTGGTGTGCACCTCCCACCTCTCACAGTTGTCCCCACCCTGTTTTGGGCTTTGCCATGGACTTCTGCTGTTTTTAGATAAAGCTTCCCAACATGGGGCTGAATTTTGGATTTTATTCCTCTACAAATCTGGCTACTCCTGTAGAACCTTTGCCTGTTCAGAGTGGTGGAATTCACAGTCTTTCCCAAGCCTGGACTGTGTATGTGGGTGAAACACTTGTTGTTTGTGCTCTCTGTGTGTTCCCCCTGTGCCCCTCAGATGGAGAAGAGGGTCTGAAGCCAGATTCTAGCCTCCATCTGAGCTGTGCCTTATTGCTTGCAGCAGAGTGGAGCGGGGCTGGCTTCAGCTTTAGGGACAGAGAGGAAGATCCAAGCATGACAATATTCCCTCTGAGGGCAATTACTCTCAACAGGCAACAACCACAGCACGAATTCTGGCACCTTGGACCCTACTCTTCCTCCCTGGGTTGCTTGGAGGGTTTGTCTGATGCAGAAAGTGAACTCCCTTGCTGGAAGCCAGTGTAGCCTCAGCGATAGCTACAGGGATCTCATCAAGCAGGAATTTCTTGGCAGGGGATAGGACCTGTCTGCCATATGGTTTCCATGTTCGGAGCAGAAGGTGATCTGTGGAAGTGGAAAGAAAAAAAATACTGAACTTCTGTGGTTGATTTTCACTAGAGACTAATTGTTGAGTGCAGCTCCATGGAGGGACTGGGGACAGGGCTGACCCTCCGCCCTGACAGCTCCCATGGTGTTTCTCACAGGAATGCCTCAGGACCTCCTCTGCAGAGCATTCTTATCATCAGGAGGCTTTAGATTTGACAGCTCCGATATCTGTTTGAAGGGCTGAGACAATAAAAAAATAAGACAATAAAATGTAAAACTCTCTAGAGTGTAAAATGTACAAATGATGGTCACGTCCTGCCTGGCTTCAGCTTCCCACTGCCCCCTGGGCTGCAGTGGCTGCAGGAGATGCCGCTCCATCGGCAGCCGTTCAAAGGGAGAGCCTTGGCTGGCCTTGGGGGGATGTCGACTTTGGGGCTGCATCTGTCTGAAAAACCTGTTTTCCCCATGATAGGAAAGCTGGGTATAGCCTGTTGTGAGGAGATGCCTCTTAAGGTGGACTCATCTATCACCTTTGCCTCTCTGGCATCCTGCTCTCCAGCCTGAGCAGGTGGAACATGTGCTGTGACCACATTAGAGGGTTTTTGCGCTCTCCCACCTTTCTCCTAAACCTGGTGTTAAGCGACTAGAGCATGTTCCTAGGAGCATAGTATCTGACTGTCTCACTGGATAGATGAACAAATCTGATCTGCCTCCTGTAACGGTTTGTCACAGAGATATGCCTATTTACTTAAAATCTGAGCCAGGAGTGAAGCTTATATTATGTCCTAGAAATGTTAGAAGCATGGGAATGGCTCAGCTAGAATGCCAGGAGTGTTCTGCAGTGGAGGAATGGCTTTGTCCCTCGGAAGGAGACTAGAGTGTCTGCTTGTGGGCAGCACCAAGAGCTCCCCAGGGAGGGCACAGGCTCTGGGGGGCTCTGGGGAGTCCCGGCGTGGAGCCAAGGTTGGGATAGAACCTGCTGCGCTCCCCAGGTATGTGAGGGGAGAGCGAGGTGGGCCACATATTGTGAGCCTGGATTTCAGGACTTGAGATCAGCAAGATGCTCTTCTGCCTGGTTAAAAATTCAACCTGCCCTGGGAGGGCCTGGATCACGCCCTGCAGCTTCCAACTGGCAGCAACAAAGCAGGATAAATGGCTGAGCAGACCCAGAAGAACAGTCTCTCTGTGCCTGACAGACAAAGACACTCACTACTCTTGAACAAATATTTAGGCCATTTCTGCTGCCAAAATCATCACAAGGACACATGTTTGCAGCAGAGCTGTGATCCATGGTGTCCTCAGACCTGCAGCCCTCGGAAGGCAGCTCAGAGCCTTGCCAGGGCCAGAGCACCAGCTGAGCTGTGTGCCCAGCAGGGACAGGACCAGGACATGGACCCCTGGGCAGGAGAGATGGTGCTGGGAATGGGATGTTGTGGATAGGATTTTATGTGTGAGCCTGGGACTCGCTGCTGTCGGTCTCCCAGCAGTCCACTGCCTGTGCCCATGGGGATGGTCAAGGTGCTGCTGCCGTGGTGGTGTCACTGTCCCCCTGTGCAGGGCTGTCCACGCTGAGCCAACATCAGCAGCAGGAGCCAGTGATCACTCATGTGGGGTGGCTGCTCAGTGCCTCAAAAAGTGCTCTTATACCTTGGCCCCACACTCGGTAAAAAGGCAGGGGGTGGCTGTGTCATCTCTTCCCAGTGTCCCACAAGCTGGCAACAGCTCATCTGTCTCGTGCCCCTTCCGTGAGTCATAACTCAATTGGGAATTCCTGCTTGTTCTCACCAGTAGAAGGTTGTGCCCTGGCGTGTTGCTGTCATGCTCTGGGGTACCTGCCCCCGATATGGGGTGTGGTGATGCCAGAGCTGGGAGCTGCCGAATCTTCTGCGAGAAGAGGAGACCTCCCCTGTCCTTCCTGTGGGCCGAGTGACAACCAAAGTGGCACCATGTGGCTGTCCTTAAATGTCTCGCTCCCGTTCTGATGGAAACGTTGCTAATCAGCAATGACTAAGGAGAGCCAAGTAAAGAGCAGTTGGTGTATTTGAATTCTTTCAACGTCTTTGCAGTGTTTCTGTAAAGGCACAGAGTGTTTTAAAACATGAAATGTAACATCAAAACAGTAAAAGTAGATCAGAATGTTCTGTCTTGCATTTCAAACAATACCCTGGAAATTTCCAAGTCTTTCCTGTTTGTCCCACTGCTCACTGGACTCCTCTGGTTGCCATCCTTCTGCTGTTTATGATGGCAAAGCTATTTGATTTTTCCTACTCACAGGCATCGATCTGGAGGCATTTAGCATATTTTTCTAAAATAGTCTCTCTCCAAATGTTTCCTAGTGTGCTCAGGCAAAGTGGAAACATTCCGGTTGCTTCCATGGGCTGGGCTGCCCTGTCCCCACAGAGGCAGGAGCCCTCCCACCGTCCCCCGGTGTGGGGCAGGCAGAGCCTGCCGGGCTCATCCCAAGAGGAGCGCTGGACTGCAGCCAGAGCTCAGCTCCAGTAGTTCCAGCCGGGGACCCAGAAGACCCAGAACCTTTCCTGACTCGAGGTCAGACGAAAGCAGAGTTCCCTCCTTCTGCTCTAGTTCTGGCAGGCAAATTCCATCACCGCACAAATATTTTGGCAATCAGCAATAATGGAAAAGGAAATGGGGAACCGTCCAGTCCGTCAGGAATTCTCCAAACTAGGACACAGCGAGGAGGGCGAGTGGTGGGGCTGGCCGGGGCCCTGAGCAGTAGCTCTCCTGTGGCCACTGGGCCTGTGTGTTCACAGGCTGGGCAGGGCAGTGGCGGGTGATTTGTGCCCACGGGCCGCACGGATGGAAGTGGTTTGTGCTCTAAAGTGCTTGCAGCAGTGTGGGGTGGTGTGTGTATATTTTGGTATCTATAAACAAAGCAGCTCAGGAATGCCTTGATACCAAAGGTTGTTTTTGGCTTTGGATCAAATACTTAATGTCTAGTTTTTTGCTTTTTTTTTTCTTAAAAAAAAAAAAAAAAAAAAAAAAAAAAATAGTTCAGCTGCTGAAAGCGAGGGAAAGAAAAACTATGAAGCTTCTCACTCATGTAATTCTCTGAGTTAAAAGGGATAATTTCCAGGTCTTTGGAAGCAGCAAATCTATCAGCTTACAGGCAGGGGGAACTGCACTGCAGGTGGGGGCTCCAGGAAAAAGGGGGCTGTGGGGGCTGCTCTTGCCAGAGCCTCTGAGGCCAGGAGAGCTCATCTCCCTGTGGGCACCCAGCCCAGCAATGGGAGAAGTGGGGGTAGTTTCAGAGTGAAGGAGGACAGTTTCAGAGTGAAGCCCCCAGACCCTTGGGCTGAGGACTGGCAGGCGCATTGCTGCTGCCTGTTCACCCCTGCCAGCTGAGCTGGTCCAGGGGCACTGCACTGTCGGTGCTATTCCCCCAACCCGCCAGGTCCTGGGGAAAGTGGGGCTTCTCCCACTGCTGCTGGCACACCACGGGACTGGCCAGAGCAGGGGGGTCAGGGGTGCTGCTCCTGCTCTGGGCACCGCTGGGTTCCAGCCTGAGGCATCCCCGGTGGTGCTGATACCGTCTCTTGACGTGGATGTTGTGACACCAGACAAGAATATCCATTTCCCTGATTCGAGAAACTGGATTCTTGTGTTTCATGCTATTTTGGTATTCATTTCAGTTTTTATCATTTTAAGGTTCATGCGTTTCTAATTGTCATGAATACCATGCTAAAATTAATAGTTCTATGGTTGGTTTATTACATTTAGTAAAATTATGGGCATGTAATGTTTGCCAAGAAAAGACGCAGCAGAGACTTTAATCATGTAAAGATGATAATTTAGTTGTTACACTTGTTGAAATGATGGGATTAATTTTTTAAAAGTTTGCAAACTACAGGAGAAATGTAAAACAATAATTCAGTCAGACAAGCCAGCCAGCGAGTGGGTGATCCCCCCAGGCCAGGTAGGAATGCTGCCATCATGGCAGAGAAAGGGGCACCGGACAGTTTTACGTTTCTGGGAGTTGTTGTTAGTCAAGCCAGACACTCAGAATTTTTTTGATGAATTTGGAAAAGTTCAAAACTGCAGCACTCTCTGTGTCTCACTCCTGCCCGCACGGTTTCTAGGGATGAGCTCATGGGTTCTGCATGGAGAACGAAAAATGATTCACAAATCAAAAGCTCTGCATCTCAAGGAAACACTTTGGGTACCAAAAGGAGCCAGCTGATGCTCCAACCCCAGCCCTTTGCTGGTGCCTGTAGCTCACTGTGGGGTGTGCTCTGGGGTCACTGCTTTCCCTGGGGGTCAGGCAAGGCACAGCGCCACTGTGACAGGATGACACTTGACACCGCTGAGGCACGCCCCTGAAATCCTGCTGTAGAACACACCCCACAGCCTCTCCTTTGGTTTGACTTTCCTCTCCTGGAGCCTGCCTGACCTTCTGGAGTGGGAGTGGCCATGGGGAGCCTTGCACAGGGTCCAGTGCTGGAGTTTAAATCTTGATCTTGGAGTTTTTCCAGCTTTACTGATTCCATGATTCTGGCTGCATCCAGGTTTGCCTGTCCTAGCCTGGGTACAGCTACTGCCACACATGTGCTACAGAAATCTGGCCACAGCTTTGGCATCAATTTTGTGGAGCATTTTCTGGCAGATTGTCAGGAAAGAAGAGAGAAATGTAAAATAAGTCTTGTTTACTATAGATGATGATGTGGCAAAGTAACTCAACAGCCAGTTCATGTAAGTTTATGACAATAATCATGACTATGTTTTATAAGCGTATAGCAATGTGAGTGGACTCAATTCTGGCTGAATTTAAATAATATGGCTTTGTGCAGCAAAGCCTAAATCAAATGGCTGTAATTTATGCTGAAATGTGCTACAGGATGCATTTAGTCACAAGTATGTGCTGATTGTAGCATTGTGCCTGATTTATGGCGTTTTACTTTTTCAGATGAAAATCCCTACCAAAAATAATATTTAGAGACTCCTTTTATTTACCGAGCCCAGCAGTTTTCTGTGGCACTGTAGCAGAGGATCACTTATCTTCCTCCTCTAGTTCCCAGCAGCCGGACTGGAGCCGAGGGCTGGACATGGCTCCTGGTCCGTGGGCTGGGAGGAATGATGGAGGTGCAGTGGGAGCAGCTCAGAGCCTGCATCACCGTCCAGCTTTGATGCAATGTATGTCCATCACATTTGGAGCCTGGCTAAGGTTAGTAAGACTGCAGTGAGTTAGACCATTCCCTCTTCTTCTCCATCAGTGAGCCATGGTGGGTGTCAAAAGCCGGTCAGGGGGAGCAGGACAGACTTTACCCCTCACCCCTGCGGTTTGGTTGGCAACTGATGGGAATGTGGACATGGAAGGCATATGGGTGTATTTAGAGTGTGGAGCTGAAGGGTTCACGTCTGTGAGCTCTTTCCTGACACGCGAGCGGCTGAGATCCGATCGCCTCTGACATTTGCCAATTTCCAGGGCAGCAGAACGGCCGGCGAGCCCGCGGGACCAACAGGCGGCTCCCGCAGCTTTCAGGTCTCATTAAACCAGACCCTTCACGACTCCTGCCGTAGGGTCAGGGCTGGTCCCAGGGATGGAACCACTGGGGTCACACTCCCGTCTCTGTCCCAGGCTGCTGCTGTGTGCCAGGACGCTCAAGGTCTCCACAGCAGTGCCAGCCCCGAGGGTGCTGAGCCCTGTGGGTGCTCCAACAGCCAGCGCTGCTGGGGCTGAGCACAGGGTGCTTTGGTCTGCACTCGAGCCTGTGCTGGCTCCCAGCTGCGCTGTGGGGACATGAAGAGATCCCAGTGTACAGAGGCAAACCAAAGTGGGCACCAGCTGGGGGTCCCTGTGCAGGACAAGCCCAGAACCGGCGCTGGGCGAGTGCCCAGTGTGTCCTGTCGCAGGGCCTGGGTCTCTCTACTGGTGAGGGGTTCAAAGGCTAAACCGTTAACAGTGACTGGCCTGTGTGTCACCCTCTCCCCATGTCTTGTGTATGGTTGGTGGGTAAGGCTCGGATGGGCAGCTGCAGAGGGACATTTCCTGATGTGGGTGAATGTGACCCCATGGCCCGAGCAGTGTTCCTTCACCAGCCATCCTGCCTGGAGCGTTTTAATTGGGTGTGACAATGTCTCCAGCACAATCAAGCTGAGAAGCTTCATCTACCATCACTACCAAAGGTGAATGGCAGCCCCTGAGCATCCTTTGCTTCATTTTTTGGAAGTCACAGAACAGGCTTCTGTCGTCAGGTGAGTGGGAAGGTTTTGGTCGTTTTGACCTTGCAGAATTACCTCAAGAAAGTGTCAGATCTCTGGCTCTGCTAGAAAAATATGTAATTCAGAGACTGAAAGAAAGATCCATTTAAAGCATTTGAAATCTCTAAATAAATAATTTCCTCTTGTAATAGGTCCCAAATCAACCTGGTAGTGTGCACATCCATTCAAAGAGTCAGGATCCACAGTGCTCTGTCCTGGGTTAAAATTAGTTGTGCTGAAAGTTTATCAGTGATTTATTCTGCAGAGTGACTCCATTTGTAACTCTCCTTCCTGAACGTTTCAGCACCATTGTGTTTGATGATAAGAACTTGTTGTAGCAACCTCTGTCCCTAAACACTTGGAAACTCTTGTTTAAATAAACATGCAACTTGTGAGCAACATGCAGCTCCAATGTGTATCTTATTAAAAGCTGGCAGGAGCAGAGCCTCCCAGCTTTCTTGCCAATGTTTGGAATACAGTAGCATTTTTACTCCGTAGTAATAAATTTCTGTAGAATGAAGGGCCATAATATTTGCTGTTTTGGGGGGAAACTCTGCTTAGATAGGCGGAGTGATGGAAAATATTCCTAATAACTAGGACACAGAATGAAGCAGGTAAATATTTAGGTTGTTAGCATTGTGTCTGCCTTTCACAGGGCTCTCACCCTTGAAGGAGGGAGGGAGATGTTTCCCAGCTCTTCCAAGGAGAGGCCTCGTGGCAAGTCATCCAAGGAGAATCAATTTGAAACTTGCTCAAAACCAGACTGAGAATTTTCTCTCGCCCATCCCCATCCAGTCCTTGCCTTTCCCCAACTGCCCCTTCAGCTCGTGTTGCCTCTCTCTGACCCGGCTCTTCTTGTAGAAAGAACTCTCCTGCTGTCTTTAAGTTAGTGTTTTCTAATTAATTCACTATTAATTAAGGGGTTCTGATGTTATGATGTGAAAATTAGCTGGCAAACCAGACCGCCATTATCCAGAATTTGCAGAATTAAACTCTGAATTCCAAAATAACTTCTTCATTAATAATTCTGATTTTCCAGACATTACACAGAAACATTGGTGATTAGCAGAAGTGCGATGTGTTCTCATTCATAGTATCCCTAATTAGCAGTAATTTAGTTATTAACTCTGGGGCAAACAAGCAGGGACAGAACTGGGGGGGTGTCAACATAGGAGCGTTTTGCTGCTGTTTTTAGGTCTCGTGCCTCAGGGAAGCTTTGTCTGCCCAGACCCTGGGTTTGCTGCAGGAAAGTCCCTCTCCTTGTGCAGGGTCAGAGGACAGGCAGCTTACAAGGAGCTGGAGGAGATCACCCACGGACCCCCATAACTCCCTGGTGCAGTTGGGAAGCGCCGGACACAGCCGGTGCTGCTCGCTTGCTCCAGCCCTGCAGTGAGGGCTGAGGCATTACCTGCTTCATTCCTGATTCGGCAAGAGTTCAAGTGGGCAGGAAGCTGGCCCTTTGCCTGGGAGAATTTGTCACAAGATTAAGGAATTAATGAGAAAATACAATATATTAAAGAACGAGAGATTTTGCTAACCTTTTACCTTGTCTTTGCCTTAATTGCCTTTAAAAATCATGGGATACAATGAATGGCCATTGATTTTTCTCAATACCTTTTATTTCTGCAGGAGCCCGATAAATGGCAGTGAGAGGTGATGGTTCAAAGGGACTTAGGAGATTGATGAGGTGGGCAGGATCACAGAGACCACCCTGGGGACCCAGGATCCCTTGGTGATAGCACCATGTGTGTGGCAGAGTGTTGTGGCTCCTCTTCCCTGCCCAGGTGGCTGGTTGAACCCATTCCCGTGGGGTCTGGCATGGAGCAGCCACGGTGCTTGGCTGGACCCGGTCCTGTGGGTTTGGCACGAAGCAGCCATGGCAGAATCTCGCCTATGGCACTGCATGGTGCTGACAGCACACGGGGGAGGTGGTGCTGGGGCCAGGGATGCTGCTTGCCCCTGCAGGGACCTGCTCCAAGCACCGTGGCCATGCAGTGTCCCCTCTGTGGGACTTGGGTTTATCAATCCAGAAATGAACACTGCTGTTATGGTAATTCAGTTCTCACCCTGGAGGTTTCCAGCCCTCATTGCAGAGGAGTCTTGTCGAAACTTCAAGCGGAGACATGGGATTTGTATCAGGAACGGAGACAGAAAAGCCCTTAGGTCTGATCTCCTGCTTACCAGAGGCCAGATGAGCATGAGGATCCCTCTGGCCTGAACTGTATGATCTGTTATTAGGCAACACCTGGCAGCCTGACTGGCATCTCTGGGAAGGGACAAGGGACAGGGGTAGGAATGTTCTGAACTGAAGCTCTGTTCCCAGGGCTGGCCGTGCACAGGGGTAGCCCCAGGCAAAGAGTAACCTCAGAGTTTATGAACCTCTCAGACAGAGGCACGTACTCTGCCCGGAGCATGGCTTTCCAGGCAAGGAATAGCTCACATCTTCTGTTCCAGCCAGCAGGAACTTGTGGCTGCGCTCCTTCATATGACATGCCTGTACACTGTCCAGGTGGGACCAAGCTCCCCGTGGGCAGCAGCATCCTTGGAGTCGCCTTGCTGTGCACGTCCCCCTCTGAGTCAGAGCCTCAGCCTGCTGCCAGCCATTCACAGGGGCTGCTTGGGAAGCCTCAGCCATAATGGGATCATTTTCCTACAAGCTGTTTCAGGAGGCATCACCCAGGCAGTTGCATTTCTGTGCAGCATCTGTCAGGCTTCTGCACCTCAGCGAGTTTCAGGCAGGACCATTGATTGTTTCAATAATGCTTTGTTCAGAGACAGGTTAGGATAACTTCCCTCCCTTTGTTCTGCAGATATGATGTAATTTGGACATGTCTGTTGAAGTTTGAATGAAAAAATTGTCTTGTGTATATGATGAATATTGTAATAGAGAATAATATTCAATAAAGACCAAGACAGGTGCTTTTTCCTTCCTGGTATTCCTAATTGCTGACGTGTGACTGGAATTTGTATGCCCTCTTAAACATCTTTCCAGTGGTTTCCCAGATTTATTACTGTTCCATACTACTGAACATTTGCATAAAAAGAATTTAAATTAGCCTTTGCACTGGTATTTGATATAAGGTGGATCTTACTGCCACGCAAATTCCACATGCAAAGAAGGCACCAGTCAGGGGGTAACTTAAGTTTTGCTCTGACTGTGGTAATGCCTGGGTTTCCTGCACCTGAGTGGTTCGGAGTTGTCCTAATGTGGTGGTTACTCCTGACCCCTTTCTGGTGTTCTCAGATCATTAGATGGTTGCAGAAATCCTTCCACGGTCCCCAGCTTCAGTCACCAGAAGCAGGTGAAAGTGTTTTGGAGTGGAGCCAGGACATCAGAAGTCTGGCTAATGATGCTGCCTTCAGGTGCTGGAGAAGAGACAGACCCAGCTTCAATGTCCATCCTCTGTCCTGGGAACATTTCTCACAGTACTGGAAGCAGGTGGAGAATGGCAGCTGATTTTATCAGCCTGGGCTTTGTCTGCCTGCGACTGTTTCCCTCAGCTTTCCACCTCTTCCTGCTAACCTCTGTTCTTTGAGAAATGTCACCATGAAAGCTCATGAGTGAGAGGGAGGTGGAAGTAATCCTGCCCTGTTTGTCCTCATGGCCCATCTCATCAGACAGCCCTTTTCCATGCTGCTGCTTTCTTGAGCAGTATAAAACTGTGGACTGGAACCTGGCCTCTTTTTCCTTCCTGGCCTCCTTTTCCTCCACCCTCTTGGTTTCCCTTCTGTTTCTGGCTGTTTTCTTCATTTGCAAACCTCAGTTCGTAGCTTTCTCAGGACTCCTCCAGTTCGCTGGGCTGTTGTGCTGACGGTGCAGGGAGCACAGGTCTCCCTTCAGACCACCTGGGAAACAGGAAACCTTCTGAACCTCTGGATTAACTGAAATACCATACTTAGGTCCCCCCTGACTTCTTGATTTCCATCTCCTGGTCTGACTCCCTCTAGTCCCAGCAATCATAATCGTGCTCACACACCAAAATGGTTCAAGGTGAGCTGGAGAGCCTCGCATGCCAGAGTAAGTGTATCTTCCTCTAGAAAAGCCTGGGATGTACATTCAGGCTCTCATACAAATCTTCCTATTTTGCTGACATCTGATTTGACAAAAGCTTGGCTTCCTGTGGTCCTCAGAAGAGGAGTGTGCTCACCAGGCAGCTCCCACTGGCCTGGAACCTGCTCTGGCACACTGGTTCCTTGTTTCTCATTGTCACAATCTCAAATGGGTGGGAAACCTGTGGGTTTGAGTCAAAAGCAGCAGACTCTTCCCAAGAACCATCTCCAGGCTGAAGTTCACAGAGGCTGCCTGGAGGTGTGGGGGGATGTGCCTGTGTGCCCCGCAGAGGATGCTGGCTGGGTTCCATGGGCAGAGCTGGCTGGGGTACCCACTCCCTCCCCACACCTTCCTGCCACCCAGAAATATGTTCAGGAGCTGTTATTACAGCATTCAGAGGAGTTGGGTTCCTTGATCCCGTGTGTATTAAAGGAAACAGAGTGGAGCACAAATCAAACCAAACATTGCTGTCCTGTGAGGAGTGTGAGAGGGCTGGGGGTGCCGTGGCGCCGGCCCCAGCACGAGGAGATGGCCCTCTTCCCCATTCATGTATTTTGTATTATAAAATGACTGCGGTTGTCATAGCAACATAAAGGGAGCAGATCTCATTACTGAGGCCTGGCCACATTATTTTCTCCAAGGAATTTCTTCTTTTCATTATTTTTCTCCAAAGGTCAGTTATCCTCTGAGGCAGGGTGGGAGATTCTGTGAAAGGTGAAGCATATTCATGGCAGAATTCCCCTGGTGGAATTTACAATCATTTTGCTTTTTTATACTTGTAGAGAGATTTCTTTTAGTATAACATTTTCTTTTAACCCTTTCTGTGGGAGCCTGGCTGCTCTGCATAGCCAGCTGGGCTGGTGTCTGAGAGGCTTTGGGCAGGGATGTGCTACAGAAAGTGGAGAATTAATGTCAAATCATGCTTCTATTATCACATGAACCGAGGTGTGTCATGCTGCTTGTGAGCATTTTGCTGGCTTTTTGTTTGCTTTTAGCAGCTCCACAACCTGTAGGAACTATTTCAAACTTTGTTCTGAAGCGGTTTCTTCTCTTCTCTCGAAGCCATCACTGTCAGATGTCCGGGGAGCAGCTCCAACTGTCACACTGATGTGGGAGACAGAGATCATGTGTCCTTATATCATTCAGCATTTTGAATACTGGGGAGCTCAGCTCAGCTGGACATGCAGGAAAGTATATGCACAAACAGGGTGTTCCCTGACTGGAGGTGTTCAAGAAACAGCTGGATGCGGCACTCAGTATTCTGGTCTAGTTCACAAGGTGGTGATCAGTCACAGGTTGGACTTGATGGACTTGGAGGTTTTTTCCAACCTCAGTGATTCCATAATTCTGTGATTTTGGCTGCAGCATTTCATCAGTTCCAAAATTTCACACAAACACTCCAGTTCCTTTTCAAAGAAATACACAAGCATTTACAGGTCCACCTGACAACTTGTATTTTCTAAATATGATCTGCAAGGGAAATGATAATGCCCAGCCCAAGAGAAAGGAATACAGATTGTGCTCCTGTGGTGGGGTATCCATGAGATCATGTAAAGACCTCTCTGGCTGTCCATTATGTCACTTAGGAAGTTGGCAAGGATAAAGAAGTTTTCCAGCTTTGCAGAGTTTTCAAGGATCTCTTGTCCTGAGATATGAGAGACAACCTGGGCACAAAAAAACAGAGAGTAGCTCCAGATTGTCTTTCAAGATGGAGAGCCCTCCATATCTCTGAGTTTTGTAAGAGGATATATGGGCCTTTATGCTGTACCAAAACACTGTTTTCTTTTTCTGTTCACATGTATTTGTAAATATTTGTGTGATATTAAATAGATAAAGGGTCTGGAATCCTACTCACACCTGCATCACGTGCTCTGCGTTTATATCAGAGGGAAGTGATCCCTGGTCTCTGTGTGTGGGAGTCTGGCCCACCGAGCTGTACAGCACAGCCTTAAAGAAGTAATTAAGTTGGATATCCTGCTGTTATTTTTAATTTCTTTAATTTAATGTGGGTAAGCCTTACAGTCCTAATATTATACTGATACAGCACAGAAATGTATCATTCCACACTATGAAGAAGAAGAAGGTGGAAGGAACTCACAGTGAGTGGGAGAGGCTGTGGGGAGCATATGGCTGTCAAGGCTTTGCTCATTAGTGGAAATCTGCCTGAAAATAGGATCACTTTCTGCTATAAACCTCAGTCATGCCAAAAGCCAGGATTTCCCAGAACGTCTCCTTTGTGTGCAGCAGTGCGCCGGAGCGTGTGTTCAGTGGGCTGCCAAGGAGCGGGTCTGGGAAGGCAGGAAAGCCTTGTTTGTGGTGGGGTGTGGGATGTGCAGAGCCCTCTTCCAGGAGCACTGGCTGGACACAGCCGGGGTGACGCTTGGGGCATCTTTGCCAAACTCATCAGCTTGTCACAGATCCCAGGGTCACTGATGAATTCTGTGTTAGAGATACCTGCCTGATAACTCCCTTCAAATGTGTCCTTGGCACTGCTCAGAGCAGGGTGGAGTGGTTGGGAACAGAGTAGGGTGAGAGGCACTTCTGACCCCTCATGGCCTCTCCTTCTCTGTTGTGCCCTGCAGGCTGCACGGAGCGAGGGTCAGGGCAGAGGAGTCAACACCACCGACCCTCTCCAAAGGTGTCTTTTAAAAATGAATGAATGCTTACGAATCCCCAGCTGTAAAAGTAATAACAATGCCTGTCATTTCACAGCCCTTCTTGTCCTGTGCTCGTCAGGGTTTAGCACTGCCAGTGCTCTCGGCAGCGGGGGCAGAGCGGGTGTCATTGCGCTCGCTGGGACTTCGATTTAGATGTCCATTTTCTGTAAATCACATTTTGCATGCCAAATGAGTGTTTGCATATGCAAATGAGCAGGCATCTAAGTGGCCATGTGTGCTTGCTAATATCTACTTTGCATGTTCGCTGATAGTAACTGTGCCTGGTGAACAGGAGCGTGTGAATTTGTGCGTAACCACCACGGCACGCGCTGTGTGGCGGCAGAGGAAACCCAAGACAATCCAAATGTGCCTTGGTTTAAAATGATTTAGGCAGCCCCAGGTTGTTGTTTTACAAACAGATCAGCTGAGGACTAGACCGCACCAGCAAGCTTCAGTCAGCGCGCGAGAGCACGACGCTCCATCGGAAACCCCGGAACAGCCAGGATTTGTGCTGAGAGCGTTTGCTCCGGCCGAGCTCGGGCACTGTGGATGCCGTATGGTCGGGTGGATCTGCCAGGTGATGTTCTGTGCAGCGTTTCACTTCAGTTCCTCGCAGTCTGAGCTGCTGCCTGGCTTTAATTGCGGGCTGCAGCAGGTAGATGGTGTCACATCACACGTGCCTCGGAGCGAGCCGGAATGCTTGGAATATCTGATGAACAGGGGTTATTATAGGGCTTTTAACTGTGCGTTTAGCAGTGGTGGATGTAAAGCTTTTAGCTTGCGCTCCTGTTTATTAATTAATAAAGGGCTCTGTTCCGACATTACTTACGTCCCCCCGCGTCTCGTCGGAGCTGCGGGGCTCATCGCAAATGATAAGTGGCCCAATGCACTTCTCATGAAATTCACTTAATGCTGGCAGCCGGCCCCGCAGCTGCGTGCCAGGATTCACACTCTGCTCCTCTTTGGCAGGCTCTCCTCCAGGACCCCTTCTTTGCTCAGCTTTTGCAGTTGGCACAGACGGAGGGATGCTGCGACACGGGCAGAGCTGAGGCCAGGGCTGGTCCCCTGAGGGCTGTCCTGTGGTCAGAAAGAAGAGCAAAGCTCTTCTGAGCCATCCTCACACATCTCCTTCCAGCTTCCTGGAGGGATGGAAGATTTAAAGATTTAAACTGGCACAGAGTCCACAGACATATGGCACAGGGTGCATGTGCCAAGGTAGGACACGAGTCAGAGGCAGCATGGGAGTGGGGCAGTGCCAGGAGCTGTGGTGGCAGGTTGGGCACTGTGCTGGGCAGAGCTCCCAACCTCCAAGCAAGAGACTTGATGGAGCAGGAGGATAAAAACAGCAGGAAAGGAAGAGAATCCCTGGACTCTGACCAAAGTGCTGCCAGGTCCCGACATGTTTAATGGTGCTATTTTTTCACGTGATTTCCCATCCCAGTTGTGCCCACCTCTGTCGGTTCTGCCCAGTCCTGGAGGATTCTGCTCTGGGACTGCAGCACCTCTCAACATCGAGGACAGGTGGCTGTGCGGGGCTGGAGCTGGAATCCATGGGGTCTGGTCCCACGGACATGGCAGGGGATGTGGCTTCAGTGAATGTGGGCCATGGCACTTTATTTGGCACCACAGGGCCTCTTGCCAGATTTTCAACGTGCTCCAGGTCTGTGGTGTTAAGGATTGGAGCTGAGGGTCCTCCCACATAGTGAGAGGTGCCTATGCAGCTCCTCTGGCAGCAGATGTGGTTGGGATTTGCCTGACTCAGCTGCTGGTGCTCGGCTCCTTCACAGCCTCCTCTTTCTCTCTCTTTTTTAATTTTTTTTTTTTTTTTTATTTTCCAACTGGCTTGTTGTGGGGTAATAACTCACAACAGAAACATCTTCTGATTAGGATCTGTTCAGATATTTTTGTATCTTTTGCTCTAATTTGGATGACAAATCCCCCATAGCTGTGATAACAAGAAGGGAAATGGGCACTGATAGTTTAGGCAGGATGAAGTGGTGTGATAATGTGGTGTTTGTGCTTATTACAAACATGTGCAGAACGGAGAGAGCCTCTTCACCTCCTGCAGCCTTGGCTGCTCCACTCCTGGCTGCCAGGATCAGGGGTGAACCCAGCAGGAGCCAGAGCAGCTCTGGGCATTATCCCAGAGGAGTTCCCCATTCTCTCCTTGCCTTGTGTGGAAAAGCCTGAAGGCAAATTTTGCTTTAGAAGTTTGTAGGAGGAATGTTCAGGGCCTTGTCCCGTGTCTCCAGAGCCTACAGGTGAGGCTGGGGAAGCTGGGGCAGTCAGCTGGTTCCTGCTCCCTGGTGCCAGGGTTTCCCTGGTCCTGGGGTGGAGTTGCTGCTGGCACCGTTGTGCTCTGAGCCTGATGGCCAGGGCAGAGCTGAGGTGCTTCAGCTGCTTTCCCTTCCTCCTCCCCAGCTACCACCCTAAATCCTGTGCAGACTGGGAGAAAGTTCCCAATGCCAAATCCCTGGTCCTGGACTTGGTGGCTCAGCCTGATTTGGCTGTGGATGTTCTGGACTGGTCCAGGTCGGTGTTCCTCCAAGGTGCAGCAAACACGGAGCAGATGTACCAACAGCAAGGATATTTTTGTCGTGGATGTTAAAGGTTTGTTGTCATTAAGCATTCTGGAAACGTTGCTCTTTGTGCCTGAGCATTTGGGTTATGGAGCATCCTGCAAGCTCTGAAATTTGCTTTTTTTTATTTAAGTTTTTTCTGACTTGAAAGGCTGGTTTTTATAACAGGTCAATTTCAGCCCATTTGATATTGATATATGAAGATCCTCAGGGATTATTGTAATGCATTTTTCATCCTGCTGTGATAGTATCATATAAGGAAAATGGGACTGACTGTTAAGTACAAATTGAAAAAGACATGGTCATTTAAGATAACTCCTTATCTGTATACAAGGAAATGGTATCAGGGAAATAGACCACCAGTTGACAGAAATAAATTTTGCCTCAGGCTCCTCCTTCTCTTCCCCAGCTGCTCAGGGTCCCTTCCCGTTCCCCTTCCCCTTCCTCTTCTGTTCCCCTTCCCCTTCCCGTTCCCTTTCCCCTTCTTTTATTCAATTCCATTTATCACGGAGTTTCTCTGGGTTAGATGTGAACGTGGCTGGGCTCCCCAGAGGGGGGGGGTAGCCCTGACCAGAGGGGGAAGCCCCAAAGATCCCAGGGATCCTGGGGACCCCTCGTGAGACTGCGACTGTGCCACTGTCAGCCTGTCCTGCCTGGGTGGCGTGGCCAGAGCCAACAGGCCCCGCCAGTGCTCTTGGGATGAGCTCCTGAAAGGGATACCTGAATTTATTTGCGTGTGTCTGAATGTGCTGGAGCAAGTGGAGGAGCTCAATGAATGATTTCTTTAGTCAAGTGAGAGCTGTTTGTTTTTATAGCCCTTATAAAAAGAGAGGAAACAAACTCAATAAGCCAAGTCACACTCGATCCAGTCAGAGTTTTTTATTCCTGGCATTTTATCTCAACTAGCTAATAAGCTGTAAATCAGGGCTTATGGTGTGAACAGTGTCGGTAGGTCCTGCCTGCGCCCCCCCCGGAATGACACTGCCCTGCCAACACCTTCCTGCAGACGGTCTGGCCTGTCCCTGGCTGGTGGGGTTTGTTGGAGAGTCTTCCTCACAGAGAGCTGCAAAACCCATTTGCCTTTATGATCGTTTTGGAGTCTGAGCAGGAGAAGTGTGTTTTTCCAGCTCCTGTGAGGTAATCACAGTGCGATGACATATGCTGCCGTTCCCCGTGCGCCGCGCACGCTGTGCTGAGCATCAGCTCCGAGCGTGCTTTCTCCTCCTCAGTGATTATTACATCCCGTTTGGGCTCCAGGCGTTCTGACCATCAGCAGAATGAGGGCGATTACAATTTGGCATAAGGCACTGCAGTCAGAAGCCAATGTTTAGAGACAGTGGTATAAGAGAAGTTCCATAATTGGAGCTGGAGGACTGAGTTTGCCAGAGTATCTATTGCTGGCATCGTGTCCTTCTTGGCGCTGCACCTATTGGAGCTGCACTTTGGCCCACACCTTGTTTCATACTGAGCCTGCAATTAAAGCACAATCAGTGGTTCCTGTCCAGCCCTGGGATGCAGTTGTGCAGCCGAGATTCCTGTACGTGCCCAAACGGCCTTTGAGGCGTCCGTGGTGTAACACACACACTCCCTGCCAGCGCCTCTGCCAGGGCTCGTGTACGAATTCCGAAGAGAACTCCTCCGGCTTTGATTTAGTGTCAAGGCAGTCCTGGAGCAAAATCCCTTCACTGACCATGGCACCTCTGCCTGACCTCCAAGGACTTCAGGGCTTCATGTCTCCAGCTCTCAGGTTCCCTTTGTGTTACCCCTGGGCACTTGGTGGCTCTTGCATTTAGTAATGGCTGGTTCTTTATGATTTCTTTGTTGAATTTGTATTTCTGTGTTCTATTTCACAGCAGAGATACTGCAGGACACACCAGCCACCATAACTCTGAACCAGAGCAATCACTGTTGCTGATGGAAAGGCAGTGAGAGAGGTACACGTGGGGTGCTTGGAAAGGAGAGATGGGTGGCACAGAGGACACGAAGAACCGGGAACGTAGGAAATACCTTGGCAGCTGGAAAAGTCCTCAGGACATTCCAGCCAAATGCAGATCTACAACAGTGATGCAGGAACCACGTCTAACTCCAGGGAGGGTCTGGGAAGGCTTCAGCCTTTGCCTTGGGAGGTATGAGGTGGGTAGTTGCTCTGGGAAGCTTTGTACTGGGAAGGATGGTGGCACCATGCCTGGGGCCAGCACAGAGTGCAGCCAGATGTGGGGGAAGCTCCACTCTTGGCTGTGGGGAGGAGCCCGTTGGCTTTTTGGAGAAGCATTACCCCAGCATCCCATTTACAGCCCACGCCTGGTGGCACTGGGCCTTCCCTGAGCCGGTCGCTTCAGATAACTGACTCAACAGCATGCTTCATAATTAAAATATTATAGCCAGAAATGTTGAATATCTTCCAAGTATGCCAGGAGGCTTCTGTTTGCACGGCTTGGAGCACAGGCTGTCAGGGAAGGCTGGTCGGAGCAGAGACAAACGCATTTATGTTACATATTGCTCCAGAATCTCCAATTCACGCAGCCTGTGCCGCTGCTGGCAGCTTGTAATTTCCTTCACACCTAATTGAACTTTGTTTTAAAGTCTTTTGTCTGACTAATGTCCAGAGTGCTCTGACATGGCTGCTTGGCCTTTCATGAGGGTTCTCCATCGGTATTTGCAATGTCAGGCTTTGGGGAAGGCACCCCAGACTCTGCATGGGGAGAACTGGACGCCAAAGGACACAGCTTGAGGGAACGGCTGTGGGGGTCCAAATGTGGGCCCGTGGAGTGGCACTCTGACACCCTGCAAGGACAGCCAGGTAAGGGCTGGATCCTGCAGAAAGCATCCCTGGCAGCCCCTGGCACAGCACAGGTAGGGCAGTGGCTCAGCCCACACCGTGGAGCTGCCACTGGTGGTCCTGGCTGCACTATCAACCTGTGTGTGCTGTGGATCAAGGACAGGGTCCAGTACAGGTGTGGGGGATTTGGTGGGGTCCCCTGTGCCAGTTGCCTCTGCTATGACCTGGACATCAGCTGGAAACAAAAGCATCTGCAAGAGAACAGCCTGTCTCTCTCTTCAGGGGCTGCTTAAGACTGTACAAGGAGATAAGCAAATTATATGGCCTTAAATATCGGTGGGATCTGTGATTCTCCAGACAGCCATCAAGGCAGGGCTAACAAGGGCACTTTAAACACCGAGTCAGGCATTTCTGCTGCAGAGATCCTTGTCTCAGTCTTCCCCTGGGAGAAGAGCAGACAGCAGGTTTGTTAAAGAGCAGTGCTTTAAGTTTTTCAAAGTGAAATTCTTGTTTTTCTGCTATTGCTAAGGAAACTGAACATTTTGTCCCTGCTGGCCCCTGAGCTCCAGTACTTACTGCTGAGGTAGTGCAAAACCAAGCCTAGGCCAAGTGCCTTCCCTTCAAGTGCAGAGGGGAGGTGGGATGCTGGACCATGGTGTTGGGCAATACTCTGACAGCCTGGCACGTTTGGTTCAGGATCTGTCCTGTCTGGGATGAGGAGGATCTGTCCAGGGAAAGTGCTGGCAGTGGCAAGATCTCTGCCTAGCACAGGGGACCCTGCCCTCTACCCCATGGCAAACACCCTGAGCACGGCTGTCTGTGGTGCCATCCTGACCACCAGGGCCTCAGACCCCACCAGGGCTGCAGACAGGGGAGTCAGGGAGAGGATGAAGGTTCTATGGATTGATCAGCTGTTCCTTGGGCTGGCAGGAAGGATAATCCTCATTAACACACCCTTTATTGCTGCAGCTCCTCAGGAAAGAGATGGAATTCCAGCACTGAAAAGTGCTTTTGAATTAGTAATGTTTGTCTAACACAGAAAGCTCTAGGGCACCTGGGATAGTTCACAAGTGGTGTCTCGTGTTTTGGAGGAGTGGGAATAAAAGGGGTTTCAAAGGCAAAACCCTCTCCGAGCTGGGTTGGAGTAATGACCTTCTCTGCAGTGTCCCAGGCTGCTCTGACCCTCACCAGGAGCTTGTCCTGCCCCTCCAGTGCCAGCAAACCCTCACCACAGTGCCAGCAAACCCTCACCACAGTGTCTGGAACCCACATCCTCTCTGCTGCGGCTGTGCCGGGAGGATCCCAGACTTGCTCCGAGTGATTTTCAGAGAGCTGAAGGATATTATTCTCTCTGGCAGACTCATCAATACTTTTAATTAGCTTTTTTTTTACCCTGCTTCCATTCCCTTCCTAGATATCAGCCTCTTAACAGATTTGAGTATGTTTTGAGCTGCCATACCCGATGCCATTTAAATCACTTCTCAAGGGCGCTGGGCCAGGGATGTGCAGTGGCAGTTTAAAGGGATTAGAGCCCTTTGTTTTTTCACAAGTGGTTCAATTTACAAAAGATCAGGGTTCAAGACCTGCACACTGTAAAGTGACTTAAAGCCATGAAATCTATTTCTCACTAATTCTAGATTACTCTCTACTTAGGAGCCCAGGGTGCCAAAAATGGTGTTTTTTGTTAAAATGATATGAAATCCCAATGCCAGTCCTTTTAACCACTATTGCATAGTGTACAGTGTCATGCAAATTCCGGACCTATGTGAGTAATTATGGAGCAATGAACATGATCATTTCGATTAAACCAACACGTGTTTTCAAAGATTTTATTTAACGCAGATAACCGTAAAACTTTGTCACTTCGCTTCTCCTCTCGGGCATACGCACAAAGCCTTAAACACCCCACGTATCTCCTTTGTAAAGTCTGAACATTAATTGCCCACTGCTTATTCAAGCAGAGCCCCCATTGAGGGAAATGGGATTTTGTCTGAATAAAGGCTGCAGAATTGGACCTCTTGTCTGTCGGCGAGAGATAGGCGACCGGTTTGGTTTTAGGGTCTCCCGCTGCAAAACCGGAGCATTAGGGAAGATGGGTTTTCTGTTAAAAAAGTTTTATCTTACTCAGCATCATACTTGTAATTTGAAATGGAGAGAACCGGTGGCCCACGCGATCATGAATAAAGAACAGTGGGAGAAACTGGGTCAGGCTGGCAAGAAGGTAGGAGCTGCCCCGATTGTTTTTCTTCCAGCCATTAGCTTCACAAGAGAATCCTTTTTCTCACTGGACGACTGTACTTTATTTTTCTAAAGCAGTATCCCTCTGACAACCCAAAAGGAATACTGCATCTGCAAATGAATGGTGCCTGCAAAGAGACAACATGAAATTTTTAAAAAGCATGGTAATAAACGCTATTCAAAAAAACACAATCTCTGAAAAACATGGCCTATTGAAATGACAAGCCGAAAATCATTTGCTAAGCACTGAAATGGCCCCTTTTGTCACCCCAATCCTTCTGTTGACAGTTACCTTTCAATCCTACAATTGTGCAGTAAGTACTGATTTTTATTCAATGTTCTATTCACCCTGCGTATTAATGAAAAGAAAAAAACTTGTAAGAATAGCCTTTAATAGGCTGATAGACAAGGCTCCCCTATTCTCCTGCTAGAGCTCCTCTTATCAGCTTCTCACAGTATTGCTGCTCGCTCAATTCTTTCCCATTTCTAAACTTTGCTCACCCATCTGGGCTTGTTCTCAACTGAGATGGAAACATTTTTATTTCACAAGTCTTGCTGACCTTTTCTTCTTCTTCGGGCAGCATTAAGTGAAGCTCTAACCTCAGACCAGCTTTTTTTAAAAGCTCAAAAAGCGCGAGCAGATCAGGTCTCAGCTCATCTGAAGGGGACTGGAAGGGTTGTTCCCTGAACACTTCTGAGCTCTCCAGGGCCGGGGTGACAGGGCAGCAGCCACGGGAATGGCAGTGACACAGTTCCCTGCTCACCCGGTTCTCGCTGCCCCGTGCTCGTGTTGAGGTTCTGGGGGCAGAGAAAGGCTGGTCACACTCCTGGCTCTCCCTGGGGCCATTGGCATCATCACCGTTCCTTGGCCAAAGCAGTGACTTTTATGTACTTGTTGCAATTAGAAAGTGTATAACGAACACTGGACAGTGTTGTCCTTGTCTAGGAGTATCCGAAGCCAATTCTCCCAAGGTTTCTGGAGCAGTAATGAGCAGCTTTGCCCAAACCTAGCAATTATATTTATTGCAATTAAAACCCAACTTTGTAGCATGTCCCGAACCTGTGACTGCAGACGTGTCCCCACTCACTCAGAGCTGGTGGTCAGGGTGACCGGGCTTTGTGCAGAGCTTTGTGGGGGCTGTTCCTTGCCTGGGGCCCCCTCATGGGGACTGTCACTCTGTCTGGGCTGCCTGAGGTGACCACCACAGGCTGCAAACCCCTCGGGCAAGCAGGGCTGTGAGGGGCCCATGGATGGAGCAGTGAGGGTCCGTGTGTGCTCCTGAGCCCGCTCCCAGATGCGATGCATCGCCCGTGCTCCGGAGGGGAGAAGCCTCCTCCTTCTCCACATTCCCCACTCATGCAGTTTTTCTTTCCAGTAGGGAAATTCAGCACATAACTATCCAGGACTGCAAAAATGTAAACAGTCTGTGTTACATGTCTTCAAATTACAGCCCTGCTGCTCGACACATGTGCAGCTAATCGAAGCCCTCTGCTTGCGGGGCCCCGGTCCAGGCAAGTGCCAACAACTGCCTGGTGCCCCCTGCCCTGAGTGTCCCCTGCCCTTGATGCTCCCTGTCCTGGGTCCCCCAGCCCCAGCACTTCTCCAGGACCCCCACTGCTGCCATGCCCTTCTCACCCCACTGCAACTTCCACCACTGCGAGGGCTGCCCGTGGGCTGGCCCTGCCGCCCAGCGAATATTAACGAGGAGAAGTCTACTTAGGGATTGTTTGAACAGAGGAAATTGTTTTACATTGTGATGCAATATTTCCACACCGGGGTCTCATTTATGCAGCATATTAAAGTCAACACTCGGCACATCTATCTCCATAAGGAGCCGGGCCCATTATCCCCAGTTACTTTTAAGCAGTCTTTGGCTGAGTCCTGACGTGCTGCCGGTGCCATACATCACGGGGATGCAGTTCCTTAAACTGCAGCTCGTGATTGATAGTTTAACCTTTTTCTCAGAGGTTAATTCGATATATGCTGGTGTAAACTATAAACCACAGCTCCCGCCTGTCGGGAGGAGGTAATCTGCATGGCACTCTTATGAGATCTCAGGTGCTGCAGTAATTACACTGTCTTCTCCTCCTCCTCCTGCCACTTCTCCCTCCTGGCAAGAGGAGCAGAAGGTACTCACCAGCACCTGAGGAGTTCAGCTCTGACCCACTGTGGCAGAGGAGGCTGGTGTCCAGATCAAGGAACTCCCTAATCTTCCTGCTCCCAAAAGCTCTGACAGCTGTGCCAAGGTTTCGATAGGCAGGTTGGGATTTTGGCATGGTGGGGCCCTTGGGCTGCTCTCAAGTGCATTCCTTCCTGGAATCCTCATGCTGTTCCTGAGAATGGTGGTAGAGGTGGGGGGATGGCCAGCACCTGTCTCAGCACAACAGGGTCCCTTCATGGAGCTGGGGAGGACGTGAGCCCGTGCTGGGTGTCCCTGTGGGTGCCCCTAACCTCTGGCCCGTGCTGCTGTCACACACCATGACCAGGCATCATGGGTGGTGCTGGCTCCTGCCACAATGGCCATGGTACCTGTGCCCATGGCAGGAGCCTCACTGCTCTCCCACCCTGGCTCCCCTGCACAGGGGAGCGCAATCCCCTCCTGGAGCTTCAGCCTCTCTTGCTTTCTTAATTTCTCTCATTTGTTGTTTTGGTTCCTCAGGAAAGCCAACGGTTGGGAGGATGTGCTGTCACCATTTGCTCTTTGTTGGCTCTTCCCAGAAGAGCTGTGAGGCCACCCAGCTCCTCTGCTCTGCCAGGTATGCTGGCACAGCATCCGCACCACTCTGGCCCTGTGGGAACCTGGTCATTGGGAAACCCTGTCACTGCTGCCAAGCTGGAGTGAAGTCTGGGGGTCTGCAGTGGGTTTGGGCAGTCTGCAGCAGGTTTGCCATCAGGCTCTAGCCCTCCCTGCTGTGAGGGTCTCGTGCTGGCTGTCCAGTGGTCGACTGTGTGTGGCACAGCTGTAACCTCCCAGCATTCCCCAGGAATGGCTGTGTGTTGTTCATGCATCTTTTTGGCCTCTGTCCCCAAAGAGTCATTATTTCCATAGGAAATAACTATTTCTGCACAAGATCAATAAGATTTTGTTGAAAAAAAGGGAGAATTTTAAAGGCTTGGTTTAATTTAATCTATTTCTTTGCAGGACGCTCCCTTTGGTAACAATAGGAATTCGATTCCTGCCAGAGCAGACTCCTTAATTAGACCCCACAAAATGAACAGTAACGTGTCTCTGGGCTGAAATTCTCCCTTTCTGGAGCTTGCAAAAAGGAGGGAGTTTCTAACTCATAATTGCATCTGAATGCAAATGGCTGTGCCAATGTGAATATATTAAAAGCAGCAGCGTCAGCAATCACTGTGAAAAAAAATACATACAAATGAGGCCCCAGCTTATTGCTCCATTTGGATGCTGTGAAATGGCACCTTATTGTGTTATTATAAGATTTCTTGCTTAGTTAACAGAAAATGCTTACAATTAAGTCTGAACTCATTTAGTGCTCAGACTAATTCACATTAGAAAAAGGATGTGACCTCGGCTCCAGATCCCTTTTCTATGGCTCTGGCTGTGGAGGTGGCGGGTCTGGTGGTGGTGTGTTGGGGAGGAGCTGTCCCGTGTTCCATGTCCCTTGTCCCAGGAGTGAGAGGTGCAGGGAGCACAGGGCAGGGTCCCAGGGACAGGGCTCACATGTGGGCTGGGCACTGCAATGACCCCTGTCCTGCCTGTGAACTGGGGGTGTGAGATGATGCCACATGATGGGCTTTCTGCTTTTTCCATTTGTCTTAATTCCTGACACTCCTGTAGCTTGGCCCTGATGTGTTGTGCCCTGTTCAGTCACCTTCTGGTCCTACCTGAGCCCAGCTCTGGTCCTGCACTGAGGCTGAGGCTGTCTGAGGAAGGGGCTGCTGCCCACAAAACCCAGCTTTGCTTGCCAGGTGAGTGGTACAGGTGGAGTGGAGATAACAGCAACAGAAAGGGGGCCTGAAGTTTTAGGGGTGCAGCACATCTGCTGTGACTGTCAGGAGCTCCCTGCAAATGACCAAGGTCTGCCCAGATCTATCCCTTGATGGTGAGTGAAAGGGACATTGTGAATACTCACTGTTTGGAGCAGACAGGTGGTTCTCCTGGGGTATCCAAATTAGTGGAAACCATTGAATTTCACCTCCTTGCATATCTGCCCTTTTTTATGACATTGAGAAATACCATCCCTGTACAGTGTGGGAAGGCTGCAGATAAATGAGGGCAAGTTTGTGTGTGCATCAAACACTGTGATGATGTGTCTTGTAGAACAGCTTCCCTGGTGCAGCACATAAACACTCTGTCTTCCAGGCACAGCTTTAGACATTGCAACTCTGGCAGGGGCCATGTATGGAAGAATGAGAATAATATAAATATTGGGAAAGAGTTGCACTGTGGGAAATTCAGCAGGCACTGGCAGGGCACTGACACTTCCCAGAGCCTGGTCATCCTTCATGGCTGCCGGTGGCTCTGAGAGCTGAGCTGGGGATGCCCAGTCTGGCACTTTTGTGGCACACTGACATCTGTCCTTCCCTCCCTTCCCCTTTTCCTTCCCTTTCTTCTTTCCCTTCTCCTTCTACTTCTCCTTCCCCTTGCCCTTCCCCTTCCTGACTCTGATTTAGGACTCTTCTCCCAGCCACTGAAGTACCAACCCTTCTCCTGTACAACTACTACCTGTAGGATGAGGTCTGTGGGTAAATTATTATTGTGACCCTCACGGCACTGTGAAAATCTGTGGAGCTGCTGAGTGAAAAGTAAAATTTGCATTTAAATAGAAAACGTTTGGCAGCGTGTAACCCACTGTCCCTGTGTGGCAGGAGTCCCTGGCCATGGTGAAACACCAGTGGTGGCAGCAGAGGGGTCCTGGAAAGCAGAGCCCAGCAATTGCATCAGACCCTCCTCTGCTCCCTGGCCCCCTCTGTGCCTCTGCAGGGTGGGGAATTGGCCCTTAATCACTGACTGCTTTAACACCCAACCCAGACCCGTCCTGCTGGAGGCTCACCCCAGAGTGCCTCTGCCCCTGGCCAGCACTCTTTGCCCTCTCTGGGAGCTCTGGAGCTGCGTGGAAGCCTGGCCGAGGCGGCCAGGGCTGGGTACAGGAGGGAGAAGTGCGAAGAATTTTAGGTGGCCCATAAATTAATTAAGCCCCCTTTAAAGGTTAACAAGGTCCACTCTGTCCGTCATTAAAGTAACTTCATGCATTTAAATTTTAACAGTCAAACCAATTAGCAATAAAAATGTATGAACTGCACTTTATTGGATTCTGGTCAAGCTGGAATTGGTTAAACATTTGATGTCTAATACATTTTTTCCCCTTCTCTCCATTTTAAACACAACCCATAGTTCCCACGGGTTGTGAGAACACTAGTGAGCTCAGGAGGTGGGACAGTGGGATGGTGACAGCAGCAGCCAGGGCTGCTCTGACTGAGACCCCTCCTTGCTCCTTGGTCCTCACAGCAGCCTGGCACCCCAATCCATGCTTAGCATCATTGGGAAAACACTTGGAACTCTTAGTAACACCTTTCTGAAAGGAAAACACTTGGGACTTTTGGTGATACCTTTGCAAAGGCACCCACTGCTCTGCTGCTGTAGGGACCCCTTGGAGTCCGTTCCCATCTGTACAGGCAGTCAATAAAAATCATCTACACAAGGGACCTAAAATGCCAATGCAGCAAGTTCTAGCCCCGGCAGAAATGACAGGATCACGGCACATCTTGTGCCTATAACAAGGACCACGTGAAGGGGATGTTTGCAGGATGGTAGGCTGCTGGCCAGCCCGGCAAAGGGACAGGCTCGGGGGAGCATCGAAGTACCTGATCAGGTAAATACTCAGGAGAGCAGGCACTGACCTCCCTGAGTAGAGCAACAGTGGATAAATTCTCTGCACATAGATGTGGTGGTATTTATTTTCCCCAGGGCCTGCAGCCAGCAGACTGCACAGGTACTCCATAACCTGAACCTGAAATGGCAAACAGGGATGGCAAAAAGCTGCCAGGACAGAGCCAGGATCGAGGGGGCTCGCTGCAGGATGGGGTGGGTTTGTTCCCTCTGTAAAGGGCTGGTGCAGAGTCTGTGCTGCCAGGAAACCCGGGATGAGCCTGTCAGGAATAGTGGAATGGGGAAATCTGTTTGATGCTGATCACTGATCAAAATGAGAAATTATGGGCGGGGGGTGGGGGAGAGGAAGAGCGGAGGTTAACGTTCAGCAGAGCTGCTTCAAGGGTCTGCGCCGGAGCTGCGGCTCCGAATACCCCCGAGAGCAGTTGTGGAAACCAGATGTTGAGGGGCAGTCACGGGGGGGGAGGGCAAGGGACTGGTATCTGCTCATAATTACTCTTGATTTTGTGCGATGACATTGAGACTGTAGGCAAACATGAAAGAACACTTGTGGGGACAGCAGTGCTCATGCCGGCCAGTGGATTAATAAAGCATGACTGACATGCAGGGAGCAGGAAGGCGCACATGGAAGTGTTTTGCAGGGGGTTTGATGTTCCACAGGCCCATGGAGACTCTTTCCAATGCTGCTGATTGCCCCCCAGCACAGAGAATGGGAGCACAATGTTTGGGAAGCTCCCAGCACTTTCGTTGCTGTGCCCTAACACCTCCGTGTGACCAGGAACCACTCACTTTGTGCTAAGGGGCTGCTCGGGCACATGAGGAGCCTGGCTTGGGAAGAAGCCCTCAGGTGCAGGACAGGGGCTCACTTACCTCTGACAAACACGTGGCAGTCCTGCAGCAGAATATTCCCAGGGGTGCTTCCAGCAGGATGTGCAGGGTACAGGCACAGGACCAGCACCCATCAAGGCCAGGTGTTATATTGGCTTGTCACCTTGGGGATGCCACGGGGTTAACAGGAATCTTGGCAGCTGCTGGTGGCTCCTCTGGCATAGAGGGGTTAGAGAAGCCTGGCAAAGCTGAGGCTGACCAGCTCAGCAGGCCCCAGCCATGCAGAGGGGCAAGAAAATCCCACCACCAAGGGAGTCTGGTCTTGAAGCCTTTCTCCCCTTAGGCACGAGGGAAACTACAGCTCACTGCAGTGAGCCAGGTCTGTCAGGAGTGGGGTATGCTCCCATGGACTCCAGTGGCAACATTAAAAATGAGATTAATCCTGTTTCTTCGGTCTTTGAGGAAGCAATAAAGATAACAGGGGATCACACAAGCACCACGTTTTCCAGTTTTAGCAGCAGTGCCATGTTTCTGCAGCTGGATCACATTCTTCATAGGAACTTCCTTCCCTCCCGTCATCCCCCCGGTCAAAAAAGGGGTTTGTGGAAACAGCCCAGAGTGGAGCTGCCCACGAGGTCCCCATTAGCAGTGTCAGTGGGTGATGTGGTCAATGCTCATCCAGATCCTGCACTCAGCAATGGTGAATTCCACCAGTCCCCACACCAGGCCTGCTGTGGGAGATGCTGGTTTTCGACTGGGCTTAATTCACACCACAGACTGTTTGGAGCTGCAGCTATGGGGCAGCTTCCAGGAGAGCACAGTCAACCTCCTCTCAAAGCAGGTCCCTGACTCAGGAGAAGCACATGGATGGTTAACCCATTCCAGTTAAATTGGAGCAATTAACTCATAATCAGATTAACAAGCATTGTATTCTGGATAAAGGGATTTTTCCTTTAGTAATTGCCCAGTGGGTGCACAAAACCTGCACCTTAGGAAAGGGGATCAGAACTGTGGGGTGTGGAGGGGATGCTGGCCCTGGGCAGCCCACCCGTAATGAGGTGTGGGGAGCAACCACCACCAGCACCCTCAAACCTGGCTCCAGGATCATTCTGGCTGCCTCTAGAGTTAGAGCAACTGCTCCTTGCTCCCCTTGGAGAGATGCCAGGTTCCTGGAGGATCCAGGGATCCAAATCTGACCCTTACTGAGGAAGGCCAGCCCCGATCCTATGCCGAGCAGGGGTTCATGCAGCAGGTAGGTTCATACACACCCCCGGAGAACTATTCTGAGAGTAGGAATGGGGCTGAGCAAGAGGTGTGGGAAGAGCACAACAAGGGGGAGTCACTCACCACTCACCTTCTGCACTCTCTGCAAACCTGGAGAGAGACTGTTACAGCTTTTAATTTGTAAAACCAGGAGGAAAGGAGCATGTGAACGGAGAGAGCAGGAGCGCAGATGGGCAGCAGGGGCTACCCAGCTTCACAGGCAAATTCCAGACGCTTCTGGGATTCCTTGCACCAGCAGGGTTTGTTTTGTCAGTGGTTTGGCGTCCTTCCTCTCTCTTCTAACCTCCGTGTTGTGAGCAGTAGCCTTGCTGGGTGCAGGACTGGGAGAGTGCAGAGCCACGTTTCGCATCACACTGGCTCTGCCAGCAGCTGCCAGGCTCTCCAACATGCTCATGGGTTGTTTTGCTTCTTCCTCTGCATTCAAACCACCAGCACCAGCCCCTGAACACCCCCAGGCTCTGCCTGGACACCCACTAAGCAGGGAAGGTCCTGACCACATCCCTGTGCTCAGTCCTGCACACCCTGCTCAGCACGGGGGCAAAGGGGCTTGTGTCGGGGTGTCGGTGCATGGATGTTGAGCTGCACGGGATGTTGCCCTGTGGGGGATAGAAGAACACCTGAGGGATTGGGAAGCATTGTTGCTGGGATTTCAGACTCACCACTGCATGTCCTGAGCCTCAGGAACTCGTACCTTTCCTGGAGGAATAAACAAAATCCGCAAAGGCTCTTGATGACTTTCAGAACCCTGGTCATTCCTCCCAGGAGCACTGCCTATGAGTGGTGGCCTTGATGGACCGGGCTGGCACCTGGCAGGTCCTGGTGACTGCAGAGATCTCAGCTTCCAGGGACACAACTATAGCCCACGCTCACCTCTGCTGCAGCCCCAAGCTCCAGGGTCCTTTATCCATCCCCACCTAGAGAGCTGAAATCTGCTCATCCCCAAACCACCTTCCAGTGCTTTTGTCACCTGCAGCTGGGTCCGACCTCAGCTTATTCCAATTGCTACCCAGCTGAACTCCATTCATGCCCCCGGGGCAGAACCCTGTCCCCACTCAGCCTGGTCCCTGCTCAGTCCTGCCGTGCTGGCTCCAGGTTCCGCGGCGGTGCCGCCGACAGCCCGGCCGTGGAGAGCCCGCGGTGTGCACGTGGGGCACTCCCTGTGCAGGTCCCCACCTCCCCAGCAGCAGGAGGGTGGTGTGCTGGGTGTGTGCCATGTATGTGCTGCTGTGCAGCATCCCCTGAGAAAAAGGAGCGATGGGGCAGAACCGCGCCTGACGTTTCCCAGCGAGTGGGGACTCATGGAAGGATCCAGACCCAGCTGTGCCAGATGTCTGCGGCATTCGTGGGCAGCTGCAGGATGAAGAGCTCACCCCGGTGTGTTTCTGTGCACGTGTGTGCACGTGTCTGCAGCAGGGGTGGCTGGGCCAGCAGCGAATGGCCTCTCTCCAGAGCAGTAATGCTCAATGCAGGATTGTTTTCTCTAGGCAAGGATTATCACAGCGATCTGGGCAGCCAGCACAGCTCCAATCCCATTACTCCATTAGCATGGGCGTTATAAGGTGACACTCTGCATCTGCTTGACAAAACACAGCTTCAGACTCTGCGCTGAGCATTTTAACCAAAAGGAACCCAGTTTTCACTTGGAGAGGATTTGCTATTATTATTGGCTTGTAGTTGCTTAGAAATAAACAGCAATAAAGACTTTGCCAATTTACTCTCAGAATGTTCTCATTTGAAACACACCATGCAGAAAAATATTAACAAAGTAAACTCCCAGCTTAGAAAAGGCTAAAGAGAGCTTTTTTTGGAGTGTCAATGTTTGTGGAAGTGTTTTCTGAAGAAGCTGCAGATTGAATTGAGCAGCTGTTGGTGCTGTGTTGCCCAGGGCAAGGCACTGGGGATGGCCCAAGGGCAGAGGGGTGGCAGAGCCCTGCTGCACTGGGAAGGCAGGGAACACTGGTGGGCAGAAGCTTTAGGAATGGTGTGCACCTCACTGCTGGGCTTGCAGACAGCCCCTGTTGGTTCCTGGTGTGCAAGGTAAGAAGGACACCAGTGCCTTGACACCAGCTCTAACAGGGTTGAGTTGTGTGTGTGATGAGCCCTAGCTTGTGCAAGGCACGAGCTTCTGGTGGGATGGGTGCTGTCAGCAGGGTTGGATCTGCCTTGTGTGGTGATCAACAGAGCCCAGAATATCCTGCTTTTTCTGAATTTTCCTCCAACAGTCACAAAAGCTGGGACCTGGATATACCTGTGAGAACAGACGCAGTTCAGGACGGATCATTTACCACATTTATTCACGTGGGAGGGGACATGCAGCACATCCTGTGACCTGGGTGCCTATGAAAGGGCAGTTTCTCCTGATGGGATGACTCTCAGGAACAGAGAAAAGCCCCACTCCATTGCTCCCCTTTCTCAACTTAGTACACCTCAGTCCAGTGCCAGCCTGGGAGGGGTGAACATGATAAGGCGTGAAAGCCTGAACTAAAGCTTAGTCCTGAGTTCGCAGCGGAGTTATTCAGCATTATTGACTTGTAAATTGTTCCTGTGGTGAGGTTTAGTAAAGGACTGAAGGGTCTTTTGGCAGTGGGAGAGTATTTATGAGGCTTTTGTACTGGTACACGGACATTTTCCTGTTTTGCCCGTGTTCCTGCTGCGCTGGAGGCCGTGTCCTGTTCCTCAGGGAGCATATACACAGGTGCCAGTGAGGTTTGGGATTTTCTAGCCTCCTGTCCCTGGGCACTTCACTGCAAAAGTGGCAGAGGAATCCCTGGCCTGGCAGGGAGAATTGGGGTCCCTGGTCCGTCCTCTGTGGCAGGAGGGGAGGATTAGTGTCTCACCTGGGGGCTGAAGGCTTCCTCACTCTTGCTTTCCAGCACTGCAGGAGCGCTGGTGAATTCCTGCTTTTCAGGGCAGGATGCCATGAAATGCCCTGGTCCTGCTGCCTGACTGCCACAGGAGCCCCTGATGCCCTGTCCTGGCCTCAGGGGTGGTGGCTGGTGACCAGCAGCCTCAGGGATGGCTGGGGGGGGGCTGATGCAGTTGCCTTTGGTGGCACTGCGGCTGCCCTCACTGGCACTGTGGTTGGCTGAGGATGCCAGATCACTGCTTCCACTGAAGCAAATTCCACGTCACCAGGAGCTGAGCACAGCAAGGGGCTGGCAGGTCATTCGCTGTGGGCATTTCCAACAACAAATGAGCTCCAGCGAGCACTCATGAGGACGGGGAGTGGAGGAAGAGCTCACTGAGCGGAAGCCTAGTTTTGAATTTGCCCAGATATTGGCCCTTGTGTCAGGACAGAGGTCATGGGGAGCGGGGAGCGCACAGGCCGGTGTTCCACTGGAGCAATGGAGACGTGTTCCTTTAGCACTCTGATCACATACACAGCCTTCACGCTGCTGCCGGCAGCCCAGCGCCTTTGTGTCCCTGTGCCCACGCTGCTGAGTGTCAGAGCCATCACTGATGCCATGGCTCCCACCTTGCACACTCTGGGGAGACTTCTCCCCCTCCATGGTGCCGTACCTGAAGACCACAGTGCTGTACATCACCCCCTTCCCCCGCAGGTGGGGATTCATGGATGTACAAGTCCATGAATCCTCCAACATTTAAGCCCGTGTTTGGCTCCCCAGCCCAGCGCAGGCACTGCAGACCCACCACCTCCCCTGTTTGAGCTTTCTGAGGGAGGAAGCAAAATCTGTGTCTGAGCGCAGACTGACAGACTTTTCAGGAAAGATTGCACCTCTGGGATTTCTGGAATAAGCGCTGTAGCAGGTTGCAGCATTTATGCACTGGTCATGTCAGGCCAAGTGGGACACGCTGCCCCTGCTGACTGCCGGGCTGGCTGCCACTGGGAATCTCGCGTCCGGGTTGCAGACACGCTTGGGACTCCCCTGTTTGTACTAACAACACAATGAAAGCTGATCTGGAGCCTGGTGATGTGCACAGGCACCACTCCTGCGGGGCTGGAAGGGATCGTCCGGGGCTGGCAGCAGCTTTTCCCAAGGTGCTGACTGGCAGGTTGCGCCAGTGTGCAGGGACACCCAGCCTGTGCCTCCACTGCAGCCCATCTCCTGTCCTGCCCTTTCTCCTCCTCTGTGTAGGAGCAAGGAGCTGATCTTGGGGTTCTGCAAGGTCTGGAGGAATTGGGAAGTTGCTGAGACAGGCATCGTTGCTTTCCATGGGAATACTGCGATGGTGTGGACAGGAGGGAAGGGGTCAAGAGCCAACGAATCTCCAGTGTGTGGGACGGGGCACTGCCCTGTGGCTGCTTTGCTTGGCTGGACTCTCCTGGGAGCCTTAGTCTGCACGGAGATCCTTGGAGTACTCCCAGCTTCATGGATGGGCTGTTACATGGGATCCTCCCATCTTAGGCACTGTCAGGGTGGGACTTACGCGCTGTCACTAGGTTCATATAAAATGTGATGGATCTTACTGTAATCCTTGGAGCCCACGTAAAAAGATACTCTCTAGATATCTATAAAACATGCTGGGATTTGCAATTAAAATGCCTGGGTGGTGACTGTGCCTACAGCCAGCCTTCTCTTCCTCCCTCCCTCCCTCCCTCCCTCCTTCCTTCCCTCCCTCCCTCTCCAGTTCAGAGCAGCTCCATGTAAACCCTGTTTTGCAATCGCTGTTTAAATAACAAACTGCCTTCAAAGGAATATATTTAGAACAGAGGGTCCCCCCCATAAGCGCGCTCGGAGCATTTGAGTGATTTCAGCTGGTTTGGCGAGCGTTCCCTGTGATATCATGGGCCGACCATTTCTTTGTGGATCTGTGAGCTCAGGCTCTGAAGTGCTCACAGCTCTGCAGCTCCCGCAGTGCCACCAACAGCATTTCCAGCCACGGGTGGGCCTGGCTGAGCGTGGTGGATATGTGTGGTGGGGGGCACAATGGCCAGCCCACCACAGGCTGGCAGAGGGTGAGCAGTGTCCAAGGCTGGTCATCCTCAGTGCTCCTGGCTGGAGTGGAGGAGTTGGCCATGCTTTCATGGCCTTAGGTGGCCAGTTACCACAGGCCCAGACCTGGTGTGTGCACATGTGTGGTGACTTTGACACTCTACCAAGGAGCCTCCATGAGGCAGAGGGCGGGTTGGCTCAGTTAAACACCACGGTCTTCCCTGGAGGAGTGCGTTCAACCCTTCTCACACAGGCAACAGCTCTGACTTGTTCCTGCAGCAGGCAAAGGCTGGAAGAATTTGCTGAATGTCAAACAAATACTGATTTTTTCATTTTAGAGTTAACTTCCCCTCGCCTTGCCAGCCAGGTGCCTCTGGCACACCAGCCAGGTGACTCTGGCACTGCCAGCTGCCCTTGCCTTGGGAGCAGCCCCCCTGGCTCCTTCTTCATGGTACAAAGCCAGTTCCCCTCATTATCTGCTGGGTGCAGATGTTCACAAAGCTGTGAACTAGATGCTCCAGCACTGAGTGTTTTAGGTGACGTTCTGTTCAGATATCTGTGAATTTTTCAGCAAAAATGAAGCACCAATTTATGCATAAAAGGATGCCCTAGAACCATTTGCTCCCCTGTTACAGACAGCCCCCTTCTGACATGGGCTGTGGCAGGAGGCAGAGAAGGGCTTTGCAGAGTTTCACGGGAGAGAGGGGGGAGCCGCCAAAGAGCCTGGAGTCCCTCATCTGCCAGGATCACCTGCAAGGATGTTCCTGACAAGGGCCCCATTGTTCCATGAAGGGCTCACCTGAGGAACAGGACAGCTCCTGGTGTCTGTAATTAGCAACAGGAGCTCGGCCTTGCTCGTCCTCCCTAAGGCAGCTTGGTCATGTCTCTGCAGCTCTCTGCATTTTTTGCCCAGGTGGTGAAGCTGAGGGGGGTGGTACAGTGGGATGGGCTCCACTCCCACCATCCCCTCCTCATCCACAGGAACGTCTGCTGCAGCTTGCAGCCTGGGGCATGGGGACAGCCCAGGGAATGGGGACAGTCTGGGGCATGGGGCAGCCCAGCACCTGCATCCATCCAGATTGTACAGGGGAAGAAAAGACACAGGAAGAAATAAAATAAGCCCCAAATTGCTATGCCCTTGCATAGCTGGCTTTGGTGGAGAACTGGGTTGCTGAAGCTGCAGACCCATTTTTCAGCCGCTGTTGGAGTGTCTGGAGAGAAGGAATGTGTATATTTTCAGTGAGAGATTCCCCTTGGTATTCCCACGAGAATATCTGAGACTATATTTGAATCCAGAGAGCCGCGGCTGCTCCCGGCTCTGGCAGTGGAGTGGCAGCTGCAGGTCCCTTGTGCCCATCAGTGCCCCCGAATTGAACTGTGGGCACAAGGGCTTTCAACCAGATGAGAGAAATGCATGGCTAAACAGTTTTTTGTGCTTTAAAATGTGTGTTGCTGTCTCATTGGAGCAGAAGGTTTAGAAGTCCTGGGCCCAAAGTTTTTAATCTGTGCTAGGTTTGAGGGTTGGATCCTGTTTTCCTGTGTGGGATGCTCTGGGACGGACGTGGTGCTGCCTGAGATGCCCAAGCAGGGCTGAGCTGGGATGCTCCTAGAAGGCAGTGGGTGGCTCAGAACCCTGTGGATGTGTCTCCTTTGGCTTTGAAGGGCATTTCATGTTGTGCTGGGCACTGACTGAATGTACCCATGCCTGCTCCAGGGCACATTTATCCGTTCCCTTTGTTCTGGGCACCCAGAATACTCCTACTGCATTAAGTCTAACCACAGTAAGACTTACTTCAGCCAGGCTCTCCACTGACTGCTCTGACCCAGTGAAGCGATGCCGTCCCCCGGCCGGGCGGGGACAGTGGCGGTCCCACAGCTCCTCCTGTGCGCGGGTCTGTCCCGAGGCTGCCCCTCCACGGGGCTGCTCCCGCACAGCCCGGCTTTGGGAGGCGGGAGGGAGCGGGAGGAGGCAGCTGCTCGCAGGCTCCAGCATATGTTTGCCAAGGCTTTTCTTCCAAATGCTGCTCATAGAGAAACAAAGGGAAGGAGAGAGCCGAGATGTGCAGCGAAGGCCTGGACGCAGCCGTTGGCTGTCAGGGCTGTGCTATCTCTGTCTCTGGTGTTAATTTGGGGCTGTGTCCTCGCCCAGACCCCTCTGTCGTGACTCTGTTGGGGCAGAACGTGGCACGGACCCGCTGCTGCTGCGCGATGCGCTCGTCCTACCCCGTCTCCCTGCGGGAGATGCTGCGGGATTTTCACAAACCTTTTGGGACAAAAGATAAAAACAACAAGGAGAAAAACATGTTCGCAACAGAAAATAGGATTCAGAGGTGGGGGAGGTTCTGCCAGGCCGTGCTGCTCTCCCTCACGATGCTCAGCGCCCCCCTCCCCCCCCCCGCCCCCGTTTGCTCTGGAAACGCTGGGAATTGGGGCTGGGGGGTTGGCTGGGAGGGTGCCTGTTCCTGGAAATGCCCAGGAGAACTTTCTCATCACAGTTCTCCAGGTAAAACCCTGTAACTTTATCATCCTCAAATAATTTGAAAGCAGCCCCCTGTCCTCCAGGCACACAAAGAATGGCTTGATCCGTTGCTAACAAAGCCTCTTAAAAGATAAAGAGCAAAATACAAGGCAAGGAGAGCATGCCTGGCAGGCAGACAGGAGCTGGCCAGTATAGGCCAAATTCTTTAGGAGTTGAGTTTCCGTTTGGGCTCAGCTTTCCCGCGGATTCTATACACCTAAAGAAAACAAACCGTAATCCTATCTGGGGCCCAGCACTCTATTTATTTCACCTGGTGAAAAGATCTTGCCAATTCCCCCATGCTGAAACCCAGCAGCTGCCCAGCAAGGGAGCTGGGCCATAAGTGTGTTCTGCATTACGGAAAACTTGATATTAAAATATAAATGTGGCCTTGCGAGGATGTATTCACACTTGTACTGTTCGAGACATTCTTCCAGGTTTTCTCTGCTGTTTCGCTGTGTGATTTGGATCCCACTCACTGCTGCTTCTCAGCCTCTGGTAATCCCGTTACACAGCCATAATCCGCAGATTACAAGGGGGGAAGTGCCCGGCTTCCACTTGCCCCTCTCAGCCCCACCTCTCACCTGTCTTAGGTGAGGAGCTGGGCAGAGAAAGGCACTGATCACATGGAATTGCTCAGAATGAGGGTCCCCTTCCCTCCCTTTGCTTTTCCCTCGGCTCCATCTGCCTGATTCCTGTGACTCTGGAGCAGCCCGAGCAGGCAGGGGCGGGCAGGGCTCAGGGCAGGCAGAGCGGGCAGCGGGGCTGTCCTGTGCTGAGGCACAGGTCAAAGGCGGTGGGTGACACCCGTGGGTGCAGGCTCGGTGCAGTCACAGCTGCTGTGTGGGGTCCTGCGGGTACAGAACCACCCCCACACCCACCCTGTGCTGGGCAGGGTGAGCTTCTGCCTGCAGCCCTGGGGCATCAGGCACCGCCTGCAGAAATGCTCCCACCAGCAACACAAGCGCAATTGTGTTTCTAGCGAGTAAGGAGACAAAAAGCCAAACATTTTCCACTCTCATTTCTCTTTCCTGCGTTTTGTTACTGATACCTCCCCATGGGCTTTGGGGCTCTGACAGACGAGCTCTGCAACGGATTAAAGGGTTACTGTGCTCAGCTGTCAGAGGTTGCCGTCCCTGAGTGGAATGGTGCAACCAGATCCTGCCTGTGCCCCGTGCACTCCCCCAGCCTGTGCACCAGCCCCTGTGGCTGCTGGTGCAGGGATGGAGCGGGCGCCACGGCCGCAGGCTCGACCTTCCCGAGCCTCCCCCTTTACAGCCAGGTTTGCCCTCAATTCTGCTTGCCCTTTCAGACATCCAGGGAGGTGACCCTAAAACCAACTCCCTGAGCACACGCAGGCACAGTCCCGCTGCTCTCGCCGTCTGCCCCACAGCCCGTGGGGGCTCTGCCCGGCTGCTGTGGGTGTGGGAAGGGCTGTTGGGAAGTCCAGCACCATTTGGAACCTCACATGGAATGACTGCTCAAACCCAAGGGCTGGGCCACTGCTGGATCCTGCTGTGATGCCACCCTACAGGCTGTGGCAGCCTGCCCTACTCACCCCAGCCCACCCAAACCCCATCCTGCTCTCCAGCTGGGGCTTCCAGCTGAGACACTTATGTATCCCCTGTAATTGGCAATGTTTGGAAAATAAAAGCTTGAAGTATTTGCAGTATTGTCACAATCATTCCAGGCTTTCTGTGGAGATGAATGCTGCTGACAACATCTCTGTAGCTGCTTCCCAGGCTGATAAGTCACCAAATATGAAGGAGGAATGGTGCAGAGATACCATCAGCATTTCCATGACGCGTTAATTCTTAAATGTGACCAAAAGGAAGGGACCATTTTCCAGAACTCCCCCTTGCTGCGGCTTTGAGCAGAGTCCTGTGAGGAGCTATTTGGACTGTTTGTGCTTGAATTCATTTTTGGGCTCACCAGTGAACACCTCAAGCCAAGCCTGCTCCCTGCCAGCCCCAGGGTGCAGCAGGACAGGGGTTTTGGGGCTGTGGGGAACATTGGTATCAGCCCTGCACAGTGGCATCTCCTCCTCGAGGAGTCCCAAGTACAGCATGAGTCTGGGGACATGTCACCTCTGTGCCACCTAGGGACAACTGAGCTTATTGTTGTTCTAGGAACAGGAGTCTCCAGTAGGAGAGGGGAAAATCAGTGGTTGGATGGGAACACTGGATCTGTTCTTACATGGCCAAAAGGATTTTTGACATTTTGAATGATCTGCCCAAGCCTTGACCCTGTACACAGAAGCTGATAATTTCTGGAGCTCCCCAGATATGTGTCCCCTCTGGGGCTGGGGTGGGCTTACCCATGAAGAAGCAGCAGATGGCAGAGGGGCAGGATGCTGCTGGACACTGTGTCAGGGGGAACCTGGCACAAATGTCCCAGGAAGGGGCAGAGGACAGTGCGAGGCTACACCCTCACAAGGCCAGGGAGCTGCAGAGGGTCTGTCGTCAGACACAGTTGTCAGATTAAGCAGTGCTGGGCAAACTATGACTTTTTGAGGAGCAGGAAGAGCTCACCAGCTGTTTAAATTGTGATGGCTCTCAAATAACAAGATTAGGCAACTGTGGGCTACAGGAAGGATACCAGCAATTACCGCCTGATTGGTAAGAGCTGTAATTAAAGTGCAGCGTCTTTCAGGCTCTCAGAGCACTGAGTCTGGTCCGTGTGTAGCCATCCCTACATTTGGTTCTCATTTATTCACCTCTCCAACCACAATATCTTTTGGACCTTGTCAGGCACATTGAGTTGGTGCTGGTTGTGGTCGCAGAAGTGTGGGGGCTGCAGAAGTGTGGGGGCTGCTGTCTCTCAGTGTCCTCAGGGTCTGCTGCAAGTGCTGCCTTTGGATGCCAACATGTGCCGCCTCCCAGCCTGCCTGCCCATGCCTGGGAGCTGCTGGGTTGGCTCACTGGCATGGAGGGCACTAGGTGTCCATAACACCTGGTGCTTGAGCTCCCTTCAGACAGGCCTCCCCTCACAGCTGCTCTAGTGCCCTGGTGTGTGGGTGAGCTCAAGAGGAAGACAGAAACCAGGATCTTCTCCCTCTGTAACCCCTCTCCCTGCCAGGATGAGGTGATGCTCTGCCCGTGAGCTGCCTGTACTTGCTTCCTGCTGGCCCTGGAGTGCCGAGGAGGAAATCTGTGAGATGGTAAATGCTCATATGCTGTAGATTTGCTCATCTTCTATCTTTGGTGATTCAGTTTATGTTTTGAAATGTAAAAAGGCCTCCTACGTACATGATGTCTCTATTGTATAAAAATATCAGGCGTGGTATTTCAAAATATCTCCCCTTCCAACAGCAACTTCCCCCTGCCAGCCTCGGCCCCATCCCCACTGCTCATCCTGGCATCCCAGACCAGCCGGAACACCCCGAGTGTGTGGGGACGCTGGGAAGTGCTGCTGTCCCTCAGCTGTAACTGGATGTTTGCTGCACTGACAGTGTATTGTCTACCAGAGGGTGGTTAAGAGCAGTCCCCAAACTGGGTGAGTTAAACCCAGCTGTGATGGAAGGCAGCTGCTGGCACCGATGCTGCTGTGCCTCGCTGAATGTGCTGCAGCCGAGTGATCAGTGTTTTCCAAAGGGAACCATCGATCACCTCTTGTGTTTGTTTATCCTCAACAGGTGAGCCAGCTTGCTCGTGGGGAGTGGGATCCACGGGCTGGGGAGCCTTTGCTGCTGCCCCTGCTCCTTTGCAGGTGGCCTGGCTGGGATGGTGATGCACGAGGTCCCTTCTGCGCAGGCAGCCCTGCACCACCAAAGGGACTCTGCAACCAGAGCAGTGGGGCACAGGCAACTTGTTATTGCTAATTCTGAGTGGTGGTAAAATTCCCTTTTTGGCCAAACATGTTGTTCACTGCAGATGCTCCTGCAGAGGGGAGGGATGGTTGTGAGAGGGACTCAGGGCCACATTGCTTGGGAAATGGATCTCCCTGCCTGGGACTGTGAGGTGAGTTTTGGGGTCCAACGTCTGTGCTCTTTCCTCTTGGTGCCCTGGAGCATCTCCAGATGAAGCTGCCCTTGCCATCGTGGCACACATTCAGCTCAGCACAGGTTGGATGCGCTCTGCTAGAAATGATGAGTATTTCTATCAGAATGGCTTAAGGAGGAAGAAGTGGGTGAAGAAAGAAGTTTTATCGTAACTGAAACGTTTATGATCAGCTGAGCAGCAGTGCCATGTGGCTGGAAGAGCCATGGTGGATTTGCCCCGTAGGCACAGAGTCACTGCTCTGCCAAGGAGATATCTGGCTTGCTTGCCTTTTCTGGGAAAGTTTGCTCAGCCGGTGGCTCACATCACTGGGCTGGGGGGATTCTGCAGCCTTCCCAGCAGTGGTCCTGCCATGGATGGTTAACTATGGAGAAATTAGTCTCTTGGTGGTTCAGTTGTTTCTGATTAACTTAAATACATGCACTGAGTCAAGGCTGCGGAGCAGAGCTGAGTTTGTGGCTTGTGCACATTCCTGTGTGGTCCCAGGGTGGTGACTGCCAAGCCCCAGTGCTGCCTGCCCAGCATCTCTGCCTTCCTGGGATTCCTGCCTGCCCGGGATCCTTGCCTGCCCAGCATCCCTGCCTTCCTGGGATCCCTGCCTGCCCAGGATTCCTGCCTGGTGTACCCTACCTGCCCAGCCAGTGTGGATGACGACAGTCAGCAGTGACTCTTGGTGGGGGACTCTCAAGAGGGGATCCTTGCCAGGGGACCTTTGTCAGGGTCAGCCTCAACCCATGCTGAGTGCTTTCAAGGGGCTGGGTACATATTTTTCCAAGATCCTGTTTTCTCATGCCAATCCTTCAGCTGTCCTTGGGAACGCGGCTGCCAGCGCGCGGAGGAGGGAGCCCACGATGAGCGATGCCACAGAGCGACCCCTATAGTTAAGGTTACATGAGAATTTCTATAGGCTAAAAATTTTCCCAAACATTCACCTGCTGGGCTTAAATTTTCCATGCTTGTTGTTTGCCTGAAGGTGAATTGTTGTCAAGCTTGAGAAAAATTCCTTTGGCTGTGTCTGAGTTATGGGAGAAGAGAAAATACTTGCTTCCCACTGGAAAATCTTTAGCTACTTTTTTCCCCCTTCTCCTTCAGACAAGGCTGCAGAAAATAGTCTGGAGTCTGAAAAGCCTCAGAACTTGGCCTGGACAAGTACCTCAGTAGGAAGATTAAAGTGACGGAAAAAAGGGAATAAGAAAACGGGAGACTGGGCAAAGGGGCTGGGGGAGAGCATAGCTGTCGGAGCATGTTCTGTCTTGCCATGATTCCTCTCTTTTCTCTTTTTCTGGTGTTGCCTCAAGCAGCATCACGAGCTCCACGGTCACAGCACCAGTGTGGACGGAGATGTGGGCCCGACAGTGCTTGGGCAGGGTGGGCGGACAGGGCTGGTGTTGGCTCCTCACACCCTGAGCACACTGAGAGTCTGTGTCTCTGACTTCCCCCCTTCCCCAAAACCAGTAGTTAATCAGGGTCAGAACTCCAGTCTGATATATACTCTTGAAATTTTCACACTAAGAAACTTGTGTGGCTTCTTGTGAAGTTGGTTGTTTGGTATTTTTTTAATGTAATCAAGTTCCAAGCAGGACCTTTGTTGGTGAGAAATTGAAGTTTGCACAACTAAAAGAAGGGAATACGAAAAGGTGGATTCTTACACAGATTTCTCCTCCTGTTGGTTATAAAGTTTTTAAAAGGTTTTAAAAAGAGAGACATTTTTTCTGGATAAAAGTGCAGTTCAGTAAACTGGGCCAGACAGCAAATCATGTATGAGCATGCACATCCTTGCACGTGTTCCCCAGGCTTTGGAAATCTGAAGGATGCATTTGAGAATGAGGGACCCCCCAGAATGCATGGCCAGAGGAGTCATGGGCCAGGCAGAATAAATCAGGGTGTTATTCAGAGGACACCAATGGCTGTGTCCAAAGGCAGGTGCAGGGTGCAGGGTGAGGTTTGACTGCTTTGTTCTTGACTTTTTTGAAGTTATGCAACCAGAGCACCACATTCCTGTCATTTTTGCATCTCATGCTGGCTCCTGCCTTTGGCTGGCAGGTATTTTCTGGAAAGAGAGGCAATTCCTGCCTTCCCCCAGCCTTCCCTGCTCCAACAGCTACATATGGTGGCCATGAACACTGGTGGTCGCTCGCCTTGTGCGTGGGTTTCTGCAGCCGTGTCTGATCCTGCCATACTCTGATCTGAACTCCTGGGCAAAACCTGCAGTGAAGGGGCTGCAGGAGTGTGAGGCTGCTGGGACCCTGCTGGAACACAGCCAGGCCATGTCCTCTATGGACACCCTGCCAAGTCCCCCTCTCCCAGAGCTGGGCGTGTTCCTTCCCGTGCCCAGCCCTCCAGATGCTTCTGTGCTGCGCTAATCCCGCTTCCAGTGATGAGTTTATCAGTCTCCAGAAGATCTCACTCCAGTATTCCATGGTTTTTAATGCCTTTAATGCCGCTCTTCCAGCTGCTCCAAGGATCACAGAGAAAATGAAACAATATCTGGGCAGTGCCCCTTCTCCACGAAGGGACTTCTGGGAGAGGGACAATGTTTGCATTGAGCACCAGTTCCTTGTTGCTGTCTGCTCTTGGAGAGATGATCGGATCCGGCTCTTGAAGTGGTTTGGGCTGGAACAGAACGCGCCTGTGCAGAGAACAGCACAGGGATTTTAGTCACTTCTTGAAATGGGGAAAATTGCCTCATTTTTCAGCACTTGGCCTGCGATCCCACACTTCCCTAGCGCTATGTAGGAATTAGTTCATACTTTTTTGGTGTTTTTGGCCCGAAATGAACGCTCCCAGCCAGAGGAGAGATAATTCCACTTGTGCTGATCCCCCGGGGCACATGCAGGGCTTCAGAAACAGGAAATAGGAAACGTATTACATACCTTTTCCCCTCAATTTTGTTTTCATAATGCATGGAAAATAGCAGAGCTCTGAATTATTTGAAATTTTAGAGTTATTTAATATTTATTTTTTGAGAAACAATCTCCCTTTTCAGGGAGGCCTCGTGGTGTCAGAGCAGCCGTCTGGGCAGCTCCAGCCCCAGCTCGAGCTCCAGCTCCTTATCCAGCTCCAGCTCCAGCTGGGATGTGAGGGCTGGGGGCTGTGTGGCCCCACACAGGGGTCCCTGCTCCCCCTCCAGCAGCCTCTGTGGGTGTCACACACCACCCTGTGCTGCAGGGCTCTCCTGCTGGCTGGGCTGGGCATTCCCCTGGCAGCACTGCACACACACAGACATGCTCTGGGGTTCCCCCTTGGAGCCGGCCATCCACGCAGAGCAGATCCCTGGCCCTGCGACCTGGCTCCCCATGTCTCCCCACACTAACTGTGTTAAAAACCCCCGTGCAGAGCAGCCTGTGAAGCACGGCTGGATCTGCTCCTGGTGGGCACTGGGGGCACTGGGCTGAGAGGTTTTGGCATGAGCCAGTTGTTCCCCCAACGTGCAGTGATCGACTGAAGGAGGTATTACATGAGCCCCATGGATTCCTAGTTTGTGTTTGCTACAATGGAAATAAAATCAAATGGCATTTAGAGAACATATAAAAAGCAAAAAAAACCCCCAAAAACTAAAGAAAAGAATTAATGAAGAACTCATTATCTCAAACTGATGTTTTGGTTTCTAAATTTCTTTTCAAAAACCAAACTCCCAGATGTGACAATCCATCTAATTATTGCTTGGTCTATGGAGGGGTTTAACTGGCACGTGCTGGGATTTGGACAGTTTCTTATTAGCAGTAGGGAAACTTTGGATTGAAAAAGCCTTGTGTTGGGCTGGTGTATTTCTGGGTGTCAGAGGCTCCTAAGTGCCTTACATTTTGCCAATCCATTCTGCATCTCTCTAATTTTCAGGGCTTTCAACACTTTCTGGCGAGCAAAGCCTGTGGATAACCCGAGTAAATGACTTTTTCCATGAATAGAGATTGGCCAGGGAAAGCTGAGTGATAAACAGAATAATCCTTTTTGTGCTTTTCCCAGCTCCAATCTTCTTTGCACACCAAATAAACACTCTCAAGCTGCTTAGAGCAAAATCTCTAATAGGCTGTGGTGGTGCTTGGGCTGAGCAGGGCTTGGCTCTGTATCAGACTGAGGGACAGGACAGTGGAATAAAGTCCTAAGAATTTTTTGGGAATTAGTTTACATACCCCCAAGCATAGTGTATTTTGGCACCTGGGCTGCATTACAATATAATCCACTAGCACTCAAAATAGCCTCAAAAATTGCTTTTTTGCTCGTTTCTTTGGCTTTTCCCAGAGTCCAGGGCGAGGACAGAGATCTCTGTGTATGGGACCTGGGACCCGTCGGGATTCAGTAGCTGTGAGTGCTGGGCCTGGCCCTCAGACACTACTGTCACCTGCCAGCCCGAAGTGTTTGGCCCTGATTAGGCTGGAGTTGCTCATCCTTCTCTGTAGGAATACTGCCCTCTCCCTGGCTTGCTCCTGTTCCTGCGGGATGCAGCCCTGCCCTGTCTGCACCAGTTTCTCTGTTAATGGGAAGATCCTTTCTCTGGGCCTGTGCCAGGGATGGCCCCACAATGGGGACAGATCAGTGCCAAGTCAGGCAGTGGGAGATGCTGACGGAGGAATGGGGGAATCCTTGGCTCCTTCTGTGGTTTCTGTGGCTCGCTCTGTGTCCAGGCTCAGTTCTGGCAGCTGCCTCCCACTCTTCCTGGGGTCAGCAGGTGGGTGACCAGCGGGGTCCTGCTCTGCTTCCACATGCCCTGTGCATTCCAGACTCTCCTGGTGTTCTCCGTGCACTCTGAAGGTCTGGAGAGGCTTGCCCAGCCCCTGTGTGCTGGCAGGGGAGTTCAGGGCACTGCTGAGGAGCACGGCTGTGTCAGTGCATTTCCATATGGCCCTGGCAGTCCAGCACAGACACAGGGGCTGCTCTGCGTCACCGAGCCTGGCTGCTGTCCCTGAGCAGTGTGGCTTCACCGTGCAGCCCCTCGGTGGCATTGGAGGCAGTGACACTACAGCCTTGGGGCAAATGATGGAGAGGGCAGAGGCTGGCTCAGCTCCTGCTGCTGCCTGGACATCCAGGAGTCCCGAGGAACCCAACTTTGTGAGTGTAGGGGAGAGCAGGGACCATGCCCCTGCAGATCAATGCAGCCTTTCTTCTGGGAACGGTTTCCTGCAGCCTTCCAGCATAACCTGTCACTTGTTGGGTTCAGCCTGCTCTGGGAGGTTCATACCCAAACCCTGCTGAGGTTACATGCTGAGTGGGGAGGGAGGGAGGTGAATGTGGACTCTGCTGTGCTCAGGGCTGTCCTCAGTTATCCATTTCTGCAATAAACAGTGCCTTGCTGCATTGTGCCTGGAGCCTGCTAATTAGCTGTAAGTGATATAATGCGACTGGGATTTCAGCTCAAGCGTGAATGACCTATTCCCAGCTCGCTGCGGTGCTTGGCATGAGCGCTGCTCATGGACAAAGCGTGCTGGGAGGCATCCCCTGCCCTGAGCCCCACAGCCCGGCCCGCTGGCACCGAGCCTGACCTCACAAGCTCTTTGTTGCTGTGTCCCTTGTTCCTGCGGCCCTGATGTGAGCATGGAGCATGAGATCCCTGTTGGCCCCCCAGCCCCAGGCTGGCACTGCTCCTGGGCTGATGGGCCAGGACAAGGCACTCAGATTATACCAAATTTCTTTGCAGCTTCAAAGAGAAAATCAATTCCAGTGGGGAAAAAAAGCTTATTTACTGAAGAGACAGGCACAAGTTGTGTTTTGGGAAGGCTGTGGTGAGGTCACAGATGGTGTTTCAGGTCTGGGGTTGATGGAGGGGCTGCTGGTGGCCCTGCTCTGTCCCACCCAGCTGAGCATCTCAGCCGAGACACCCCAACTGCCTGTCTCCACAGGCAGCTGAGGCCACAGGACATCCATCTTCAGCAGGACAGGAACAGCCAGATGTGGGGTCCTTGAGAAGGTCATACCAGATAAGCCCCACAGGAAGCTGGTGGTGCCTTGGTCTCTCTATTTTCTCCAGATCTCCGTGAGTCTACCCCAGATTCAAATCAAACCCAGGCTGCCTTTGCCAGAGATACCCAAGGTGCATCCCCTGGACTGGCTGAGCACTGGGGCTATGAGTGTGTGCATGTGTGACCCTCCCACCTTCCAAAAAACAGGACAAAAATTCATTTGCAAAAATACACCTGGCAAACCCCACTGCCTAAAATTAGAAGTGCAATTTGATATCTGAGTGCCAACAGCAGATGAACAACAGGTCACACACAAATATAAATGGCCACATGATTAACACTGGATGAACTTTTAAAATCTGGATGCCAACAGATGCATGGTAAAATTTTCCCACAAAGTAAACAGACGGGGATGGCTCTTGTGCCAGTCCTCAGTTTCTGCTGCGCGTTACAAAGACAAGCTAATTGTGGGTAAAAATATTGAGCATCAAATCCTCTTACCAGCGATAGTGCCGTTTCCAACCCTGCCACTGCTCACAGGGATCCTTCCCAAAGCCAGATATTCACAGTACAATAATGTGCTTGGCCAAAATTTCTCACTGTGGACTCGCACGGCTGCCGTAGTGCCAGTGCCTCGTGCACGCTGCCTGGCTTGCGAGAGGAGCCAGCCCTCTCTGAAGATGCAGAAATCATTTTACTTATTGAAGCAGTGAATGTTAATGATTATTAATTGGAAAAGGCTCTCCAGGGGCCACGTGTGTGTGGGACTAGTGAGTGCTTTGCAATTCCAGCATGAAATGAGTTACTCCACAGCATTAGAATGAGCAGAGCTCTCCCCAGCATCCCCAGCAAGTAATTGAATTGTTACTTTGTGGCACCAGCCCTTCCTATTTGCTCTGCACTGACACCAGGAGCCAGGGACTGTTTGCAGTGAGCCATTCACCCTGAATTCAACCTGAAATCCAGGTGGACTGATGTATTTTCAGCTCCCCTCTAAAGCAGTTGCAGATTCACCCTGTGTGCCCTGAAGCCCCGGATTCGTTTTACTTTGGAGGGATTTGTGCTGTGGTCATGGTCACACTGGGGCTGGTGGGGAGCAGTGACCCTGAGGGGGACAGCAGGGAAAGCTCCTGGAGAGCTGAAGTGGTTCTGGGGATGAGGACAGAAGTGGCTGCAGCAGCTGATAATGAGAATAACTCAGTTTGTACAGATGAACAGTTTTTTATTGCCTCTGCTTTGCAGGGTGTGCAGAATCACCTGCTCAGGGGCCAGTTCAGTCCAGCCCCATGGATGCCAAGCTGTCAGGTAGACACTGCACATGGGAAGTGGCGTGGGATGATGCAGGACAGGATTGGCTGTAGGTGTGGGACTTGGGGAAAACTTGTCTTACAACAGAAATGGCCTCTTTAAGGCATACCTCTGTCCCCTGTGGAAGGGAAGAGAAAGCAGGATCGATAAACCAGTGGTGACTTTTAAATTGTGGGGAGAGGTCACAGCCAGAGGGACGATCCGACCTGCTCATCATGCAGAGGGGCTTGTGCTCCTGTAGGGAAGGTGGCTGCCCGGTGATGGAGTGACCTGGGAACTTCCCAGCCCATGCACTGTAAACACAGCCTTTATTTTCTGGGGAAATGAGAGAAGTTTGAGACCTGGAGAATTAAATGCCCAATAAAGGGTACCTGCCAGGTCCATGGTCCTGCTGCCCATCGTGCAGGTGATGCATTGCAATAACACATCACGGAGCAGTGGCGGTCGGTGACGTATGGCTGCAATCCGTCAGCAGGGCAGCCCCGCTCACACCGCACATCAGCAGAGCTCCAGCAACTGCTGGCACAGCGGTTGGGACACAGGGGATGGGACAGAGGGTATTGCACGGTTCTGTGCTGCATGCCCAGCCCACAGCAGCACTGCAGACCCAGGACAGAGTCCTTACCCACATGGGGGGCCAGGTGCTCACCCCTGCGAGCCAGGGCTCCTGGTCCCGGCAGAAGCAAGGAGCACACCTTGTGTGCCTGCTCCCACCGGTCTTCCTGAGGCCATAGGAGGCACGGCACTGGTGGGGGAGGCAAGTCATTCCAGGATAGCTGATGGAGGCACAGCACTGAGCTGGGTCACTCAGTGCCCAGCACAGCCCACCTCCAGTGCTCACTCTGCAAATCTGACTGGCAGCTGGATGTCAGTGTGGGAATGGGTGGGCTGGCTGCCCCACAAGGCTGTGGGACTGGCATGGAGGGGTGGCATGGGTTGGCACACAGCCCTGATATTGCTCTCGGTAGAGGGACTGGCTGCTCCTGGCACTCATCCTTGGCTGTGCAGCCTGAAGCAGGACAGCCATGGCCAGGGGCTCTGTGGTCAGGCAGGACCTCCTTGATCCACCCTCTACAGCTCCAGTCCTGCATGAAGTCTCCAGCAAGGAGCAATGGGTGCAGGGGCATGAGCTGTGCTTTGGCCCTGCCCATGCAAAAGGCAGCTCCCTTGGCTCCTCGGGCCAAAAGGCTGCAAGAGAAGGGGCCTTTTGAGAGCTACAGCAATTTTCCTGGTGAATAGGAGTTGCTGTTCCTGTAACACGAGTTGTTCACACACATGCAGTAATGTCCTGTTTGGGGCTTATGTAATGGGATGGAGGGGCTCCAGCGAGGGACCGACCCCGTGGAGAGGCACTCGCGCCGTCTCGGGCTGGCAGAATGAGCCGGACTTTTCCAGGCCCTGCTGAGATGTTCATTTATAACTCCCACCGTCTGGAAGAAACCTTGCCAATCAAAACACACCACGGGTTTTCCAACGGGTTAGGAGCACTCCTCTCAAAGAGGGTTTTTGAGGGGGGCCCAGGATATTTGATAGGAGTTAAGCTGTAAAATTAGTTTCAGAGCAGTGGGTTGTCTCCTTCCCAGCACGCTTGGCTGGCGGCTGTAGGAGCTTTAACCCCTCATGGCCCCACTCCCACCCTGTGCTGTGAGGACACCGTTTCTACCTTGCTCCTGTGGGCAGGGGCAGCTGTGCCCGTGCTGGCTGAGGGTGTCGTGGGGATGGTCACGGTTGTGATGTCCTGCCTGTGGCCCCAGCAGTTCTCCCCAGGGTCCCTGGTGGGATGTCCTGCTGTGTGCCACAAGATGTTGCTCCACAGCAGAGCCCTGCAGAAACACCTTTACCTGTAATTCAGGTGATGCCAGAGGCAATGAATATACAAACTGCCATGGGCACGGTGGAAGAGGCCAAGCCAGCCTTCCCCCTGCACCTGCACCCAAGGCAAGAAGCTGACCAGCCCTGAGGCTGCACAGTCCCTGCTGGGAAGGCTGTGGAGCATTGAGTGATGGAAGAGGGAGCACAAAAAATGCCATTTCCATCATTGGGAAGCATTAGAAACCTACAGTTTTGCTCTTTATCCTCTTCTCACAGTCCTCGAGTCCCCCCTGGGCTTGCTCAGTCCTGGGGTGAATTTTCCCTTGCAGCTCGCAAAAGCAGGACCTGTAGAGGAAAAGGATCTAGTTTGGAGGAGTCTAAGCACCTGAAACACCTCAGCCTGGCATGGGTGTTCGCAGAATCCCAGAGCCTGTCTTTGAGCTTAGTTGTGAAACAAATGTTCTCTTTGTTTTCTGCTGAATGATAATGAATCACTAGAAACTTGGAACCATTTTAAAGATGAATAAATGACACCTTCTAAGCTCCATGTTTATCTACTATTCTGCTACCAGAGCGATTTCATAGCAGAGCTATCAATGAATTTAATTTACATAATGGTTTATCATATACTTCAATATTTCAAACACACTTCATTAGGCAGCACCACCAGCAGTTCTGTGTTCCCTGATAGTTCCTGCAAACTTTGCTGTGAAACACAGCCTCTCCACCATTGGTGATGCTTAAAAAAGAGGAGGAAAAAAATCCTCAAAGTCCCCAGAGTTGGATTCAAGCAGCTTTTCTTGCTCCACTTGCACAGGAGGAGCTGCCCATTGGTCAGTAGTGGTGGACAGTGGTGGGGGGACAGTGTCGGGGGAGACAGCAGTGGGGGGACAGCAGTGTGGGTCTGTGTCCCACAGTCTCCATCTGTGTGTGAAGTTCAAGTGACAGTGAGAGCATGAGCAGCCTGGGATCAGGGATTGGCCACCTCCGGAGAGGAAGGGAGCATTGTGTTGGCACAGCCAGTGTTCAGTGTGAGCGGCAACCCCAGGGATGTTTCACTGAAGGAAAGCTATAAACAGGAATTGCTCCAGCTTCTGAAGGGCCTCAGTGGGCAGCTTGGCTGTCCTTGGGTGCTGTGCCCCTGCCACAACCATCGGCTGTGGAAGGGAACAGTTGCTTTGTACCGCAAACAAAGTGTCTGCTTGCAGGCAGGGGGGGATGTACAGTCCATGCTGTCCACCCAGAGCATCCCTCCTGCTTCTGCTGCCCCTATCTCAGGCCTGCTATCCCATCCTGCTCCTGCCATCCCATCCTGCTCCTACTGCCCCCTTCCATTCCTGCTGCCCCCATCCTACCCCTGCTGCCCCATCCTGCTCTTGCCACAGCCTGGGCTCTCGGCGGTGCCTGGCAAGGCGCTGCCAGGCTGAGCTGCCTTTCCCCTGTGAGCGTGTGCAGCATGTGTGTCACATTTCCAATAGCATCCTCTTACATAATTTACAGCAAGGATAACATAAAGGTTATTTTAAAAAATAAAACAACCTCCTTTACATTTATTAAATTTGCTGGAGCATCCCACATGCACCTTTGCAAACTCCAGGATTGCCCACAGGGGTCTGATCTGCATGTCACATTAGGCAGATGGAATATTTTATTTATTCCACCTCGGTTGTAATGGAGAATTTAAACTATTTGAAGCAACATGTTTGTGTTCCAGAAGACGGTGTTGGATGCTGCTGAGTGCCCTGACATGCTCGTGGACCTTAAACACACGAGATTGTTGTGAATGTGGAGCTCAGAGCAGCTACTCCTTGGCGAACATTTTTGCAGCAAAATAAAGCAATTCTGGTGTTGTCACATACATATATTTGTTTTTTGCTCCAGCTCCTATGCTTCTTCATTAACAACAGGGGTTTACTTCTCTTTACTTTACTTGACTTACAAATCTTTGGGTTTAGGTTTATTAATTTTTGCATTAACCTGAATTTCACAGTTTTGACCATTAAAAGCCATTGCAGAGGATGAAAATGAGAAAACTTTAACCATTGAACAGCGTGCTCTTGCCTTTTAGTAGCCTGTCAGTGGAGTGTACTAAAGATTCAGCTGCACTCTGATAAGAATCATGAAGGATGTATATGTTTGCATTGTTTTTGGCAAGAAACATCCAAATGATCTGTATTTATTATATAAAATTGATTTTTTTTGGCATGCATGCTATTTTTCATGGATTTTGGCCTCATACCAACACAAACAGGGTGATCTTGAGTAAAGCCATGCATTTCTAAGGCTCTGTTTGGAGAATTTTCAAAAGAATCCAGGGTCATGGATTTGTCTGTGAGTTTCCTCTTGCTACAATAGCAGCAATGGTGGAAAACCACATTTTCATCGTGGCTGCAAGGTGTCAGTTGCTGTCTAGATTTCATCAAGGTTTGCAGCTGATCTCTGCAAGGGGAGCTCTGGGACCTCTGGGAGACTAGGGAGGGCTGGAAGGTGTGGGTGCTGTGCGTGGGCTCAGGCAGGGACAGGAGACACTCGCTAGTGCTGATACGGAATCCCAGACTGGTTTGGGTTGGAAGGCACCTTAAAGTTCATCTCATTCTATTCCCTGCACTTTCAACTAGACCAACCAGTTTGTTGCAAGCCCTGTCCAACCTGGCCTTGAACACTTCCAGGGATGGGGCAGCCACCATCTCATGTCTCCACTTGCTGCTGCCAAGAGGTTCCTCTTCTCTGCAGAAGGATGAACAGCTCTGTCAGAGCTGTGTCCTCCCGGGAACTGGTCTAGCCAGGGGATTTCTGCTACTGAGACTGTCGTGGTGGCTCAAGGGAGTCTCAAAGGTTGCTGTGAGAAGGACACTGGCTGGAAAGTTCTTTGATCTCCTCCCTGAAGAGCAGAGACACCAGCACCATTAGCTCTGGGCTGAGACCAGTAGAGCAGTTCTGGAAAGGATGAAGTAGTGTCCCCTGTGCCACCAGTGCTGCTGAGTTCAGCATAAGCCCTTGGTGCAGAGGTTGGGAAGCTTCTGGGACCAAGAGGCTTCATAGCATTGGAGCTCAGATCTGGCTGGACCTGCCAGAGCTACCCCGGCCAGGGGTGTCTGGAGGACCTGGTTGGGGCTTGGGGTCCAACCTGCAGTCCTGTGGGCTAAAACTGTGGTTCAGAGCAGACAAAATGTCAGGGTTTGGTTTGAGCGTGGGACAGAGCACAGCACTCTGGGGTCCATCCTGGGGGACCCTGGCCCCAGGGTTTGCCACTGGAGAGCTGCTCTGGCTGCTCCTCCCTGCCCATCGCAGCAGTTCATCCCTGGGTGCGGGACCCGGCTCTGAGCCCACAGCAGCTTCCGTTCGCTGTTCCCAGAGATGTGATGCTGGAACCCACAGCCTGCTTCCCCTGCAGATGATGGCTATTTTGGTCCCACAGGTGGTGTTAATATATTCCTCTTCAGACTCCACTTCCTCGCGCAGCCGAGTACAATGTAAATAATGGCTCAGTTGCCGTTTAAAAGGGAAGGAGGGAGAAGACTCAAATTGGCAGAAAAACCCAGGCTGAGATTTGAGTCATGGCATCGATCACAGACATCTCATACTCCTCTGTTAATGTCACTTTATTCCTCCGGCTCCAGAAAGCTGCTGAGGACATGAGAACTGTCAGTGGGGAAAACCCTGTGGCTTTTAATATCTGGAAGGCCACTGCAGGTATGCGAGGTGTTGTCCCGTCCGGGTCTGCCATAGTTGTCCCATCCCCAAAACCAGTGGGCTTCAGCCCAGCAGGATGGAGGTGATGGGGCAGACAGGTGAGTCAGGGAGCTGCTCTGGGACTTGCTGGAGTTCGGAGGCTTATTCACAACTACTCCACACTTTTGTGCTGGGTATTAAATGGGCAGCAGCACTTTATGGTGCCCTGTCCCTGCTCTGCCCCTTCTCATCCAAACCCTGAGAGCAGGGCCTGACTTATTTTAACAGAAACTAATTGGGGGGAGACCCCAGCTGCAGAGGTGTTTTGGGCGGAGGGGACCAGCCCTCCAGGCAGGACAGTGAGGGGTCCCTGATGGTGTCTGGTCCAGGGGCTCGGCATCACCCCCAGCTCTGCTCCCTCCAACCAGAGCCCCTCAGCTCCAGACACACCAACGTTGACCTTTTTGAATTTACTTTTTTTCCCTGTGCTTTTGCTTGTTTTTCAAGAAAAGCCAGAGCAAGGGAGTTGTCAGATCACTCAGGCTTGAGACATGTGCTTGTCCATGGGAGTGACCAGAGAAGGGAACGTGAAACTACGGGAATTTGACTCCTGAAACTCACACATGAGAATTGTGATTAAAATCCTACGTCCCTTTTTGTTAAGGTGCTCAGTAAAGGAAAGTGTTGGTTAAAAAGCTGACACACCTTCTGCTGTGAGCCTTGGATTCAACTATCCACCCTTTGGGATTTTCTCAGTACGAACACGGAATACACTTTGGATAGAGATGGTGACCTGACTCCTGGAAGAATCTGAGGACTCTTTGGAAAGGTGCTGTGCAGGAAAATACTGCCTGGGGTGGAGGCCTCGCAGCCTCAGGTTTTTTCTAAACATCCCTCTCGGAAAGGCCTTCTCCTGGAATTCATGATGATAAAAATGTAACTTGTATATCTTTAAAAACTCTGTTAAACCTGGAAAACAGCCCTCCCGGAGACTCTGAGCACTTGCCTTTCAGAACATTGTTTGCAGAGATAAAAATATTTCTGCCACACTTGTCACATGTATTTGAAAAACATATTAATCATTTAAACAAATATTAGCTCCGAAAGCTTATAAATACATTCACTGGGAGGAATATACCCTTTGTTGTAATATTACAATGAAAAATATGCTAATATAGTTGCCTAATTGCTCGTGTTTGAATAACCTCTTTTCTGACAATAAATGTTTGTGGCAGCATCATTCAAACACGAAATGGAGAATCTGGTGCCAGCGCGGATTACGTGTGCCGCTGCCATCGCTCCTGATGTGAAAAGAAAAGTGTCTCTTCCCCCCGTGTCTGGGAGCTGGTGTGGATGGAGAGCAGACGTCACGGTGGATATCATCAGCTTGGCGCTGTTCCCGGGCCCAGCAGCCCAGGATGGGCAGGGATGGGGCACCAGCTGCTGCCTGGGTGGGGGATGCTCGCGGCTCCTCTGCGGGCGCCTGGCACGCGGGCGAGGTTGTCAGTGCCCTGGGTGAGCAGGGCGAAGCCAGGACCGATGCTGATAGCTGGGGAGATCCAAAACTTCCCCCTGTTTAACTGGAAAACAGAATCAATGTGAGGGACTGAACAGCAAAGGCTGGACCAGTGTCAGTGGCTGCAGCTGCCTTGTTGTCAGCCTGGTTCCATCCGGGGCACGGGCACCCCACGAGGGCTGAGCAGTGTGTGTGCCAGCCCTCACCTCACCATGGGGGAAACTTCTCTACAGGAAGGACCTGGTGTTGTTTTTAAACTTTGCTTTTCTCTGCTGTTGCCTGAATTCACAGGAGGCTGCTGTATTTACAGAGGAGCCTCTGAAGGGTGAAACAGGGATAAAGCCTGAGATGAGATTAGGCTTCTGGGAACGAAAGAGGGAGACCTGCCCTGAAGCAAAGCACAGGCTTCTCTGAGAGGAGCCTGTTTAAATGTAATTTCTGCTTGTGGGGATCTCAATGACACCATTCCCCCTCTCCTCATTTTTTGGTCCCATTTATCTCACTGGCACATCAGCTGCTGCTGAGACTTTTGGCCAGTGAACTCTTTACAGCTGAGCCCAAGTGACTCCTGGGGGCTGGGCAGAGGGCTGGAGGGTTTTGTGCATGAATTCAGTGATTCTATTTATTCTTTTAACCTGATTGCATCTTCAAGAGTTGAAACAACAACAGAATGAAGGATTTTCACTGACTGTCACAAACTCGCTTTCCAGAACCCCTTCATCCCTTTCCCCAGGGATGCTTCTCCCTGAGAGCCAACTCCAGCAGTGCTGGATCTGTGGGAACTGTGCCACCCCCACAAAGCTCCCTTTATGTTGCTGCTTCCCATGGCCCCTGGCTAGTGGAGATAGGGATCTGGGCTCTCTGGTTACAGCTGAGGCTCTTGGCCTGGAGCTGAATGCCATGGCAGGGTGGATTTTCCCTGGAGGTGAAATGATTTGGGGTGAGGAAGGACACTGCTGTGAGCTGTTTGTCACATCCTCTGGCTCAGTGGTGTGACTGAGGCTGGTCTCAGTGTCTGGCACAGGTGGAAATCCCCGTGCACAGGCACAAACGGGGGGGTTATTGTAGTTCAGCAGGAGTCAGTGCCCACAGCAGCGCTCCTCACATGGGAATTGGCTCTCAGGGAGACAGACATGGCTCAGTAAGGACTCATCTCCCTGGATATTATCCACCACTCCAAGTCTGAGCATGAAGGGAAGTCTCCCTCCCACCCCTCCTCTTGCGTCAGCAACACACAGAATGAGGAAGACTTAAACGTAACAGCACTTAAGGAAAGTATTGTAAAGTCCTCTTGAAATTGCCATCAAACTCAATTAGCAGGGCAATGATATACCTAAACAACTGCAATGGCTTGACTTTTTATGCTTTGCTGGAGAGCTTCCAAGCTGATAATTAAATTGCACTGGGCTGCAAGATAAGTGGCTCCGAGTGTCCCTTGTGGGGAGGCTCTGGAGGCAGATGGCCAGCAGCAGGGACACCAGTCCTGGCTGGGAGCCCCATGGGTAGCTTCACCATGGGACCAAACCCTCTCCCTGTGGTCTCTGCATCCGCACAGCCAGGTGCTCCCGGGCTCTTCACAGGTGGAAAGTGTTTCCTGAAGGGCCGTGCTGGACATCAGGCTCCCCAGGGGCAGCCTCAGGCTGGAGCAGCAGGTCTGGCAGGTGGGGGCTGTGCGAGTCCTCTGAGAGCTGATCACAGCTGGGAGCCACGGGAGCACAGCTGGAACAAATGTACACCCACCAGCTTACAGTGGTGTGATAAATAGCAGTGATGTGGGGATGCTGAGAGATGGGGAGAGCAGAGAGAGTTCACTGGGGCTTGAGTGGACCAGGCAGAGCTGTGCTCAGGGTGAGCCAAGGGCTGGGAAAGGCTCCTGCTCCCTCCCCACGTGCTTGTAGCAGACTGGGAGAGCCAGAAAATGCTTTTGTAACAAACAGTTTGCTTTCCAAAAGATGTACTTCTGGGATGAGTGACAATATTTGTTAACGTGGATTTAATCTGGTGACTAGCAGGACAAAACGAAAAGGGAAAGGGGTATTTTTGGCAAAACAAAGGCTTGGTTTCAGCTTCATCAAGATGAAGCATTTGAGCCTTCTGTTCTGGAAAGATGCTCCGCTCCAAGATAAAACTTGGTTTGATCAACAAAAGAAAAGGAATGGGGTGGGAAGAAAATGCAGTTGTAAAGTAGGTAAAGCCCTTGAGTGGCTGGTTGGGAGGTTGTGACTGGGGCAATGACAGCACCTGCCTCAGTGCAGAGGCCCAGACACTTAAAAATAAATAACCTGAGATACAAAGACGTGTCTGCCAGGGGACTGCAGCTGTGCTGCCTCCCTCTGCCAGCCCCTGCCTGCACAGAGGGTGATGCTCAGAGCCAGGGACCCCTGGGCGGAGGGATGAGAGGGCACTCCATAGGTGCAAGCTCACCTTGAAGGGCTTGAGACCTGGCCAGGTCCCTCCCATTCCTCTGAAGCATTTCTCTCTTCTGGTGCTGCAGCCAGGCTGCTGCATCCAGTGCCTTCCCCTGTTCTCTTTTGTGCCCTGATGCTCCAAGACCCCATCTGTTGTTCTCCTGCTAATGCTTCTCCTCCTGCTTGCTCCCTTCTCCTTTGACTCTGAGACCCAGAGTTCAGCTCAGCATGGTGAGCGTTGTCTGAGTGTGGCGTCTCATCTTGCACATTTGGGTAAGTCAGCCGTGGAATTATCCTATAATGTGGAAATCATACAATTTCTCTCTGATCTTCCCTGAGCTGAGCATTTCATCTCGCTTCTACCAAATGCAGCATGACTAAATAGGCAAGAAAGGGATTTGAGCCCTTTTGTTACTTAAAATGTGAATTAGATGTTCCTGAGGGAAGTTTGTGTCACATTTGCAAGTTAAAAATGCATCAATTATCTGTACATGGACCCCTTCCCGAGTGATGGCGATGGAGGAGCAGGGCTGGTGCCTCTGGAGGACCCACTACCCATAGAGGGTGCTTGCTTGCAGGTCCTGTATCCCAGGTAAAGGGCATCCTCCTGGCTCAAAGAAGGGTTGGCCTTGAAATCAGATCTGACTTCACAGCTAGAGCCGGTTGTCCCAGGCCTTTTCCAGGTGAATTGTGAGGATTTTCTGGGATGGAGAGTCCATGGCCCTTGCTCCAACACTTCTCTCCCTGTGAAGGACTGCTCCCTATATCCAACCAGAATTCTTCTTCCCATGCAGATTGCACTCACAGAGAAGCAATTTGTATTTTGAGAAGCAAAAAATGATGAGCAGGAGCTTCCTCTGCCTGTCCTTCTGCAGCTGGGTGAGTTGGAGGGAGCTGTACTGTGTTTCCCTTGCACCCCAATCCCTCTGCCTGTGGCAGTTCCCATGGGGGGGTCAGTGCTGCTGCTGCACAGGCAGAGTTATTTCCCATTTTCTGGGCTGACTCCAGGAACTGAACATCCCAGGCTTTGGTTTGGAGCAGGAGCCTTCACACCTGAGGTTTCTTCTTGTGTCTTGTTGGCTGGATGAAGGTGTGTGAATGTGCAGCTGGAGAGTGTTTATGTGATGTGTCCCTGCATTGCATCTTCTTATGGGACGTGGAGTTAATGAAGAGTTGGAAGGAGCACTGGGTAATTTGGAGGATAGTCCACATGGTTTGAGTAGCAGTGCTAAGCAGGGCATGGGGAAGGAATAATAAATATGTTGGAATGTAATCTGAGGGACTGTTCTTTAGGTAGCAAACATAACCTCAGGAATCAGAGACCATTTTTACTTAACTGGACACTATTTTTCTTGCGAAATATGCAAGTTCTTCGGTGTGAGCGTTTTAGATCCTCTGAGTGTAATTGCAGAAGCAATGGCAAAGCCCTGTGTGTAAGCTGGTTTGGGTTGACTTCTTATGCATTTTCTCCCAGGATTACAGTCAATCCTCCTGCTGACAGCAGCTCTGGGCTGCCAGCATTGCTGAAGAACAGGGGTGACCCGTGCTGCTGCTTGCAGGACAGAATTATGGGCATTTGCTCCGGAATGATCCCTGCCATTAAGCACAGAGTGTTATACCACATCTGTGATTCAAAACGTGGGCTCTTCCAGCAGTGTTGCTGTGGCACCAGGGCACAGAGCTGTGGTGGTTCTGCATGTGATGGGAATTTGCATACTGGATGCACAATTGCACGCCAGCAATTGTCTCACAGGTAACACTGGCCTCTCCTTCATATATGGATATAGGACACGAATACCAAGGTGCCAGTAATTATTTCCAGTGAAGCCTCATTTGCAGCTTTTGGGAGCTGAAGTTGCAGTGCTGCTGGAGCAGAGCAGGAATGCTTTGGGTGTCAGGAAGCAAACCCACAGAGTCCCTGGTGCTGCTGCACATTTCCTCAGGCACAGACCTGTTTTTCACACCAGCGCTGGAGCCCCTCATCCCTCCTTCTCCAAGTGTCACATCTCGTTTGTGCTCAAGCCTCTGCTGACGACATCTCTCTGGATAAATATTGTCTGATTGACCTCTTGCTTCTGAATACTTTGCCCTTAATTCTGTACTTGAATTTTCCCTTTTCTATTTTAAGGCTCTTAATCTTGGATGCCGAAAACCTGTGTCCCTTTCTGGTTTGGGCAAGACCCTGTTACTCTTCTGTTTCTGGGCTGCTCCTGTGTGAGACCTGACGAAACCACTGCCCGGAGAGTCCCGGTTGCGATGTGTTTTGGGGAAGGGGATGTTTTCCCAAGGCCCTCATTGGCAAGCAGCCAAATAGATGTTCAAAGGCATGAGAACTGTGAACAGGACTGGCGGCTGCCGAGGGTGAGGGGTTGGATGTTGCACCCTCAGCCTGGTGGGAGGGGGAGGCAGGCGCGGAGCAGGCGGCTCTTCAGTGAGGGAACACAAAGCTCAACTCATCCTGTAGCAAGGATAAGTCAACTGCACTGGGCAGGAGAGGCTCACCTGAGCATGACCACTCAGAATTCCCTCTGAAATGCAAGCAGCTGCTTGCCCAGCCCTTTCCTGGTCACCTCTTCAACTCCCTTGGTTTGCTCTGTCTGTGCCCAAGTCCTGAGGGTGATGGTGCTGCCTGGGGGCTCAGCACTGTCTCCACTGGCACAGCCCAGGGTTCCAGCTGTGCTGGGAGATGCTGGTCAGCTGGGGTTCACTGGGGCAGGACCCACTGGATGCCTTGGAAAGTGGCTGACCTGGTGTTACGGGGACACTGGTGTCATCTACTCCAAGGGAGGGCTGGGGGTCCCAGCTGCCTACCGATATGGAGAGCCAGATGCTGGGAGAAACAGGAGGTTTCTCTGGAGCTCCACAGCGAAGGCTGTGCCTTCCCACCCAGCCAGCTGCAGGGCTCCACAGCCGCTGGGAGGGATCCCAGCTGCTGGAAGCGACAACTCGACTCGAAAAGCTGAATAGGGAGTGCTTTGCAGTTCCAAACACTCTTTCTTGAGACGAAAAAGGTTAAAGAAACGCAGCTGCTTTCTGAGTTCAGCTGAGCTGGAGGGTGGGGTAAGGGTTCCCCAGGATGGGAGGGAAGTACAAACATTCTGTCTGTCCTTCTGGAAAAATTCTCCGGGCGTGTTATCTCTAAACAAACACAATTGGTGTGGGGAACAAGCGTCCCTGGTCTCATCAGCTCCTCCCTCCTGTGCCCTGGGCTCTTGGGACTCAACAGAGCTGGAGGGTGACAACCCCACCAGAATTCCAGCTCCTGGAATCAATGACTGTAAGAAGCTGTAGGTTTTTTTTTGAAAGGAAGTTGTTTTTGAGAGCTCAGCTCCCAGATTCTCCTAAGGAGAGCTATTCCTTGTCTCCTGAAGAAGCTGTCTAGAGGGAAGCCCTGACTGTTTTCCAACAGAAAAGCAGAGAACTAGTTGCACACTGGAAATTTAAACCAACATTGATTTTTGTTGTGTCCCTTTAAACCTGATCTAGATAGAGTTGCACAGGGCACTCCTGGGACAGAGTTGCTAGCACCTAATTGATTTTGATTTTATTTTCACTGCAGCAGTGTAATTATGAAAGCCAGCCATAATTATTGAAACGCAACTAGAAGTATTTCATTATTAAAATACCCCTATGACTTATTATTAATTCATTAAATAAATTTGGATTATATCCCTCAATAATTAATGCACTGAAGTTTATTCTGTGAACTCTTCCTTTTACTTGTAATGTGTCAGCTGTTGGTATTAAAAGGGAAAAAATTCCCTCCAAAGTATTGGAAAAAACAGACAACTCATTATAAAGAGAAGTGGGACTGAGGGGGCTTTGGTCTGGTTTGATACAGGTCTCGTGGGAAACGGTGGAGCTGGGCTGAGTCTCTCAAGCTCAGCATTCGTTTGGGAAACATTCCTGCAATATCCTGAAGTGTTGCTCAGAGCTTGTCTGCACTGTGCACACAGACAGCGCCTCAGGTGCTGCAGGGGGACAGGCCTTGGGGGCTCCTGGGGAGGGGCACATTAATGGCAGAGAGGGAGCTGCTCTTCTGGAAGAGAGGAAATTTGGGCCAGTGCTGTAGGGTCAAGTCCTGAGGTGCTTCATTTTCCCTCCTGCATGCCCTGCTCAGGTAACATGCCAAGGGAGGTTGTGTCCCCGCTGGTGCTTCGGCTTTCAGAGATCTGAGGTCTGCCGGGGGATCCAGAGGCTGCTGCCAGGCACGCTGGGGCTGTCCCCTGGACAGGGTGTGTGGGTGTGTGTCCATCCCAGGGCAGCCGTGGGCTCCACGCACGCTTCACCCCAGTCTCCTGTGGCAGCCGCGTGCTCTCTGGCAGCACCAGAGGGCTCCAGGTGGGATCATGGCCCTCCAGCTGCGGGATGCAACCACAGCTCCCAGTCACAGTCCTGGATCCAGGGAGAAGAATTGCAGTGTGTGCTTAGTTGGAGCCAGCCCAGGGCTTTAGGGGTTTACTCAGCTTTGGTGGGGCTCCTCTGGCCATGAAGCACTGGGAGCCTGCAGCAGAACACATCTGTAATGGCACTGCTCCCGAGCTGTGCTCCCGGGAAGGTTTCATCAGTTCTGCTGGCACAGGACGTGTCTGTAGGACTCAGCTTTCCCACTCAGCACATCTGCGTTTCGCACATTGTATTTGATGGGTGTTTATTGGAAAAAACAGACAAAAACATTGACTGAAGGCATGTGTTGATTCAGAATCTGCACTTGTGCTACAGAACTTGAGCTGAGATGGGCGAGAAAAGATTTCAGTAGATTGGTTGTCACTGGCTGCTGGGAGGTCTGTGTGATGTAACCTGCTCAGGATTACGGTAAAATGCAGGTGTTTTGGTACTGGGAGAGCTCTTCAGGCTCAAAAGTATCCAAGGGCTGCTCAGGTTGCCACTTGCACTGGTTTCAAAGGGATGCAACACTCTGAGCAGAATCACAGCTTTTCCAGCTCTGCCTGGTCTCAGGAACTCTTTTTTTCCTTCCATCTCCTTCTGTCAAACTGAACTTCATGTGATGGTTGTGGTTGTCACTTCTCCCAGTGCCTTGGGCGAATGGAACCTTCTGGCAAGGACTGATGGTGCTGAGTGTCCTTGGTGCTGGGCTCTGAGTGCAGGACACCAGGAGGAGCAGACAGGGAGGGAAAGGCTCATGGTCACAGTGAAGGGATCCTGGAAACACCAAGAACAGTCAGAAAACAAGGAAACGGGTTGTCCTAGAAAAGTCGAAGCTCAGCACTTCAGGGAAAAAAATGTGAGCAGGCTCAGGCTCAGGTCTGGAGACTCTGCTCATGTGCAAACGGCCTGTAAAGCAGACATAAAGAAGATGAATGTGTGTAGGTGTCTGTGTGATTTAACCCAAATTATCATACTGCTTATGTGAGTCCAAGTAAAAGATGCTTGTGTTTGGGAACTCTCTGAAGTATTTACTGCACTGTTTCCTAAAGAATTAAACTGTTAATTCAGAGCTCAGCTGGATTCACTGTTGTCTGGCTGACTTGGCATGACAGCTGGGTTTGCCAAATTTCTGTGTTCCTGCAGGCCTGTGTGTGAAAAGGATCCATTTGCTCACATGCAGCTGGCTCTGGCACATGCTGGACCTGCTGGAACCAGTGGGGACACACCAGTGTGTGAAGGGCCACAGCACACCAGTTCTGAGGGTCACTGTCATCTTGTCATCGGCCACGTCACTGAGTGCTGCTGTAGCTGACAGAGTGACACTCATGCCTTTGTCCATTTGTGTTGAGAACTGCTTCTAAAGTAAGATGAAGCTGATAAAAATGTGTGGCACAGCACACCAGCTTCAAGGATTTCTCCTGGCAATGGGAACACCATTCAGGGACCCAGACAGTCTGACTGTGTCTTGGCCATGTGTCATTCCCAGCAGCCCTTTGCCCTGTTAGAAGTTTTGTCACTTCTCTGACTGTGTCTCCTTTGGATCCTCCCTCAGAGCCTCTCTCCTGTGGAAGGAGTCATGTCCTCTTGTCCCGGCATTTTGATGGCCCCTTCTCCACCCTAACTCTCTGTGCTGCGGAGGGAACGGGCTCTGGCTCATTCCTGATGAGTTGTGCTCCCGTGGATTGGGGAATTGGCTCTCAGATTGAGTTCCCAGCAATCCTCTGCCCTTTGTCCCTTCCTTCCTTCCTTCCTTTTTCTGGCATGTGTCTCCCAAGGATGAGCTCTCTGGTGCCAGAGCCAGTCCCACCAGCATCTCACTGAGCTGGGTTACTCTGGGGTGTATGTGGTACCTGGGTTGGAGGCAGTGCTGGTGATAGAGTATGGCCTAAAAATAGTCAGTGGTGCTGGAAATTAAACCTGCTTTTTGTTTGCTGGGAAAATATAGTCAACACCTGATGTTAAGAACAAACTTGTGCTTTCCCAGCCTCCCTCACACTTCCTTCACTGTGGAGTTTAATTATCAAAATGTACTGCAGAGCAGCACTGTGGTTCCTGCTCCAGAACACTCCTTTTCCAGCATCCTGCGATTCTTTCCGACCTTAGAGGGTAAAGCACTTAAGTTGCCCTTGAAGACAAAAAGAGAAAGTCTTGTTTGAGGTGAAGTCAGTATCTATCCAATTTTCAGCTGCCGTCACATCGAAATGAGAAATCTGAGGCAGAGCCAGGCACAAATAGCTGATAACAGACTTTCAGGTGCACCTCTTCACTTATCGCTTCTGGGGTCACCTCTGTTTCTAAAGACTTGTTTTCCTTAAAAAAAGATTGCTTAGGACATTTAACCATGTGGTGTTGTGATAACAAAGCCCTGCGAGGCGTTAGTTCCGTGCCTGGGCTGCTGCAGAGACGCCGTCCCTAATGCTGGTGTTCCTGAGTGTGTTTCTGAGATGGTTCCATGGATGGGTTTGGATGGAGCTGGAGCAGCTGAGCCCTCCCTGGGTGTTCCCTGCTCCATCGCTGCTGCCCGGGATGGATCCTGGGTGTTGCTGGATCGTGGTGGCTGTTACACACTCGCCGGCAGCTCCTCGCTCATTCCCAGGCCTGGTGCACACGTCTCTTCCCTCCCTGGTCAGCTCTCCTCATCCCTTTGGAGGAATCTGCCTCCCCTGAGGGCTCATGATGAGCCCAGCCCAGCACAGGAGAGAGTTATGAACCAACTGAGGCACAATTTGTTCAGAAACCGGGCATTTGGCGCATACACAGAGCCGCACACAGACTGGTGCACAGATTTGTTTAGCAAACAATAACCTGTGTTTTGTGCATGAATAAATAATTAACCTTATTTAAAAGAAGAAAAAAACCCTAAGTTTTGCTGTGTACAAATGTCCCTTTCCCTGTCTGCTGGGCTCTGCAATGTCCCTGAGCCCCCCAGGAGTGTGTCCTGTGGTGCAGGAGGCGGCACCTCTGGCGCTCTCTTTTGCCAACACTTGTCACTAAATGGATGCAGTGCCCAGCAGAGTTCCCCCTCTGAGGGTCGGTGCCAGGTTCACAGCTGAGTTGGAGGCTGTGGGTTGGCTGCCTGGATGCTCCCGTGGCTGCTGGGAGCGGGGGATCGGACACCCCCCGCCACCTTCCCCGCTCGGCTGCCGTTCCATTCTCACACTCCAGCACAATAGTTTTCTGTGCTGCGTTTCCTCATGTCTGCTCTAGCCCAGATTTCTGTGGAACAAGCAAAGCCTTTCTCCCATCTGCTCATGAGATCATTCCTCTGTCTGAACAATCCCGCTCCGAGGAGCTTTTGTGGACAGCCAGCCCCCAAGCCCTCCGTTGTGCTCCATCATTTCTGCTCCTGCACTTAATTAGACTCGTGAAATGCGGCGGGTACAGGAGACGTGTCAAGGTGCTGCAGCTTTGCTTGGCTGAGTGAGGTGTTCCCAGCTCCCTGAGCACACGGCCCAGAAAACACACTGCTCCTGGCCCAGGGACCGAGTCATTCCTCAATCCAGCCCAGCAGTGAATGGGCTCAGGCTCCCTTCAATTTATGTCCCTACTCCCTCTATGTCTGCTGCTGATCTGGCTGTTCAGGCTTCTGCCTCCCCAAGGCCTTAAGTTTGGAACTGGCTTTTTGCTGCTGACAGTGCTGTGGTTGGATGTAGTGGCTTCCTTCCACTGAGGAGTGAGCTCTGAAAGAGCATACAGGAGCTCTGGGAGTTCAGCAGGAGGAGGCTGGGAAGTTGCTCTCCTGCTGGGAAGTCAGCACACCCACCAAACCCATGTGCTGGAACAGCAGGAGTGAAACTTGGAGACAGTCAAATGTGCCTGTCTGTGCCAGTGAATGATCCTATGTATTTGTGGAATTCCTGATGGAATACCCAGGATGGCCCCTGGGTACTGTGCAGTGCACCAGAAAATATTCTCCCAGTGTCCTTCCAGAGCTGTTGCTGCTCTGCCTCTTGCTGGTGGGGCACAAGGAGACAGTGACATAACCCCAGTGGTTGCTCAGTACCATTGTACAGCCCCACAGCCCCTTGGTAGAGGGGGGATGCTGAGTCCTGGGGTGCTGAGCCCTGGGAGCAGCTGGTGTCTGCAGGAGCTCCTGCCCATGCTGCCTGGGCTCCCTTTCCACCATCCTTCATTCTTTTCCACTTCAGAAGTGTTTCTCTTCGGAGTCAGGGAATAACTGTAGAAAAGGACCTCAGGTCCCAACCTGTCTGGGGATGAATGGGGTAAGAGAAACAGGAGGAATTTAGGTAATGTGTGACCTAAAGAAGGAGAGCCAAGAATGTCATCCTTGGAGAAGGAAAGGAGTACTCACGAGTGTTTTCATGCCGTTGTTATTTCCTATATGTGTTTTAAGATAGGTTTGGCTCCTGCCCAGACCTCCCCTGTTACAGCACATGTGCATTCAGCCCATAGCTTGGCTCCAGCCCTTGACCTGGAGAAAAGGCCTCACTACTTGCAGCAATGAATCCCCCTTATTTCTTCTTCTGTGGAGTCCAAGCTCCTCCTGCCATTGGCATCAAGTTTCCTTATTCCTATAATATTCTTGTTCTTCCCAGCCAGAAGTCCTTGTTTTCTGTGCCACTTGCAAGCCAAGTATCACTCCATGGATGCTGGTCACAGGAGACTTGTTGGCTTGGGATTAATGTTGGGTCCCAAATAGTGACCAAACTCCAGGCAGAGCTGCTTCTTCATTCCATCATCCCTGAGTTTCCAGGGCCAAATGCAAGGCAGAGAAAAGGATCCTCCATCTGCGTCTTGGCAAACGCACAGATGCGAGCCCAGATGGCAGCTCCCACTCTGCCGTACCTTCTCCCTGTTCTTTTCACGGTGCCGGAGCCTTCTTCAGAATCAGATGCTGAGCATGTGTTCTCTGGTTGTGTGCAGGGACTGGAGCTCCTATTTCAGCACAGGGATGGGATGGAAGGGCAATCATTGGTGCTGATTGCTGATTTGAATAGTTGGGTTTTTTTAGCTCCAGCATCAGCACATCTACCTTTGAATGTGAAAAAAGGACTTGGCACAGCAGCTTGCCTGCAGATTTTGACACCAGTGCAGCACCTTATTCTGGACCAGCTAGGCCAGTCTCAATGCAGGCTTGTCTGGGGTCCAGCCTGGCTCATCCCTGCCCTGTGGCAAGTCCATGGCAAGACCTCCTGGGAGTGCTGGGGCAGAGCTCCTGCCCGATGCCGCACCTCTGTGTGCTCAGGGCACCTCTGGGTGGCTCGGGCACACTGGGGCCCACAGCAATTCTTTGCTAATTCTCGTCAGGGTGGAAGCTGGTGGCAAAACTGTGCAGGCTGCTGGCACTTGCCAGAGAAATGCTAGTGATCCCTTGCCAAGGGTGATCCCTCCCACAGCCGTGCCGTACCCATGCCAGACCAGCCCATCCCGCCAGCCAGGGACACGTCGGAGCGCTGAAACACGGATACCCTGCGCCGGCTGGCGTCAGCCAGGGACATCTGTGACCTCCCTGCCAGCCCCAGGGAGGGGAATACCTGTCAGCATGCCAGAGCCCTCAGATGTCTCTTTCTTATGGAGAAGATTTTGGGATAAAAGGTTCAGTTTAATTTATTCCATCAGGGTAACAGTTAAGCATTCAATTCCAATATTGGAAACAGCTTTGCCAAAGAACAGCCGAGGGAAGGCAGAGAGGACTCGCTGAGCTCGGTATGCTCTGTGTTCCCTGCTGCCCCTACCCCAGTGGCTCATTGGCTCTGGGATCCTGTTGTCACCCCCTTTGACATGGAGTTTTCCACTCCCAAAGCACAGAGCTGATTCCTGTTGCCTTTTCCATCAGAGAGAATTCTCCCTTCCTGTGCTCCAGCCTCTTTGTGCCCTGGAGAGCAGCTCCTCCACTGCACAGTCCAAGTCTTTGCAGAACTGCAGGAGTTTCCCATCCTCCTGCTTTTATCCTGGTGCTCTAAATACCCTGGAGAACAGAAAAACAAATGTTATTTTTGAGACAGGTGAATCACTGAGCAACTTCAGCAAAGGTGAGGGAGTGCCAGAAGCTGTTGCTGGGAACCTGTGCCCAGGCAGTTCCAGTGGTGGAGGAAGGAAGGAGAGAGGCTGGGGAGAGGAGCTGGGTTTGGATGAGTGAACACAAAAGTGGATGTAAAGGGAGAGCCTGGGACAGACCCCAGTGCTGGAGGCACTGAGGGCTGGGACCTGATGGGGGTGGCTGGTGCTCTCACTGCCAGCAACTGCCTGTGAGATTTGGGCATCCCTGTTCTGGACCAGTGGTCTTCCTTGGAGATCAGGATACTGGGATACATCTGTGCCTGCTGGACTCCAGCCTGTGGATTATAGGCTTGCGGGAGCACAAATTCCTTCAATTTAAATAAACAAATCCTGAGAATAGGGGTTTGTAATTGAAATGCTGAGAGATGCTTCTTGCTGGTATCGGAGGTTGCAGTGCTGTAATAAGCCGTCCCTCCCCGGTGCTGGGAGTTATTGAGGTTGCTCTGCACCTATGACAGTTTAATCAGATCTTGAAAATCAGGGACATTATATTTTGCACCTGCTCATGGAAAAAAAAAAGAATGATGCGGCTCCCATTGTGGATCTTTTATGCACAAGGCAGGCTCCGGAGAGCACATCATCCAGACGGGAAATGGAATTGCACCACAGATGAAGACTAAGCCCAGAGTGTGGTTGAATGTCACACCGGGTGGAACACAAGCAGCTCTTCTCTCCTCTATCCAGCCTCGACAAATGAGATGCAGGTGAAATTTGTGAAGGTTCTTCCAGGGAAAAATGGGAGCTTCAAGCTCCAGATACATCATGAGATTTTCAAGAGAGCATTTTGGAGAAAAGTTGCCCTGGGGATGACCAGGACACAGGGACAGATACATTTGCTTCTCTGTTGCTGGTCTAATCCGGGTGTGTGTGAGCATCCTTGCTGAGTTTGTGAATTTACCTCTCCCATTGTCAGTACTTAAAATGCATGAAAAATACAGCCAGGAGCTTGAAATACAAATCCATTCACTTATAAGTGGCCTTAACATCTATGAAAAGCTCTGAGTCCTTAGACAAGAAACAAAATAATGGATTTACTTTTGATTTTTAAACATCACCCAGAGGTGAGGAGTGAATTCCACAGAAATCAGAACGGATTTGCTTTCCTTTGCCTGCAGAAGAGCAAAAGCAGAGATGTCAGAGAGTTCAGCACTCAAGTGCTTTCAGTACCTGTCTCACCTGGGATGTGGAAAACCTCACCAGAGGCAGTAATCACAGGAGTCACAGAACCATTAAGATTGGAAAAGGCCTTCAAGATCATTGAGTACAACTTTTGACCCAAGGTTTTACCCCCACCAGCCAAAAAGCCCCTGGAGCCTGGTTCAAGGTCTTTGTCTCTCCTCAGTCCCCCCTCTACAACTTTCTTGCCACAGGTACGTTGAACATGCAGCAGCACATACACAGTGTCACCGTAAGGCACTAAACCTTTACCCACAGTTTTCACAGCCATTGGAAGCTCACATTGTTTTATCTGATTAATCAGTGAACTAACAAGCTAAAACCATTGTTTTCAGGAGCTGCTACCACATGTGCTCATCCCCTCGTGCTGGGCTCTTCTCCTCTCCTTCGGAATGATAGCTTATGGTCACCCTGTCTGCCAGGGGAGTCTTGCTGATGTGGATCATCTTTGTTTGCTGGCCAGGGAACTATTTTTGAGCAGCCCACTGTATCCAAGGGTGCTCTGGAGACTCCTGAAGAGCAGTGTGATCTAGGGGACTGATGAAAAGGGAGGAGACCAAGGATGATGAACCAATGAAAAGACTTGGAGCAGTTGTTGAGCCAGAGGGAAGAAAAGGTCTTTTTCCTGTTGGTATTTCTGTGGCTCTTCTGACTCAGGCCAACACCTGTCCTGCTCCCCGCTCGCCTGCTCTGGGTGGCCCTGAAGTGCCGCACAGGCAAAAAGCACAACCCCGCCTGCCTTGCCCCAGCTTGCACGAGCACCTGCATCACATTCCACACGAGGCTCCCTGCCACAGGGCGTGGTATCCTGGGGGATGCTGCCAGGGCTGGGGCCCGCTGGAGACTGTGGTGTCCCAACCCTCAGTGTGAACCCTGAGGCAGCAGTGCTGTGGGACAGAAGCCTTTTCCCACACTCAAAGGCTGCACTCCCTCTCTCCTCTGTAGCCTGTCAGTTTTTCTCTCTCAGTTGGAGCCAGTTGTCATCCTTCCATCCATCCCACGTTGGCTTTTCAGTCCTCTGAAAGCCTTTTCATTCCTTTTCTGCCTTCCTGAAATAGCACAAGCTTCTGCTGGCATGTTCCCTGGCTGCCACGTGGGAAGAAGCCTGCCCTCCTTGGAGATTTCACACCTCCGGGAGGAGGGTGTGCTTCCCATCAGAGAGCAGCCGCTGTTGGCAGAAATCTCCTCCTCTGCACAAGTCCACAAGCCCAGAAGGATTCTCATGGCAAATCTTTTCCTTAGCTGGAGAGATGTGATAACTCTTGGACAGGGTCTCTTCTAAGAACTTGTCAGAGGGAAGAACTCCACTTTGAAGTTCTTAATCCCACTCTTCCCTCGAAATGAGCTCCCCAGGACAGAGCTCTCTGCTTAAAAAAGAAAAGCCTTCAATATTAGTGGAGATTTTTTTGCAGCAGTTTTCAGGAAGCTCTGTGAAACTGAAAGTGCTGGGGTAGCCACCACATCTGTGTGGGTCCCATGCAGGTGAGAGCAGGTGGTCGAGCGTCTGCAACAAACCCATCACAGCAGGCTCCGAGATCCCTGCCTGGATGGGGCTCATTCTGCAGACACGTTTGGTGAGAGGGCTGGAGTCAGGCTTTTTTGGCAGATTCTGAGTTTTCCTTCATGCCAACAGACAATCTGCACGCTGGCAGCTGTGCTCAGCAGAGCTCGCTCGCCCTTGGGTGCTGGAGCTCAGGTGGGTGTTGGGATGCCTTCCCATCAGGGCTGAAGCTGGCCAGAAACTGGCACCAAGGCCTGGCCTTGGCACAAGAGTCCCACCAGATCGAGCCTTTCCTTGTCTTCACTTTAATGGCATCCAGCAGAGACAAGAGCCTTGTTCCGTTATTTAAACAATCCTGTTTGTCCCAAACAGGAGAGCCTTGGAGGCTGCTGCTGAGCTGTGAACAGTGTGTGGCATCTTTAGGAAGGTGGAGAGAGAATGGGACAAGCAAATCCTCACAGGGATAGCTGGTCTTTGCCTGCCCACAGCCTCTACCTGCCCACAGCCTCTGCCTGACCACAGGCTCTGCCTGCCTGCAGCCATCACTCAGATTGGGAATCAAGAACACAGATTCTAAAAAAAATGCCCCCAAAGCAAACACTGAATTTCTCTGGCTTTCTCTGTCCCCACAAGTGAGAGGGACAGAGGAAGGAAGGGCTAGTGCCATTTCTTGGTAGAGGGGTCAGAGAGCCAGGTGGGTCTGAGTGTGGGACTAGAGCAGGCACATCTGATGCCTGCAGTGACCCTGCCGGCATTCCTTCAGGCATGTTGGGTAGGTGGATTCATTCATCTTTTCTGCAAATGTTACTTTAAATCCAGGTGTTTCAGCATAAGAGACAGTTTAGGAATTATGCAGTTTTCTGACTGATGAGCTCCTTTGCTGTTGCCATCACTCCCCTAATAATTATGCCCATGCACAGCTCTGCGTTTGATTGTGCTGGAAGATGGATTCCCATTTCCTGAAGGCATGCTGGATGAAATGACTTCTGTTTCAAAGCTCTGTTTGCAAAGTTCCCTTTGTTCCTGCTGTGAAATTCCTACACTGAGCGGAGCTCATTCTGCTCCGTGAGGCTTTTGAGCACCATCTGGGTGGGTTCCCTGGGTTGCCTTCAGATTCTTCTCAGGATACAGTCGGTGCTTGTCAGTCAAGCTGATGCATTGGCCAACAAAATAACACTGAGAAGAAAAGTTGGTTTAATCTGTCACAGAAGAAGGCTCAGTCTGAGAGCTGGGCTTTGGGCTCTCGGTCTGGCTTTTACCTTTCCAAATGCAGACCAGGTCTGGTTGCCATAATCGGAGCCAGTGCTCTTGGGGTCAGTGGGCTGATACTGGATGGCAAATAAGAGAACTGGCAGACCTTTACCCCTTCTTTCTGCTTCCTCAAAATCCTTCTTTTCCCATGTTTTTCAGATACCCAGCACAGTCACCTGCCCAGCAGAGCTCCCTGGCTTTCTTGCACAAGCTGGTTGCAGGTTTTCCTTGCTGAGAGGAAAGCTGGAGCTGTCAGTGGGATCTGGGTGGCCCACGACAGGAGAGGCCCCTTGAGATCTGTCCGTGTCTGGGCTTTTTTTCTGAAATTTGGTCCCTCTGAAATGGCTGTAGGAAGACTCAGAAATCTGCTCTTGGAAGCTGCATTACATTTATATCCGAGCAGTGTCACGATGAAGAGCTGCAGCCCCTGTTGGTGTGAATGACAAACCAGGTCAGTGGCACTGGGGGAAGGAGAATCTGTCCTCATGTCCCTGTGCCCAGGCTCATGTGCAAGCGCTGTTCAGTAAGGATGGCACTCAGACAGGATGGCTGCATTGCAACGATGACAGTGACACAGGGAGAGCAAAGACGTGTACATAAGTGGAGCTTTGGACCCAATCTCTTACCACTCAAGGAGATTGGTCAGTGCTTTTATTTTAATTTTCCTTTACTAATACATTTACAGAATTGCAATCAGAGAATACCAGGATGGTTTGGGTTGGCAGGGACACCTTACACTATCCCAGGTTGCTCCAAGCTCCATCCGGCTTGGACTTGAACACTTCCAGGGATGGAGCAGCCACAGCTTCTCTTGGCAGCATGTGCCAGGGCCTCACCACACTCACAGGGAAGACTTTCTTCCTAATACCTAACCTAAATTTCCCCTCTGTCTGTTCCCCCTTGTCTTGTCACTCCAGGCTCTTGTAAACAGTCTCTCCATCTTTCAGGCCCCTTCAGGCACTGGAAGGATGCAATTAGGTCACCTCTAAACCTTCTCTTTTCCAGCCCTATTATTTCCAGGCTTATTTTTCCAGGCTTATGCAGCCTTACTTCCAAAAATTGCACCCAGACACTCTGTCCTACACATTTCCATATGTGTTTCTGTTTTTTTTTTTTATTGATGTCCAGGGTGACTGTACAGACATAAGGCCATGCCACCATTCCTGGCCAGAAGCCATGAAAGCCAGTGCTGGTGGTGCTGGGGAATCCCTGCACTTCCCATGACTCCTGCAGCCAGCAGCTCCAGTGGCTCTGGCAGCTGGTCAGTGGCACTGGCTGCTCCAGGCAGGCAGAATTCCTGGATGAACTGGGAAAGTTGAGGCACCTGGGCAACTTTCTGCCTACTCACACATCAGCACTCAGTGTTGGAAAGGGTTTTGGAGAGACGTGGCTACAGGCCCCTGATTTAGAATTAATTTCTGCAGTGGAGCTTTGAGTCCAAGTTAATCACTGTTGGATTTGGGATTACCATGCTTGTAGGAAAGGCTGCTAAAACCCCCACTTTTGTCATGATCCAACAGCTCACAGGGCTTAGCTCCTGACTGAAGGGAAATGTACATGTCAGGGAGTTTTGTGATCCCCACAGGGCGCTGGAGCTGCTGCGCTGGGAGAGGAGCAGGAGAAGGAGGGCCCTCACACGCTGTTTCATTTCTAAAATCATTAAATTGAAGTTGCACTTAAATTCAAATCAGCCATTCAAATTAACAATTCTAATGTTCCTGATCTATTGATCTGTTGGCTGAGACCATTTGGAGCAGACTGTAATTAAACCACAAAAGCCTGGACACCAGAAACGCTGAGGGAACAGCACAATAGCTTGAGGAGAGTCATACAGTCCTGCCCTTAACCCGTTATGTCCCTTTTTTTGCCTGGGAAAAGCCAAGCACTGTGGTGGAAGCCTCCCTGGTAGTGCTTGAGAAGGGCAATGCCAATATGTGCCGTGAGCCTGGCGTGGCAGTAAGGTCTTTTCCTCTTGATCCTCTTCTTCCTGCCATGCTGTGGGATTTTGACTAAAAACAGTTGTATTCTTTGCAGAGACTGGGGAATCCAGCCCTAGGGACTGGATGCTGAGCTCCAGTTGAGGCTGTGGGGACTGGTGGGCACAGCCGGTGTTTGGTGGGATTTGATCCTTTCCCACTATTGCAGATTTGTTTTGTGTTGATCCTTAAACCTACCTCTGGCAACACACTGTTATTTCCACTGGGAGAACTGGGGAGCAGCAGGCAAGTGCCTCCAGCCAGCCCATCCCTGCTCCTCGTCCTGCTCCTGGGTCTCCATCACCCCTCCCTCATGCCCAGAGCTTTCTGAGCTTCTGCCAGGGAGAAATGAACCCCTGGAAGGAAAGAAAGGATCCAGGAGTATGCTGGGCTGCCCCAGCCCACTCTCTACCCGAGCACTGTGTACCACGCTGTGCCCGTGGGGACATCTGGACTCTGTGTCAGCAGAATTGTGCCTCAGCTCCCTTCAAGAGCTTTTTATTTATATATTTATACATATAAACCATCATTTTTTCCAATCCTTGCGCTACTTCCCCACAGCAACGATCTGAGTCTGTTTATTGATATATTTTCTCCCCTGTGTGCACTGATTGAGTGGCTTGCACAAACTCGCTGGATGATCCAGTGGAACAGGGAATGAGCTCCTGGGCTGGTGCAAGCCCAGGGCAACAGCTCCGCCTGCCACCGGCTCTGGGGGCTGGAACGGCACTGCTGGCCTTTCCCAGTGGATCTGTTGACCCAGCTTTGATAAACCCAAGCCCCCATTTCTGCACAAACACTTCTATCAAAATGGGAACCTAAATACTGAATAATTGCGAGGAAAAAAGCTTTATTTCTCCATTCCATTTTGGCTTTAATTACAGAAGGTTGGCATTTTTCATACCATTTAAAGAGAAACGAGACAGGAAAAGGTCAAAACACAAGGGGCCTCGAACGTCTCTAATCCTGTAATGGAGAGCAATACAAGGCTCTAATATTTGAACAATCAACGTGGACTTTTGTTATGAAGCCCAACATGTGATGGAAGAAGGTAAGAGGCTTTTAGATCTATTAGAAAACTGGTGTGCTGGGAACGGAGGGAAATGATGATGGGAAAATTAAAATTCAGCTCCAGCAGAAGGTTGCAGTGTTCAACTTGCAGCTCAGTGCATCGATCTGTTCCAGCATTTGACTTTCAACCATGACAAAACTGTGGGCAAATTAATTGTTCTCCAGGATATTAGGCATCAGAGTCTATTAATCCTCTCTGGAGTCGGATGCTCCATGAATACTAATGCAAACCCAGCGCTGCAGTCGTGTCTTTCCCGCTCGGAGCCGCCACTGCCGCTGCCATGGGGGCAGGGAGGGAGGGAAGCCCGGGTGCCAGTCAGCCATTTGCTGCTTTTATTCAGATTTAAGGCTGATTACAATTGGGAAGAATCGCGTAATATGGCAAATCCTCCTCCGAGCCGGGGAGCCTCTGAAAACCAGAAAGCAAGAGGCAATGTTATGTGTTTTCCACAAGGAAAAAGTGAAAGGCATAAGTTATTTATGCAAATTGGAGATCTGTATTCAGACATGTTTTAAGGAAGATCTCAGGAAATCATTTCTTAATTACACATATAGATTGCACTTACTGTGCCTGCATCCAAGCTCTTTTCTCCCAGACTAAAACATGTGGAATAAGTTGCTCATTTCTCGTGATTGTTTCACAAACATATGAAATGTCTCTCCCTCATTATTCCCCTTTCCTGGAGCCCTCTCTCTCCTCGCCCCACACCTCCCAATGCTCTTTGGGGGAAGGAGCCCTGCTCAGAGCCTCTGCAGATTAATTCTGAGCTCTAATCTGCATACTTCTCTCAAGGAAATGGAGGCTGCAGGAAAGGGATATTGAAGATGTTTTACCTTCACTAATGCTGCACATTTAAGTAATCCTCTGGAATTCCAGCACAGCTTTAATCGTCCAAACCCCAGTCAGGACCGTACTCTGTATAATTAATCCACAGTGCATAATGTTGCCTGCTGAAAGTGAATACTCTTCCAAATATTTGTCCAGCCTGTGTGTTCCAGCTCATCCAACACATGGGATTCCAGCTTCCCATTTTGCTTCAGAACCAGGTTGCACTGAAGCAGCAAAGTGAGAGCAGCAATACTGGGGTTTGACAGCTCTCCACTGATGACCTGGTGTAACATTCCTGTCGAAGGCATGGAAGTTCCCTGTGGATCACGATGAGAATATATTATATTGACGATGCCATATCCTTTTGTTTCCCCTTTTCCCTTGCAGTTGCTCTCCACACTGTCCTTAAAGATTACATGTTGCTGCCAGGAGGGTATTTACAGTGAAAGAGCAGGGCTGAAAAATTTGGGTAATGGGGGACCCCAGAACAGGCAGCCTGTTTGTTTGGGGTAACGGGTCAGGTGTGAATCTCTGCAGAGGCCTCTCCCTGTGCTGGCATCACACAAGACAACGTTTCAGAAAGCCCATCTGTGAGGAGGAGACATGGAAGTGCTGAGCTCCTACCCAGTGAACCAGGACTACCCAGGGATAAGCTTTCCACGGCTCCCGTTTTCCCCAGGGTAGAAGCAAGGGGAGCAGAGCTGCTCGCCTGTGCTCTAACTGAGGAGATATTTATGTCTGTGCAAACACAGCACGCGCCTTCCGCATGATTTGGAGCTAAATGCAGTGTTACTTAATTAATGCATATGTAACACACAAGGCTATTACACCTATTAGAGCTCTTGGACAATTAAAATTCCAGTGTCCTCTCTGCCACTGGGTGTCCATGACAGAGGGCTGAAAATCTTCTGTCCACGAACAACTGGCAAGGGCTAAGAAAAAACCCAGACCAACCAACAGCCAGAAACAGTTTCTCAGGTTTGCAATGATTTACAAAAGTACCTGTGAGAGTCTCCGTTCCTGGGGTCGGTCGGAGTGTAGGGTGCTTGTCCCAGGGAGGTGGTGAGAGTGGTGCAGTCCCCAATCTCTGCACTTCCTTGTGTCCCCTTGGAGCGCCATGGTGCCCAGAGGGAGCTGAGGCAAGGCTGGGAGGTCAATGGCCACGGCCAGAGCAACGGCAGAGTGGTTAATCACAGGCTTTGAATCCTCCAAAGTCCTCCAATCTGACCAGTGTTTGTTGTGGAAACAAAGGAGCTGTGACTCTCCTATTTCCAAACAGCCACCTTTCCTATGCCTCCAGATCATGGTCTTCCAAATCTAGTTCAAGTCACCTTCCATGGGTGACATGAAGACAGCTGCTCTGGGATGTGGATGCTGGTGTGATTGCACTGCTCAGCTTTCCAAGGACAGCTTTCCAGGTCTTTTCCTCCCCTATGCTCCTATTTGGCCATCACCAGAGCAGGAAATCCCCGAGAAACCAGAAATCCATCAATCCTAGTGAGAATACTTGTTCTGGAGATATTTCCAGCCCAGATTCAATCCTCAGAGGCTGAAGCTTCCCAGAGCCCCCGCGCTGTGCTGGGTAATGACTCCACTCACAGATCGCAGTGCTGCCAGCAGTGCCCTCAGGGACACACCAGCTCTGGGCTGTGCTGCTGGGACAAACCTGCTGTCCCCCAGCTCGGGGTGGTCATGCCTTTCCAGACAGGCTGAGACACTGACCATGTCCCCACGCCTGTGTGTGGGAACTGATGCTCATGCAACCGTGGGGGTGAATCCCAGTGGCAGGGGATGAAGGAGACCCCACGGTACTGCTGGGGCTTGTCCTGGAGGTGGCTCAGAGTGGGGATGGTGTCAGTGCCGACCAGCCTGGCTGCAGGGCTCCTGGAGCTGGGGCAAGGTGGTCCCCAGCATGTCTGTGGGCCAGTGCCCCGGGCTGGCATGGCGTGGCTGGGGAGGCTGGGGTGGAGGCTTGGCGTGTGAGCTGCTTCCCGCCCTGTGCCTCATTACCCAGGTCCTGCCTCCCATTTCAGAAAAGCTGACTTCAAATAAAAGAGCTCTTTGAAAAATCATGAAGCATTTTATTCATGATTAGGTTTTGTCCAAAGTCTTTTGACAAGAAAATAGGTGATCCAGCTCAGAGAGCTTTTCTTTTCTAGTACATAAGAAACCCATTACACATCTTTTTTAAAAAACAAAAACTTTCTTATTCCCTTTGAGCAGTGTGGCCAGCTGTCAAAGGAGAAACTCAGACTCCAAATGGATTTAATACAAACCAGACCCTGATGCTTTGTGCATTGTTTAACCATGGCTTTGGTTTCCTTCTCCTCCTTTGCTGCATCAGGTACTTGCCATGTAGAGTCGTAAGTTTTTAATGTTTCAAATATAACACATTGTTTCAGTTAATATAATTGTCCTCCCCTCCCCTCCTCTCCTCTACCTAGTCTCCTTGGGTTTTATCTCCTTTCTCTTGGTTTTGGTGTGATGGCAGCTCTCTGAGGGGAGCCTGATGGCCCCTGTTCCTTGCTCAGCTCAGTACTGCTGCCTCCTCCGAACAGAGTTGCTCCTGGCCTCACCTGCACTTTTCCTTTATACTCCTCTTCCCTTTTAAATCCCCTTTTAAATATACTGGCACAACCTGGAAACCCCTGGAAGCCCTGCAAGACTGACTGCCTTGCCTCTGCATCTCCTATTGGAAACCTTCACAGCAGCCACTGCTGGCATGGGAATCCTGCGTGGCCTCCTGTTGCCAGAGCAGGAGGTGGTTTCACATTCCCTAACGATTTTGCAAAGTATCTGAGTGGACACAGGCCACAGGCACAGAGGCCTGACCTTGTGATAAAGAGCTAATTCATTCAGGGCATACACAGAAAGAAGTAGTAAGGAGGAGCAGTGAAATGATTTTATGGCGCAGTAAAGTTGCCTGGCATTGATGAGGGGGACACGGCATTGATGAGGGGGACACCACAACATTGCTCATGGCTCTGGTGTCAACGTTTGTAAGGGGATATTGGAGGTGTCAAAGAAAGCCGCAAAGTTGTTTATGGGATGAGCAGAACAAGTTACAGAAAAAGAGATTAAAGAGCTCAAATGAGATCAAGAAGAAGAATGAATGCCTTCATTAAATCCTGAAGTACCTTCTCAGGAGAAAGTACCAAGGATGGGAGGGAAGGTAAAGTCTCACAGCAAAGGAGAACTGAGCCAAAGGCTACAGGCGGGAGCAAGGCGTTTAACATGGAAATAAGGTTCAGACTGCGGGAGGGAGAGTAATGACTGACTGGAAAAAACTACCCACGAAAGTTGTGTATTTTCCATCTCCTCACACGTCTGAGACAGGCAGTGTGGCCCGTGGGGAGCAAGGTGTGAGCTATACAAGTTGTTTGCCCAGGGCTCAGGGAGAGCCGACATGGAGCGGAGAGTGCTGGCGGGGCCGTGGGGTGTCTGTGGGGGCTGCTGCTGACCCTCACCCCGGGGCCACCGTCACAGCCAGGGGACTGTCTGGGCACGCAGGGACCGGGGCTCTGCCAGGGGTCGCTGCCCTTATTGTTCCCACTGATGTCGCTTCACAAAGTGTTTCATAATTTCCTGAAGAAACAACAGCGTGATCCTTCTGCAGGAATGTGAAGTGGCAGCTTCAAAGCTTCCAGGAGCAGAGCAGCTCTCCCAGCAAGGCAGAGGCTCTGGCATCAGGACCTGCTGCTGCGCAGCCTCTGGGGGCCTCCTGCAGAACCAGCAAGGATGCTCAGAAACGGGAAAGAAAAGCATCAGGAGGGAAACAACAACAACCACCACCACCACCACAACAACAATAAAGCTAGGAAATATCAGTGCTTTCCGACAGGTTTGAAAACAAACACACACACACCAAAAAAAAAAAAGACTGGAGAAAGAAGTATCTACTTAAAACGCACTTAAAAGTGTTCCTTTGGGGCTGCAGAAAATCTCTGTAGCGCCAGTATTTTGAGAAAAGCTGTAACTTAGTGACAAAATAATGCATTTTAATTTCCTTGGCACAAGCAAACCGACAAAACCCGTGGTTTCCCCTGTTGCTCCCTCTGCCCTGCCCCCCTCAAGTGCTGCCCTGGCCCTGGGAGCAAGAGGTAGGACAGGGCTTTGGAGAGGTGGGAAGCCCTGTGAGCAGTGGGGTGAGGATGCAGCAGTGCTACACCGGCTCCCATTGCAGTGGACACACTAGGCTGTGATCATCAGGGAGCTGGAGCACCTCTGCCGAGAAGCCTTTTGCCAAAGCTCTGGCTCCTTCCATGGACAAATAAATATTGGATATAACAATCTGCAAATTAAAAGGTGTTTTAGAAATGGAAAGCAAGAGTTACACCCACTTAAGGTGTCAGAGAAGATGCTTTTAGCAAAGTGTCATGACTCAGATATGTTTCTGCCACTGACATTGCTGAGCCACTGTGACGAGCCCAGCTCTCCACGGTGCTATGGGGGAAGCCAGTGAGAGGGGCAGCCAGTGCATTGTGCCTGGGGGGCACAGGCTAGGTCACCTCTGTGCCTCATGGACACCTCATGGACAAAACAGCAAACAGGAGATGCAGCTGTCGGGCACTGGAGTCGTGGTGGGTGTGGGTGGCTGCCCCTGCACAGCAAAAGCACAGCCCCTGCCTTGTCCCAGAGCTGGGACAGCTCAAGCTTCCATGGGGCTTCACCACACAACAGAGATCCCCCACCAGTCGCTGGTGCCAAGGCAATGGCACAGGAAGGCGATGCCCTCTCTTCCACCATTGGCCCGGTTCTGGGGCTGGACCCACTGCCCTGTCCTCCCACCTGAAGCCACGCAAGGCAGCCGTGACTCGGTGATCCCCATGGCCTGTGCTCCTGGCCCTGCATGCAGAGGCTCCAGGAGAGCCCTGTGGAATTAGCAATCCTATGTCTTGATTTAATTTTCAGTCTACTTTAACTCTAACAAAGCGGCAAATTGCTTCCTGTAGTTGTTTTACTTTTATTTATAGGGTAATTTGCATCACGAAGACAAGTTGCCCTATCAATAACCACAGAGCAATAAAGGTCACCTGTCCCCTCCTCTCTTTCTGAGTGTCTCATCTCTCACTTGCATGTCTCATCTTGATGGAGGATTGTGATGGATCAGCCTTCGGGAGGCCAGGCCCAGCTCTCTATCTCCAACTGCACCAGCTCACACACACATTCCCAAAGCTTGGGTCAAGCTGCTGCTTTGCTTTTGCCATGTGATATTTTCCAGAAGAAAGGGGTTGTTCGAGGCCCTTGCAGTGGGAGTTATTTTGCAAAGGAGAAGAGTGCAGACATACCCTGAGAACAGAAGTGAAAAGGAAAATATCCGGCTAAGCAGTTGTTTCGTCCTAAAGCATAGCAGGGCTGAATTAATTGCTGAGGCCATGTTGCTTGATACTGAGAGAATTAAGACTGACTTAGGTGCCCCCCCCTCCTCTCCATTTTCTTCTCCCCTCTTCCCACTTCCTTCCCTGTCGGATAGCCAAGGGACATGGGGGGTCTCTGGCTGTAGAAGGCCAGTGCGGCCGATGGAGCCGGGGAACACAGAGTGAGAAGAGAGTGAGGGATGGAGCTGGACATGGAGTATCTCCAATGCTCCTCTCCCTTCTAGAGCTGTCTAAAAATGTAGCAGGTTTGGGAGGTCAGAATACCTGACTGATCTGCCTGGTAAATGCTCTGTGCTTCTGGAGGTGGGGAGGGAGTGGGACAGGTGCCCCCATCCCCGTGGCTGCTCTGCATGTCGAGCTGAGCGCTGTGTCTTCGTTTGCTGTGCTTCTCCATGAGCCCAGGCTCTCCAGGGATGTCATCTCCCACACAGATGTCACCCCAGGCAGATTGGGCACCTGGCTGCACTTTCCAGCAGTTCTAGTGCGCTGAGCTGCAATTCCCATCCCTCCTAAGACAACGCATACTCACACTTTCATTTATTCCACCTCAATAAACATCTGAAGACATTCGTAGGAAACTTGTACTTTAAAATAAAAAGCATTTCCCAAACACCTCGTGGGAAAGCTTTTCCTTTCCTACAAGTAAGAATTTGATCCTGTAATTGTGAGGAATGGGAACAATGCTTGCAGCCCTCCCTGGGCAGAGCTCGGAGATCTGCAGATCAAACTCCCTGGGTGAGATCTGAATCTGCTCAACAGCAGCATGCAATAAATCCTGACATCCTCGACAGTACAAACCAGCATCACAAAGCAGAACAAGAGACCTGCTGCTCTGGGGACACCTGGAATGAGCTCCTGAGAGCTCAAGGTCGGCTCTGTCCACCAGCAAATCCCAAGTTCCTGCTTGTACTTCCTATCAGGGGATAACTCTCACCAACACGGCCCTTCTGTGGCTCTGCTCTGGCTTTCCCATCTCTAGCACTGCACCAAACCCCCGCAGCTGCTGGCTTGGTGACTGGGGAGCCATCCAAGGAAATCTCTAGATATGTCTTAGCAAAGTGCAGGGAGAGGAGAGATCTGCCTGATCCAGAGGGGTGCAGCCTTTGCCATTCCAGCCATAAGAGCTGGTTCCCATTTTCCCATATTCCATGCAGTATGTTTTGGGGAGGCTGTTGGTGTATTATGGAGGACATTTGGGAACTGACTGGGTACTATTGACAAACTCCTGCTGATGCCCCATTCCAAAGATTTGAAAAAATGCCCAGAAACCTTTTAATTTCCAAAGCCTTTCTCACCTCCAGTCCCCACACCTGCTGTGGGACTCAGATTCACCAGCTTTCCCCGCTCCTTCCTCACCAGCCTCTCCCCCCTGTCGTATGACACTGGTGCCACTTCACAGCACCAGATACTCCCATTTTATGGCTTTTTAAACCATTTCTCTGGAGCTGCCTGCTGCCAGAGTGCTGCAAGGGGTGCCCATGCATCTGCTCCCCAGCACAGGAGGGGCCTGGGCTGTACCTGGCAGTCACACAGCCCTTCCCTCGGATTTGGGAGGTGGTCACCGATGCCGTCTGCCCTCCCGGAGTTATTGGGCTGCACATGTTCACAGGGAGACAGTTTTAAATATGGTAATAACGAACATCCAATCAGTTACCCCAGTGCTCGGGGACAGAGCCGTGGCAGTCAATCTGCAGTTCCAAATCTGCATATTTATGCAGTTTCATTAATTATGTATTATGCAGCATTAATCCCAATAATATGTGTACGCTTGTTCAGTAGAACAGAGAGAGGAGACTCGCCTCGCAGAAGAATTAATCAGAGAGCCATTCACAGATCCCACATCACTTTAGATTGCAATTACAAGTATTTTTACTTAAAAGGTTTTGCACTAAAAAAAAATTAATTTTGCAAGATTTTGAGGTCCCCATGTAGCCACAAAAATTCAAGTTGAGCTTTGAAAAATGGCTCCTCCACGTCTTCTGGTAGCAATCACAACTGAGAAAGGAGGGGCTTTGAAAAGGGATTCCTGTCAAACAGGCTGTTAATTATCTTGGTGGAAGAAACCGAATTTCCAGGGGCAGGGAGCAGGGTTTGTGTGCTGTGTTTGTATAGTGGTGACTGAGGCCACTGCTGGCTGCTGCAGGGCTGCAAATAATCAATAGGATGCCTTCAGAGTAAGCAAAGATAAGTTCACTAATTGTGGTGTCCCACTCTCTGTTGTGAAGGCAGCATGTAGTTCAAGGGTCATTGCTCTGGTGTCAGACACATCCCCCAGCCAGCCCCAGCCAGTGCTGTGCCATCTCTGGTGCACCAGAGGATTTGTTCTCATCATTTTTATGAGTAGGAAAAAATAATGATCAGCTGGAATGCAGAGAGGGAAAGGGGACAAACACCCAGTGCCAGAGTTATTCCTGAGGTGGGAAAGGGGAGCCTGAGCCCAAAGTACCCACCCAGGAGGGTGCCCACAGCCCTCCTGAGGGCTGGAATCAAGTGTGGCCATTTCTCCCAGTTTTCTAGGCTCTTTACCCTGTATCTGGTAAAACCGCACTTGTTTTACACTGGCAAACATGGAAACAGGCACAAAATGGAAACTTGCTGTGTGGTCCTTGCTCCCTGCAGCAGACATGGCATCACTGGTGGCCTGGCAGCTGTCAGTGGGCATGGTGGCACTCTGGGAGGGTCTGAATGCTGGGGTGCTCCCCTGCCCTCCTCTACCCCTTCCTGCCCATCCCTGCCTGCCCCTGTGTACCTCTACCTGCCCCTGCCCACCTCGACCTGCCCCAGCCTCTGCCTGTTCCTCTGCCCACGCTGCCGGAACAGACAATGCCAAAAAGCCCAAGTGATATTGGCCCCAGGTAGAGTGAGGGATGGATAATGCATATGCAATGGGTATGACTGGTGTAATAAAATAATATCGTCAGGACATTTAGATAGGAAAAAATGCAGCAAGGTAATTCCTCACGCTGGCGTAATTCCTGACACTGGCTCCAATTTGTTTTCATTAGTGGTTTGCTAATGCATTTATTAGCCATTACATACATACAGCAAAATGATGAGGTTTCCATATCTATATATGCAAATGAAATATGTCTGGCACATCTATGGATGGGCTGGGTGAACACCGGGCTCGTTCGCATTTTCCCCATGAGGCTTTTCTGGATTATTTTTTTGGACTGCAATGGAAAGACCACCCACTTTTCCTTGAGTATTTTATTTTCTCAGTGTAAAGAACTGGGGGATTGTGAGAACACAGGCCCCTTTAAAACAGGCAGAAATACACCAAGAGCTTCAGGCTCTGACAAACTCTTTAGAAAATCGGGTGATTTGGGTCCAGCTGTGTAAATGTTTTCAGTTTCGCTGCTGGGGCCCCGAGTTTGATTCGGTGCCAAGACAAGCCTTGCTCAAGTTGTTTTTGGCAAAGGCTCCTGGCTGAGGAATGTCAGCATCACTTTCAAAATATGATGGTTTGTAATTTGGACCACAGAATGAAAACCGAGCTGCTGGTACATTTTGCCATCATCTAATTACCAGGTCCCCAATTACAGTCAAGGAGCAGCTCCGCAGCCGGGTGCGGGGAAGGTTGTTCCCATTGTGAGGCATTTCTCCATGTACATTTCCCTGAACTCATACCTGGAACACAGGCTCTTCAATGAGCCAGTGCTGGTTCATGTGGGAGCAGGTCTGGTTGTGGGTACCAGTGTGGGTTCCTTGCTCACCAGCTGCCCAGCCCTTCCCAAGCCGCCGCCACACTCCCATTGCCCCGCTTGGGCCAACCGTGCCCTTTGCCAAACAACAACACTGCATCAGTCACAGGGTTTCATTGATACAATTGTGACACTGTGAGTGCTCCCTCTTGCCCTCCCTCACCAACCCTGTGCCTCCCACACCCTCCCAAGGGTTCTCGGGGTGGCAGGAAAGCGTGCGGATGCTGTGAGGCTGCCTGCCACGCAAATTCACCATCTCACCACCTGATCCCATTGAAACTTGGGATTCCTGTAAGGGGCAGGAGCCAGAGCCGACCATGGTGGTTCCCACGGCAGCCTTGGAGGCTGCAGCTGATGTGGAATCTGAGCACAGAGGGTTTCCCACAAAGGCTGCCTGTGTCTACAGTGATGGAGCGGGAGTTAGCTGATGGATATGCTAATTTAATTATTCATGTACATAATTACAATCCAGGGGTTGGGAAGCTTTTTAGGTAATGATGGTTGAGAGGATGAATTTACCTAACTTTTGGAATATATGTGGAATATTATTTGACTCTTGAATATGAATGCTCTGCCCGGGCTCCTCGGAGGGCAGGCGTGCTGCTCAGTGGGCAGGACACAGGCTGGGCACCCCGGGCAGCAGAGAACAGGGCAGCACATTTTTTTGGGGTGGGCAGTGGAAGGAAAAGGCCTTTGTCATCCCATTGCACACATTGGAGCTGTTATCAGCCACTGGCTGACATAGGCTGAAAGACCCCCAGGATATGGGTGGGAGCGGGAGGTGCTGCTCTGCACCTCCTAATGCTGACAGCGGAAAACCTCGTGCCATATTCAGTTCAAATCAGTTAACAGGCAGCCTATACCTGTCTGTTCCCACACCACTGCTGGCCTTTGATTTGGTAAAAGAAACTCAGAAAGGCTGGAGGCGTACCTGTGCCTCAGCTCCAATGACCTCCAGCTCCCTCCTCTCTTCTCCCTCCGACTGGCGGCTCACTCTGGCCTACAGTCTGTGGAGTTCCCTTTAATTTTGTGTGTCTTCTGTGTTTAAGGTCAGTGAAAGCAGGATCTGCTCAATGCCTTTGAAAATCAGACTGATAGTACTTCACAGGTCAGACAGTGTAAAACGAAAGTGCCCAGAACTAAAAGCCATTTTTGGTTATCTGGCCCATAACCTCTCCATGGTTCTGCATCCTTCTCCGCAGACTGGAGTGAATAACATTAACCTCCCTTGCTGGAGGGCAGAGTGGCTCACTCACTACTTACAGACTGCTCCAACATGAAGCAGTGGTGCTGAGAATTATTTTTATTATAAAGACATGGGTTTAGTTGACACCTGCAGCTCCCATCCCTCCGAGTGCTGCTGCCCAGTGTCCGCTCCTGTGTCCCTCCACAGGGCACTGAGGGGCCACCAGCAGTGGTTCTCAGCCAGACTTTATTCTCATCAACTTTCTCTGGTGCATCCACCACCCCAGCCTTGTCCAGACCTTCTCTGGGCTCAGCTTTCTGTGCCCTCTGTTGTTGCTCCCCCAGAGAGGTCTGTCAGCAGAATCTCCTGCAGATACCTCACCTGCCATACCTCCTGAGGGATGCCTGAACACCTGACCCCGCAGCAGGGTGGGCAGCTGGCACAGAACTCAGTGCAGCAGATGCAGGAAAAACTTTTTTTCTGCCTGGTAGATAATGTGCCCACAAATGAGAGCTCCCCTCAATGGGCCCTGAGTAATCACCAAAGACAAATTTGGGTGCAGTGTCATTAGAAATGCCTCCTGCTAATGCAGCTTAAGTGCTAATTCTTGTAGCTCTTCCATTGTAACAGCAAGAGGTTGATCTTTAATTGGGTTTCATGCTCTAAATGCTTTGATGACAAAGGTTTGAACAGGTGAGGCATGACTTACAGGAGCTGGATGAATATCTGTGAGCATTGGGAATCATTACCCACTGCCCCTTCCAGACATGGTGAGAGAGAACTGGAACTGGAAGTACAGCTTGGGCTGGGGCCTTTAGACTGCAAAAGACGACAGAAAAAGATGAACGTGGCTGGATTTTGCCATTCACCCACAGTCACATCAGGTAGTTCTCAGGTTGATTGGGAGCGTTGGTTTAACCAAGAAACCTCAGGCTTTGCTGGAGGAAAGGCTGTGACCTGAGTGGTGCCTCTGATCCATCTATTACAGTTTGCCACCTTCATATCCCAAGAGTCCCCACGCTGGCTCCTGGCCCCGCTGGCAGTGTGGAAATGCTCCTGCACTGGCCAAGCTCCTTGGACCTCTCTGGGTCACCCAAAGTGTCGGTAATGTATTGGCCCTCACTGCTAATGCTCCCTTAAAATGTTAACAGTGAGTAAATCACTTTTCTTTTTAAACTCCTTAAAATCAGATTTCTTGTTGCAAGATGGTGGCTCTGGCTGCCGTCACTGAATCTCTCCTTTATTACTGTCTGTATTAGATGGACTGTGGAGTTCTCATGCAGATTTTATGGGAACTATTTTATTTATAAGAATTTTCCTAGTGTCAGATGGATCTGACACTTCTGGAGTCTCCTTTGCCATTCCCATGAAGGAAGACAGCAGGAATGTTACTCCCCAACCTGGCCGTAGGGCTTTTGTGTCCCGTCAGCCAGGCTTGGGGCTGAGCTTTTCTGGGGCTCAGCTTCTCTGGGGCTGAGCATGTCTGGGGCTGAACATCTCTTGGGGCTGAGAGGAGGAGCTCAAAATCAAATTTACCAGGGAATGCTCAAACATCTGGTGTGACACAACCCACTCTGGAAAACACGAGGCAATGCCACCACAGAGCTGCCATGTCCCCAGGAACTGCTGAGATGCTGTCTCTTGCCTGGAAGTGGTAATTAAAGGGCTCCCCTGGGCTGTCTCTCTGAAGGTGCTTTGGGTCTGGGCAGGGTGAATTTAGAGCAGGAAGAGTTCACTGCATTCCCTGCTGCTGGAATTTGCATATCACACCAAGGGAAACAAGACAAGCAAAACACAGCTATAAATCACCGGGCCAGAAGGTGCATTTTGTTCCTATCCCAGGTAGGAGGTTTTTGTAAGCAAATACAGAGGAAAAGCCCAGAGCCGCATGTGTGGGTTTGCTCATGTCACCCTGCCATGGAGTTATGGTGATGGTGAGCAGCTCAGCCCTCCTCTGGGGTCTGGCTTTTGGCTCATTTTTCCCTTCTCTGTGGAGTAAAGGTGGTGGTGGTTCAGGAGGCAGTCAGGAGCTGGGGTAAGGGGCTGGCACACACTCACCAGGCACCTCGAACTGCAGAGGTGTTGGAGCCAGCTGCAGGAGGTGCCCCTGCCCCAGGGAGAGACAGCAGCTGAGCCACTGCTGCTGAGCCATCAGCTCCCATGCTAGTGCTGGATTGCTGTTTGCTCTCCTCTGCTGGCACATCTTCCCCCAAACATGGGCTGGTTTCTGCCTACAGCATTTCAGAGCAAGTGAGGACACCAACTCATGCGATGGTACAGGGATAGCAGATGAGCCCAAAACTGGAGGGTTTGCAAATGATGCGGAATATTTAGGAGAATCCAGCCCAGCAGAGCCTTTAATTCAGGCTGAGATTTGCTCTGCTTGAGGTTATTGGATGTGCCTGAGTTCTGAGCAGGAAGCAGATCATTCATCCTTTAAAATCCTTCCCCCTCCCTTCTCCTCTCCTCCCTCTCCCGCCCAGGTGGGAAGGGCAGAGATGTGTGTATTGTACCTGTGCCATTAATGACACCCTGCGCTGCTCATACCCCGTGATGGTTTGTGCAGCAACAGAGCGCTGCGTCCCTGGAATGGCAGCCCTCCCCTGGGATCGGCGGCTGGATGCGCTCAGATCCATCAGGGCCAGGAAAGTGCCCTTGTTCAGTAACTGAGGCAAATATGTGAGAAATAGGATCGCTGCTATAAATAGCAGTGGGATCATGAGAACATTGTTTATCGCTGCGGTGGGTGGTGTGAAGGCTGCCCTGTGCTTTCCAGCAACGCAGGAATGATGCTGTCCCACTCCCGGCCCATTTATAGCCAACGGAAAAGACAAATGCATTGGGTGGGAATTTTGAATTCCATAAAGACTTATTCATTGTTTTTAGCTCTCTCTTGCTTTCCCAGTGAAGACTGCAACCCCCCATCAATCACACCCCATAAGCTTCTTCATGTCTTGTGTCCAAATGCTTGCAGAAATGTCCACTACCTCAAAGCCTACCAAAGTCAGCTCCTGCCAACTGAGAGTGTGGATCCCTGCTCCCAGGCTCCTCTTCCTGGGAAAAAATAGCTGTTCCTTGTGCTATTTCTGGGTGACTCTGCAGGCACCTCCCATGGATGCACTGTTATGTTTTCTGCTAAGGCACATTAACATCTCCGAAGGACTCTGGCTGTCAGCTACAGCCCCAAACACTTCTATGATGCTGAATTTTAAGCACCAGAGTCAACAGCGTTAATCGCCTGCTTAAAATGAAGCACTTTGGTAAGTCTGCAGGATCAAGGTCTTAAACTGGAAGATCCTTGGAGCGGGGTCTTTCTTTGTGTGTGGAGAGATTAGCATTCAAATAAAAAACATTGCTAAGAACTGCCCAAACAGCCACCATAAGCCCTTGGTCTGTGAGGGACCGCAGTCCATGGGTGTCAGAGTGGAAGCAGCAGGGGCAGGAGGATCCACATCTGCCAGGGCTCCTCTGCACTCCTGTTCCAGTTATCCCTGTCCCCGGGGCTCTCCAGGCCCCTCTCCGCTGTGCGGGTTCCTGGATGCTTGCTGCGTGGTGGATGAATTAAGTTATCCTTTCCGGTAAGTGCATTTCTCAGTCACATTGTTCGCCAGAGGAGCTGTGAAATCCTCGCAGCGTTCCCTCTTGTGCATAATGTCACATTCCCAGCTCCTCTCCCTCCTGCCTCCCGCCATCAGTCTGCTGCGGAGCCGAGAATGCCCACGAGCGAAGGTACAGAATATGCATGATATGCTCCATCATGTAGGACCAAATCATTTGCTCCCTCTATAAATCTATAGCCAAATCACTTTGTTTCCACATAAGAATCTCACGCTGTGTAAAACTAAAGGAGGAAATAATCGCGTGTCTGTCGAGATGTTTATCTCAGTCCTTCGCAGCTCCTCGGCTTTTAATGAGGGAAGGAAAATCAGTCCTCTCCTCCTGCACCAAGGGGTTCAAGAGGAGATGCACGTGTTCCCCTCCCTGAGTTTGCTGTGTTGCTGTAAAACAGCAAACTTAATAAATCCTGCACAATTGGGCACAAGTCTTGTTTCCTTAAAAGCGATGTTCTCTATAATTGTCTATGACACAACATGCTACATATTAGTTATTTTTCCCTTAGTAGATCATCAGAGCACAGTGAAGCATTGCAGCCGAAGTAATTGAATGTCTTCTTTAAAACAATACACTGCAAAAAGTCCCCTGACAAGTGCCAGCGTCTTATTTTAAACAAATAACACCACAGATTTGGGGGAGAGGGAAGATCTCCGCAGGACAAGGCGGTTTTGGGCCATGGACGAATGGGGACATGGCATCTGATGCAGGAGAGCAGGTGAACAGGCGCAGGCTAGTGCGTTCCAGGGGCTGGTGGGGATGAGAGAAGTCACGGCAAAGCCACGGAGGGGACCTCGTGCTTAACTTTGCTACTTTAATACACATTCAGTTTCACCTGCCCTGTCCATGCTGGTCCCTGAAGCTGGAGCAGTGCTGCAGATGGAAGGATCCTTTCTGTTGCTGTGTTCCCAGGGTGCCAGGCTAGCTGGGCTTCCACTGTCCCAGGTGGTGGGGCCAAGGGATCCTCAGCCAGCACAATGCCACCTGCACCTCCTGGCCCTGCTCCTCAGGAGGACCTTCACCTGGTCCAGCACCACCTGCACCCCCAGTCTCATCTCTCTGAGCTGGGGTGCACATGGACAGCTCTTGGGCAGATTTGGGGGAGCGATGAGCAGCCCTGTGCCCCCGGGGGGCTGCAGCAATCACCGACTGAGAGCTGGGAGAGACGGGGACCCCCAGCCCCTCCAGCACCTCCTGCTGTGTGTTTATGCACTTGCCTGTGAGTACAAATGTGGTTCTACATTCTCGAAGGACTGTGTTCCCTCTGCAAGGTGTGATATTTCCAGGAAGGAATTTCAAAGGGCTTTGTGCAAGGTGTTAAATAAGCTCTTAAATAAAACTGAACCAGAGAGTGCTGAAGCAAAGTGAACATTTAAAAATGTATGTGTACATTTAATTAGTCCAGGAACAGCGATAAAAGGAACCACTAAGACACATTTATTAAAACTAATGCAAGACAAAAATATATCTTAAAATTTTGATGTGATAAAAAGACTGTTAAAACATTAAAAAGTTTCCCTGTAGGTTTGTTTTTTTTTTCTTTTAAGCATGTCACAAATCCTGTGAAGGAATAATTCTTCTTTTTTCCTCTTTTTCTTTTCCCTTTGGCTTCAGTCCCTTGCCCTCCTGTTCTGCTACTGAGCAGAAAGGAAGAGGTAAAATCCTTGACAGTTTTCCTTGCTTTCAAAATTTTGATCCAAGTTGGATATGAAAAATTAAAAATGTCATGAAAAAATGTAAATACGGTGAATGATTTTCCACCCACCGTTAAAGAGAATCCCAGCACGAGGATCCAAAGCCGGGTGTTGGAGCCGGCTGAGCTCCCCTCCCAGCACCGGCTCTGCCGATGTCCTGCGGCTCACTGGGAGTGGATTCTGCCGATTGCTGCAGTTACCCACCACTCTGTTCCTACCCTGGTGCTCTTGGGGTTGTCCTTGCCACAGCCTCGGGGAAAACAAGGCGTGTGGCGACTAATCTTGGTTGAAGTGCAAGGTGGGAGCGGTGAGTCTCTGACAAGTCCCTTCCCAAGATTCCCTCAGTGTTCTGAGCACCTCTGGGCTCTGCCGGCATCAGGGCTGGCCAGGGCTCCACAGGACACCCTCCCTGCCAAGGGACTGGGGCTTGAGGCCATCCTGGCTGCAATGACTGGTGGGTATTCCATAGGTATTCCCCAGCTGGTGTCCAGGCTGGGCCCTGTGACCTTGGTGAGGTGTGAGCAGGCAAGGAGAGGCTTGGAAGCCCCATTGGAGCCAGCCTGGGTGGGCATGCATCAGGGTCCTACAGGGGTGAATGTGGGGATGTTGCCTTGCACCTGCCTTTGAGCTGCATGAGCACCTTTGAGCCTCTGCTTTGCTCACCTCCACAGCTATTTTTATTTACTCTTTGCTAATCCTGTTAACGGGGTGAGAAAAGACTAATTCACTTTAACTCCAATGACTTGTTAATAATTGATGTATTGACAAGAGCAGGATGCCTGATGACCTTAAACAACCATCCAAATCCTGTGCCAAACTGTTTGACCTTTTAAGCCAGTTCAGATTCTTCTTGCAGAAGGAACCAGTGTCCGCTTTGATTTAGTGCAGGAAAATCCCCCTTAACCTTCAGGTGTCAGTGAGGATGTGTTTAATTTACAGTAAAGCCAACTCACGATCAGCAGGAGAATGAAAAAGTCCTTCTGTGGTGGGAAGTTATTACCACCCCTTCCACGGCGATGATCTCTCCAGCTCAACATGCCAGTGCCTCTTTAATTATTGAAAAGACGCCTCCAAGAGGATGTGGAGCCACTGGGTTCCTGGAGCAGGCACCACAGGCCTTCTGTGACACCCTGGTGTGGGGGGCTGAGGAGGATGGCCAGGTGTCACCACTCTGCTCCAGGCTCTGGACGAGCCTCTCCTTTATGGAGGGGCCATTCCAGTGCCCCTGCACATCCTGATCAGCAGCTGCAGCTCTGGATTTGGCCTTTATAAGAGATGGAAGGATGATGTGTGGTGCATAATGCAGGTCATCCCACTGCATGTGCAGGAACAGATCAGGATCCATCTGCAAATCCACTGGGACACGGGAGAGGCAGACTCAGCCCTTGAGCTGGGCAGAGCTCAGGGACCTGCTCCTGGGCACCTCATGCTGCCCTGCTCACATCTGTAGGTGTCCTGGATCCAGAGTGCCTGTGCACACCTAGGCTTTGCCCAAGATGTGCCTCTTCCCCAGGGTGCTCGTGGGCAGTACTGGGAGTCCTGCAAGCTCGTCCTATCCAGCTGCCTCACAGTTCTGGTGGAGCAAGGAGCAGCCCTATGCAGTACTTGGCCTGTTCCTGAGGCACTGAGGCCCTTCTCTGTGCAGGTATCAGCACTTTAGGTACCAGTGAATCAGTGGGTGCTTTTGGGGGAGTGCCCAGCCGACTGCACCGGGCACAGCGCTCTGTGATGGCAGCAAACTGCTGCAAATAACTGAACAGCCTGCAGATTATCAGTGAGGTCAGAAACTTGAATCCTTCGGCGGGAGACCCCAGAGTACTCAGAGGACAGAAGCTGAACAGGGAGTGCAGAGACCTTCCCTTGCCAGGTGCCTCAGAGTGAGGGGCGAGGTGTCTCCCTGCATGCAGGGCTGTCACAGGGCACGACCACCCGTGGCTCCCGCAGTGGGGTGCCTCACACCATGGTACTCTCCTAGGGCCACCGGAGGAGCTGGGCTCCAGCTGCAGAGGGGACCCTGCTGTGGCCGAGCCCTTGTTCTGTGCTCCCAGGCATGCCCGTGGGGAGAAGCAGGCGGTGCAAAGGCTGCTTAGCAATTATCAGCAGGAAAATCTGAGACTTCACCAGGCTGCTTAATTAAGCCCCCATGTGGCCTCTTGGAGATTCATCACACGGCACTGGAAATTGTTCCCACCATCCTCACTTGCTTTGGAAGGGCAGGGAGCTCTGGGAGGGTCTTTGTTTGGGGTTTTTTGACCTCGGTGTTGCACTGCAGGGATGCCTCGTGGTTTGTACTGCTGTGCCATGAGATGGGGTGTCGGGGTGCAGAGCAGCCCGATCCAGCAGGAGGGATGTGGATTTATTCTGATGGGAACAGTTTTCTCAGCCCCTGCAAAAACACCCATCACCTCTCCTTCGCCTGGTCCCTGAGGAGGGATGAGCTCCACACTCTCCACTGGGTGCCTGCCCATTTGCCCAGAGCCCTCCTGGAAAGGGGAGCCGGATGATGGGGGGTAAAGTGAGGCACAGAACTGGGGGCCTGTGGGGACAAGACCTGAGAACAGTGTGGGGTGTGAGAAGAGAGAGCAGGAGGAGCCTGGGGATGGTCACTGCCCTGTGCCCCCCAGCCAGGCTTGTCAGAGCCCCCAGCACCGGCAGCTCAGCCCTGGCCCCGGCCCCGGCTGCCACAGCAGGGGAGGCTGGGGGGCTGCTTTGTAGAACTGAAGAAACTCCTCCACCACAGAGCCTGCAAGCTCATTTACATACTCCTAGTTTAATTCTCCTAGGGTATGCAAATATATGCAAACAGCAATCCAGAGAGAGTCAGAAATAGCACAGAACATTAAAATCACCCTACTTGAATATTGTTTTATGCAAACGATGTACGCACGCAGTGTGTAGCTGATTTAAATAGAAGCAATGTCAGCATGGCAGTTATTTACCCTTCCAATGATCTTAGCAATTTTTTTTATTAAACTTATATAAAATATATTGAACAGGCACCAAGAACGTAGAGAGTATTTTAATGTTAGCCTTAACTAACACTAAGGAAAGGGCAAACTTCCTTAGCTCTCTGCATGAAGGGCAGGGAAGGGTTATTTTTCATAATCTCCCATTTGCATGAATGATACAAGATTTGTAAACCCTGACGCTGCTGGTATCGATTATCCGAGCACCATTCCCGCACCTCGGAGGAGCGCAGGCCCCGGTGCTGCTCAGATCCGTGTGGATCTGGTGCCCTCGTGGTGTGAGCACACGGTGTCCTGACGTGGGGATGCGGGGAGGGGACACCTGGGTGAGCGAGGATAGCCGTGATGTGAGGCTGCTCCATCCCTGACGTTCCTGGCGAGTCTGGCGGCGCTGGAATCCTGCAGAACATCCAGCGTTCCCTAAGTGTTCACATCTGGAGAAGGGGAGGATGGGGAGGGCTATTATCGAGTGGCTGTGGGAGGACCAAAGCAAACCCCTCCGGGGCTTGGGGAGGGCGCATTCCCGGGAAATGCGCTCGCTCAAGGGGGTTCCTACACGAGGGAAGCAGCGCGGTGGCTGCGCAGTGATGGGTGCAGGGCTGGACCCCCCCGAGCACCGTCCTTGCTTCCCAGAGACCAGGCTTGTACTGTGCCCTGATGGGGCTTAGCACCGCTCAGACGATCACACAGGGAGATGTGCTCCTTGGATTTGTGTCACTCATTCCCAGCCACGGTCCCCACACTGACCTTGCTGTGCTCTACCGTGAATACGGCACGGAGCTGCTGTCCCGGCCCTGCCGAGGTGTGTGCTGAGCGGCACTGAGCTGGCTTTTCCTTTCAGTCCTAATTAAACATCAAGGGCATGATGGATGTGCCCCGCACGGAGTGTTGGTTGTGCACAGGGCGGGCAGTGCCACCAGCCCGGGGGGATGTGGTGAGCCTGTGTTACCCCCACAGAGCTGCCATGGGGGGCACCCCTGGCCCAGGGATGGTGGTGGGCAGGGTCCTGACAGATCCTCTCTTTGTGGTCCCCATGGAGCAAGGTGAGAGCCTGGACAGTGGGGGATGGCACTTGAATTGTCCTCAGAGGATGTCCATCCATCCCCTTCACCTGCAAACATCCCAGGGAAGCTTTTATGGGCTGAACCCCACCAAGGGCAAGTGAAGAGCGTCTGACCCAGGCTCAGTCTAGGCTGGAGCACCTCAGAACACCAGAGCTCCCACCCTGTTCTGGCTGCAACAGCCGGAGCCTCTTCCTATGCTGACAAGTAACCAGGGGCCACTCAGTCAAATTTTAGGGCTTTTGCTTGGCATTTTGAAGTACAATAAATGGTCCTGAAGTCCTTTTCTGCAGTAGGATTTCTGCCAGGTGCCTCCACACATGGACTGCACAGCTTAAGGTAGGAGTGGGTATAAAGTGCATTTTGCTTGCTTCAATTTATTTTCAATATTATCAGGCCGATGCCCGGCTGTTTGAATGATCACGGCTGCAGAGGAAATGACTGTGCAGGATATTTTTTCAATCAAGCTCACAGTTGCACTTTATCACTGGTTCTGTTAAAGACATGTGAGAGGTTTCATTTTTGCCTCAAAAGCCCCATCTCTGTGGAGGCAGTTAAACATCTAATTTTTAAATACATTTAGAACAAAAAGGCTCTGAAGGCATTGAGTGAAATATCGTGCGTCTGTGCCGGTCTGAAGGGGAGCATGTTTCAGCAGGCAGCGTGGGGCCGGGAGTCACATCGCATTACCACCACGTGCCAAACGCTTCCAGCAGCCCTGGTACAACCCGAGGACTTCGTGCACAGCCCCAGTGCCCGCTCTTGGGGCAGCTCGACACGGGGCTGTGCATCCTCTGCACACAGAACAACTCACGTCCAGCGCTGAGTTTCCCCTCAGGGAATGTGGAGGATGGAAGAGCCCGTGGGAGAAACACAGACCAGAGCTCTCCTCTCCGCTGGGCATGTCACTCTCTATATAGGAGCTGCCTGTCCGTTGTGTCCGCAGGCGCTGGGAATCGCTGTCAGCGGTGTCAGACAAGCCTTAGTATTGTCTGCACAGCACTAACTTACAGCCTGCTTCCATCCTGCCTTCTCATCTGGCCCAGTGGTATTTGGGACCTTTTGGGTGTGTGCACACTGGTGGGTGCCTGCCTGTGAACTGGAAGCGATGTTTAACATCAGCAGCTCTCAGCACACGGCTTTACTGCAGGGTGTGTTAGAGCAGAGCACAGAATTGTGGAATCACAGGCTCTTCTGGGTTGGAAGGGACCTTAAAGTTCACCCACACCACTGCCATGGGCAGGGACACCTTCCACTAGCCCAGAAGAACCGAACAGTTTCGTTGGATGCAGGAGAGATTTCCTTTGCTGTCCCTGGGTGCTGAGCGGCAACTTCGTGGCAACTGTGTGATTGTTACTGAAAGCAGCCTGAATGTGTAAGAGAATTTGTCTGGTGAGGGTGGAATTACTCCTGACAGGGGGTCCTGCATGCTGTGCCTCCCTCACAGCCCACTCCAGCCCTGGGGGCCTTTGCTGGTTCCTTGCCCAGAAACAATTTTCCCCGGAGCAGGCTGTGGTTGGGACTGAGCAGCTCCTGGAGCGCCGGAGTGCCAGCGTGCCGGCCAAGGGCTGCCGTGTTGTGGCAGAGGAGCTGCAGTGCTGGCAGCTGGTGCCACGCTCCTGGAGGCTGGTTTGAAACCCTTTAGGGGTGGAAGGATCACTATTTACTCCTGGTGCTTCTCCCTTTACATTCTGGGTTGCTGCAAAATGGGAAACATCTCCTTTGTGACAATCTGCTGCTGGGGCACTGCGGTCCAGTTCCGTGAGCAGAGCTGCCACACAGGTGCTTCCTTTCCCTCGGGACTGCAAGCTGCTGCAGGATGAGAGCTGGCTTGTGGGCGAGCTTACATAGGTAAGCCTGCCTGTCCCCCCAGGGCTCGTCCTCGGGGACTGCATTACCCTGGGGTGAGGAACCCACACACCATGCAGTCCTGTCCTGCCCCCTCCTGCAGCAGCAACATAGCCCCTCCTCCTGCCTCGGACCCTTTGGAGAGCTGGCTCCCGCAGGGGTGTTAGCCTCATCTTTCCCAGGATGCTGAACTTCTTTCATTCCTGTTTTTGTGCTGTGAGTCAGAAAAGTTATGTTACCAAGCGAAGCTCAAATAGCTTGGATGCCAAAATCCTCCAGAGAAGGGGGTGGCTGGGCTGGGCTGCAGTGAGCTGTCCCTGGGGAAGAGGAGACAGAGTCAGGGAGTGATGCCCCCAGCCCTGTCCCAGAGGGAATGTTGATGGGTGCCTGTCCCCTGCACTGCAGTACCAGTGTCAATAACCTGTTCAGGTCAAGGGATGATCCCTGGCATCACGGAAAAACCGTCGTGTCTCTGAGAGAGTAACAACAACAGCCGTCGATGTAGCTGTTGGTGTTTTTATCACTGAAGCCTTTGGAGGGTGTTCAATGGGGACCTGGTGTTTATTCAGGGAGATCCTTGCTGCCACGACCTTCCTGAACTGCCACATTCCTTTTAATTATGATTGGCAGCTCATGGAAATCTGGGGCCTTGATTGGCAGCTGAAGTAACTTTCTTCCTTCCCACAATTCTTCAGGTTCCTTCCCATCAATAGACATAATGTTGGCTACTTTTCTGGGATAAATAGCAACCTTTGCCCCCCTCCTCTATTTGGCAAACGCTCAACACTTCATTCTTTTCAGAAAGCCCCTTGGAATGCAGCTGAGAAGGGCCTCAGCAGAGCTGCCCTCCTCCTCCTCCTCCTCCTCCTGCTCCTCCTCCTCCTTCTCCACCTCCTCAGCACCCGGCCAGGGGACTTTTGTGCGAGAGCAAACAAAGGCTCATTGGCAACACTTCTGGATTTCATTTCAAAATACATTTGTCACTCTGGAGTAAAATAAACTGATTTTTCTGCCTTTTTTTTTTTTTCTTTCTGAGCTCCTCCCTCCCAGGTTTCCCCACCAGCAGCTCTGATTCTGGAATTGCTGGACAAGGACTTGCACAGGGTAAAGGGAAGCATGTGCTTGCTCTGGGGCTGCTTCACTTCATCTTGCTCCTGCAGAGCTTCAGAGCAGCATCCCCACTCTACAGGAGAGCAGTGACAGTCAGCAAGTGCACCTGGTCTGTCCTCAGAGCCCCAAACGCTCATCCTTCCCCATCCAAAACCCTGAGATCTCCTTTGGCTTTCTCCCTGAGCTCAGCCAGCATCCAGGAACCCATAATCTGGTTCCACTTTTTAGGTCTTGAGATCCTTTTTCAAAACCACCCAAGTGATGCAAAAGCTGAAACCGCAGTGAAAGTGTGATGTGGGTCGTGGGGATGTAAATGCCATCCATTTCCAAGGAGAGTAAGGACATTTTGAAGAGGGGATTGGGGCTCAGAAGTCCTGGAGGTGCCCTTCAGAAAGGTGCCCTGTCCTGCTCCTAGGGTTGTCCTCTCTGAGCAGGGGGGTCTTCTGGTGGGCATGGGCAGCACCAGGAGGGCAGGGACCTGGCATGGGCAGCACTTGCCACAGCTCAATCCATGTTTCAGTAATTAAATGAAACTCAGTCTCAGCTCCTAAGAGCTTCTCGTGCTGAATAATAGCCAGCTGAAAATGATGAAGGGAATACTCGAGGGTTGTGTTCGAAAGGAAACAAGGAGGCTCCCAAGCTGCAGAGATTGCCTGTGTGCACAATACAGACACTTACCCTCCACCAGCCCCAGACTGAAGTGTTTCAGAGAGAGATGACAGACCTTGGCACTCACTGCTTCTTAAGAGCAGGGTGGATGAGGAGACAATTAGCAAAATACAGGATCATTTGCATTTTCAGGAATACTTGAAGGATTTACACTCTCTGCCAGAGGTAAAGGGGGAATGGGATGGAAGACTTCCAGGATGGCTGGATGAGCCCTGAGAGCACAGGTGGTGGAGCAGGGGAACCCCAGAAACCCCAGGAACATGTGTGTTTGCACCTACACTGTTATGGCCACCCTGGATCTATAAACTCTGGCACCTCTTGCAGCCCGATGGCTTCAGGAACCAGACCCAGTTTTTTTATGAGTTTGTCTCTCACTGACATTTGTGAGCTCTTCCAAAGGTTTCCCACAGGCAGGGTAGTTTGGAGGAGTCTTTGCCTGCACTGTCCTCCTCATCACAGTGATGGTGAACTGAGCTGGCCGCAGCCCTGGACAGGGACAGGGACAGGCCAACCTTCCCCATGCAGGAGCCCGTTTTCATGGAACATGGAGGAATGTCATTGTGCCCACACTTCTGTCAGATTTGGTTAGAATCTGCCATGAGATTGAAAAGTCATTGCAGCAGACATGCAGCCAGACCCAGCCAGGCATGGGCAGCCCCATCAGAAAAACTGCATTTCATTAGAGAACTGAGATGAAGCCATGCTGAATCTTCCCTTCATCTCCCCACAGCCCTGGTGTCATTCCCTGCTTCCATGTCCATACTCACTGGACAGATTGGCGCCAATATACTCTAATTGCTTCTGACCCTTCTCTAGAACAGAAACATGGATGGTCCATGGAAGAGGAATGCAAAACCCTTGCTTAGATCCTTAGGGACAAGCCCAAGGAGGTGAAATCCCACATGGAGCTCAGGGCAGTGAGGAGTAACCACAGGTTTTGGGGGGCTCTGCTGGGGGTCAGGGGATCCCAGAGAGGCCATGAGCTTGGGGACACAGTGTGTGATGGATAGTGTGGAAAAGGCTGAGCAGCTGATGATCTTTGGGGTCATTCTGCACAAATTGCCTGGTTTTGGAAGGGCAGAGGGATGCTGGATCCATGATGGGAGTGTTCATCAGGCTGATATTGTGTGAGGCCGCTCAAGAGGAGTGATGGCCAGTCCCCTTGTGTCACCAGGGAACGTTTCCAGCTGCAGCCTTCCCTCTGTTTCATCCAGGAGATTCCTCTGCTCCTGTGCTAACTCACCCCCACTCTGTCCTTCCTGCACAGCCGTCACAGCCGGGCTCCTTCCTGCCTGTGGGGATGCTGCTTTCAGGATGTGGTTTCTCCAGAAGCGCCGGAGCGTGGCGGGTGCAGGAGCATCCCAACGGCCAAAGGCAGCTGGTGGGCTCTGCCACCAGCTGTGTGCCCACAGAGCCACCCCTGGGGTGGGCTCACACCGCAGCGGGCACGTCCTCCCACCACCATCCTGCCCCTGCTCCCTGCCGTGGCCCTGCATCTCATGGGGGCTGGCACTGAGCTTGCTGGTTCTCTGCCTGCAATGAATCGAGCCCACTCCAACCTGCATGTCTCCCTAGGTTAGTTTTCTGCCACATTACCGAGCAGCAATGTCACATGGAGAAGTCCAGGCAGCTCCAGGGGTGATGCCAGTGAAGGCAGTGGCCCTGGGAATAGGGAGGATTTTCTCACCAGCATCAGGGACCCCTGGGCTTGGCTCAGCCAGCTGTGCCCTACATCATGAATGTGTGGGGAGGAGCAGTTGAGCTGGAGGGATGGTTGGGAAGAAGGAGGGGATCCAGAAGGAGGGAAAGGGGAGTGAACAACCTGACATGGCAAAACCTGAAGCCACTGCCAGGTGCTGTGGTGTGCACTCAGGATGCTGCCACCAGTTGGATGCTCCTTACACTGGATTTTTATCAGAAAGGGAATGGTGGGAATGCCATGGCAAGGCCAGGATGTGGCTGGGTTTGTGCTGTGCAAAGCTCTGTGGATCGGAGCGTGCACATGCTGGGGCTGGGGCGTCTCAGCAGAATAAGCACACAGATACAGAGGCATGACTGCAGTATCTGGCCAGGGCTGATCTGGGGTGGGTGATGGGAGACAGAATAGGCTGATCCTGCAGAAGAACAGAGCTAAGGGCTGGTGTCTGTGAGGAGGATGGGTCTGTAGATATTTGAGTCATGAGAAAACTGCCTCACACAGGGACAGAAAACAGAGAGAGCGAAGGTGTCCCTGGCCCTGGTGTCACTGTGCAGGGGCAGGACACTCCCCAGGCTCTTGGCATCATCCCACAGGGCTGAGCTGTGCTGGACACCAAGCTGGGAAGGGCAGGGGAGGAAGAGGAGGGCTTGCAGTGATGGCCAGCATTCCCAGCCACGGCTGTGCTCCCTCTGTGCCAGGCACTGTTTCACATGGAGCTAAACCCAACCCTTATCCCAGAAAGCTTGTTAGTAGAGCTGGGTTGCAACAGATGGATACAGACGGGTGGGGAGAAGGGGAAACAACACGGTACCAGCAGCATGGTGTGTGCTCACCAAAGCCCAGCAGCAGCAGAGCTTTGGAAACAATGGAGAATTCCAAGGAGCGTTTCGGTTCCTTTGGGATGCTCACAGGTGGTTTGTCTGAAGCATGACAGCCAGTATGAGACAACAGGCTGGTTTGGGAACCCCACAAGTGGTAATGAGAGAAGGAGCACTTGGCTGTTCCCAGTCCTGTGCAAACAGTGAACTTGCCCCACTATGAGATGGGAAAGAGCAGGCTCTGGCTGAGAGCTGAGAAGGCACATCCCACCCTGTTCTGCCTTGTCCCATGCCATGCCATGCCACGCCATGCCCGGTGCTCGACTGCCTTGCTGTCACCCAGAGCTGTTCACATTCCAGGCAGGAGGTAGGTGACCTGCAGTCCCAGCAGCTCAGACCTTGGTCCAGACTTCCCAAACCCGGTGTGAGGTGACCACAGATAACCGCGCAGCACCGAGTCCCGCTCGGCTGCCACCACCGTGGAGGCAGTGCCTGGATGTGCTGTATATTAAGTGGAGTGGCAGCTGCAATATTGCCATCTAAAACTAAGTACAAAATTTACAGCAGTAAATTCTTCTCTCTTCAGGGTGGTTAATTATCTTAATTACTTTTATTATCTTTTATCTTTTAAGATCCCAAATTGCTTATTTCTGCTTGTGTTGCCAAAGGGGGTTGCATATTTTTTACTGGCACACGCTGTGCAGAGGCTCTGATACGCGTGTTTGCATGGTACACTTTAAAAGAACTTTGATTTATACAAGACTTCTCCTTGGGATTTTAATTGTACTAAATAGGGAAAACAAAGTTCAGTGAAATATTGACTGACTGAAGAGCTGACAAGTGGCTCTTTCCTTTTGCTTGACGGAGTGATGGGACTGCTCCCGCTGCCGTCTGGGCCAGAGGGAAGGGATTTGGCTTCTGAGAGACACAAACGGTGCAGCTGGGTGTGGTGTCTGAGGGACACCAGGGAGGGCATGGCCCTGGGGATGGCACAGTGCCATGGTGGCGAGGGGTCCAGTGTGCCACTGCCACGGGGTGGGCAGCCAGTGATGGGCAGGGTGGGCACGATGCAGGCACCAGTGCTCTGCTCCAGCCCCCTGGGTGGTGGGTCCCGGGTGGCAGGTGGGGCCGGGGACAATACCCAGCCACTATCCCGTGCACCCGCCATCCCTCCCCATCCCAGCCATTCCCTGTCCCTTCTCCGAGGTCTTTCCTGCTGCCTTCTCGAAGCTTCTCCACAGTATGCCAAGTCCTGGCCCCGGGGAACTGCTGGGATGTGATTTCACCCCATGATTTCATCCCGGGGGACCACAAACGAGGCACAGCCGAGGCATCGCTGGCAGCTGCCTCCGGGAGCTGCCCCGGCACCGCGGCTCCTCTCAACGTGTCCCCTGCGGGCACCTCTCTCCTGCTGCCTCTGCAAATACCCATCCCTAGGGAACTGCTTCCCTCTTCTCCTCCTGCTTCCCTACATAACCTGCATTCTTTTTCTTAGGGGCGGGGGGAATTTTCGGGAAAAGTGCCTCATCCCCTGAGGATCAGTCTCGATGGACTGAGCAGAGAACAGCCCCGCGCCAAATGGGAACGAGGAGGGAGTAAGAGGGAGGAAGGAGGGAAGGGTTTCTCCGTCCCACGGAGGAGCCTCCTAAACGCTACCAGGTGCTTTTCGAATGGAATGGAGATTTCCTCCATATTTATTTTCAATTCTGTCCTGCCCGGGGAGCCGGGGGGAGCCAGACATGGCCAGGATTGCCGTAACTCTGCGTGCACTGAAGGAACCTCTCGTGGCATTCAGCTGACAGGGAGGAAAAGAGCTTTTCATGTGCAAAACAAAGGGGAGAGGGGGCTTTTCTTCCCTTCACGCTGAATGCCACACACCCTTGGCCAAGGGGGGCAGTTCGGGGCTCTGAACAATCACGACATGAAAGGCAGAGAGGCAGGGAGAGAAAAAAGTCTCCCCTTCTCATTAGAGCACATTTGCTTGTAGCTCCAGGGTGGTGGTTCTGGGGAGCTCCCTGTCACACCAGCAGAATTGTGGCTGTGATTACTCCAAGCCATGTGTAACCCCACACCTTACAGATGTATTTTTCTGTCTTCCTTGTCTTTTAATAGCAAACCCCAACAGAACTGCTGCAGCCCACCCCACTTCCTCCCCATTTGCTGCGCTGGCTGCCTGCTGTCAGATAAAATTTATGCTGTGGTTTAGGAGTAATTTTTAGTTTGGAAGATTTGTCCTTCTGCCACCTGCTATAAATAACTGCCACGAGGTGGTGGAGCCCTATCCATCTGTCCTGGCGACACCATGGCATTGCTGGTGATGGTGGTGGGCCCACAGCACAGTTTGATGCCACAAGTGGTGCCTTTACCTCACCTTGCCCGTGGCTGGTGCGGGCTCCCAAGGCCTTGGGACCTCCCAGCTCCATGTCCCTCCATGCCCGGGGAGCAGCCAGACAGGAGCTGTGGAGATCTGAATCTGCAGGTTCCCATCACGTTCATGGTGCTCTGGGGTGCAGGCACTCGTGCTTGTTCAAAGGAGGTGTAATGATGGGCCCCTTGATCTCCTGGAGCCAGCCATGACCCTCACACCGCAGCGGCCAAGGGAACCACGTGGGTATTCAAAGGGCAGTGTTTTGTCAGGGGCTGTGATGCTTTTCCCAGATATTCCAGTCCTGGAGGCTGTCATGGCAAAGTGAGCAGTGAGAGAAGCTGTGCTGCAAACCTATCGCAGGCAGATGTGGCCAAGCAGACCTAGGAGGTGAGTGGCACGCTGGAGGTGTCAGTACCATCCCTGGGGGTCCCAGCACTGGGTACTGCTGCCTCTTACGGTGCTCTGAGCAGCTCTGTAGTGTCCCTACAATAATCAGCCTGGGCTCATCCACACCACACATTGCCACATCTCTGCAGGGGCTGTTCCTTAGACAAGGCCACCTCTCTCTTCTTCTGGAACATGTAATTTCTGTTTCTCTACAGACCCTGGAGGGGTACCTGACATTGTGGTGACCCTTCTGTGATAAGCCCAACACTGCAGCAGTCTGAATGTCTCTCTTGCTCTGGAGGTCCATATTTTGCCAATGCAGAGGGGTGGTCAATGCAAATACATCCTGGATTTTACTGTCCAAGGGTAGGAGGATTCACTGAGGCTGAATACCCAAGCCTTCAGCCTGAATTTTGCAGGGCTTGAGAAATGGAAGATTTCCAGTGTTATCTCTGCATTTTGACTGCTGAAGTGCCTTCCTTGTGTTTGTGACCCCAGATCATCTGTGTGAGTTTCCTTTTGAAAGCAAATATACTGAGCAAGAAAGTACAGCCGCCACGTGACTCTCTCATGGGGCTTCAGCTGCTGCTCAGAGCTGGGCACACACAGGGCATTTCAGCTGGGGTGCCATGTCCCCTGTCCTAAGTCCCCTGTCAGGCAATGCTGGCAGGGCCACAGGGCCACCCCCAGCCAGACCCCGCTGCTCCCAGCACCCACATGTTTGAGCAGAGCGAGTGTTCTCACCTTCATGTCACTTTGTACAGGAACCAGCAACATCAGGATTTGCTATTTATTTTAAATTGCAAACTTTTCAACTGGAAAGGAACAATGGGGAGAAACCAACGCGCCCGGGTCGACTTAAAAGTATCCCATGTCTTCAAGGCAGTGAATTTTAAAAAGGCACATAATTAGCAGGCTGCTTCCTCGTCTGTATTCTCCTCGTCTGCCTGCCCACATAAACATTCGGCACACAGCACTTCCAGACACTTTTTAATAGAATCGCTTAAAACAATTAATTACCAGAGTTTTCATTCAAGCTGCAGTGGAAAAGATACGCTGGCAATAAAAGGCATTTATTCGTTGGTTTCTGGAGGCCTGTTTGTTATTAACATGTAAATTAAATCATCACAGATGTTCCATTTTTAATCTGGGGATGTGAAGTGCAGGGCTAACCACGGCCCAAACAGCCTGATTTTATTACACACACATTCATTAGGAACCAGCAGTATTATTGGATATCATTTCTCTTTGATGCATTTTTTAAACCAATTATCAGTATAATTTGTTCATTTCCCTCCCTATTTGTTTTTCTCTTGCCATTTGTGTCAGGATTCTCCAATCAAGGACGATGCCTTTAGCTACTTGTGGCCCCCTCCCTCGCCGCTGGCTGGTGCCACCACGGAGCCCGTGCCTGGCTGTGGCTGCACAAGCCTCTTGCTGCAGCAGGCCACAGGCAGTGACCAGTCTGGTGCCAGGAGAAGGGAACCAGCTGCCATGGGGCAGCAGCAGTATGGAGAAGCTCGCTGTGGAATCACAACCCAACATGCTCCTGGAGAATCGTGGTCCAGCAGCATCTGGAGGAACAAGAAAAGGGAACAAACCCAGAGGGTGCCCCTTGGACCTGGGTTGGGACAGCAATGAGAACGATGATGGAGAGCTGGGCAGGGATGTCACCACTTCTGTGTGTGCCTGAAGGAGGAAGGCTTGCTCTTCCTCATCCAGGCAGAGCCCAGCAGTGCCAGCCTCTTGCTGTCAAGTGCCACCTCGGGGTGCTCACCAGGGCTCTTCAGGAGAATGACACACTGCAGGGGATGGTTGCTCATCTCCTGGAGGAGGGAGCGCTCTGACTCCAGCAGCTCTGCATGGTCTGCCCTATCTGCCCCCAGGCACTGCCTGCATCCCTGTCCCCAGCAGCAGGAGAGCCTCTGGAGCCACAGGAGAAATTCTTGACATGGAATCGATTCAGATTGCAGCCAGCTCTGCATTGCTGCAATGAGTCCAGGGACAATTCTGGTCTAAAAGCATGATTTAGCTTAATGAGAAATAAATAGCTCTGGCTGCTGCAGTGCTGTGTGACATCCTGAGATCTGTGTGAGGCCTGGCACAAGTTGCCCAGAGAATCTGTGGCTACCCCATCCCCGGAAATGTCCAAGACCAGGTTGGATGGGGCTCGGAGTAACCTGGTGTAGTGGAGAGTGTCCCTATATGTGACAGGGAGGTGGGACAGGGTGGTCTTTAAGATCCCTTCCAATCCAAACCAGTCTGTGATTCTGTGATTCTGTGGTGGGCACCACGCACCTCTTTCTCCTTGGGAATTATCCGGAGTGGCTCAGGTTGCCTTGTTCCACTGCCGCCTCGTGTCCTTGCTGTGATAACTGCAGGAGGGGAGATGGGGGGAGCCTTGCAGTGACCAAAAAACTCTCGGAAACACTTTCATGCTAAAAATCCTGTATTTGACAGAAGTGTGAGATACCTTGAGGCCTTCTATTGATTACCTGGGAGCAGGAGAGCACGGGCTCTTTGAGCTGTCACAGTTCCAGGCGTTTCTGAAAACGATAGAAGACTGGAACAAAAACACAACTAAGGCTCCTGACACAGCGTGTTAAGCAATAAAACATGTTTAATTGTGTTGTCTTAAGGCTATAACCATTCCCTGACTGAAGGTCACTCACTACCCATACTGCCAGTGGGAGAGAGGTGCTCTGACAGGTGGGAATCCAAATAGGAAATAGATATCTGGGAGATCACGGCGTGAACGACACTGAAATGCCAATGCCGGGGTAGTTAAAGGGAGCAAGACAAGCAGCAGGACATCTCCTGGCTGGTGGATCTATACAGGGGATGTTGTAGACACAGCTTGGGGATTCGATCAAGGACCTTCTGGGACATCTTGGTGCCATATGGCACCACCAGTCTGCGTCTGTCTTCAGCCTTTGCTGAAACCTTGCTGTCAAACCCAGAGTATGAACTCAAACCCTCTTCAGCTCAAGGTGTGCTGGGAACAAAAACCAGGCACACGGAATAACCTGGCAGGATAACAGAGCAGGACCAGCATCTTTCAAGGGCAGGGAAAACACAGGACACACTGTGGGCAAGTGACTGTTCAGATCTGGAGGCATTTCAGCATGGAGTGGTTTTGTTTTCCTTGGTTAGAGGCATCCTAACCATAAGCCATTAATTTGGGGAGAAATTCCAGGCATTCCTGGCCCCAGATGCTGCCGGGTCTCCCTGATGGTGTGTGTAGACCTTCTGTTCTTGGAGATCCACACACACTTGGTCCTCTTCTTGGTTAGTCCTGGTAACTTCTGTGTGAGAGCGGGCCCTGCACATGGGGAAGGTTTGAGGTGCCTTGTGTTTAATGAGAAACAGAAAAGATTAGGTTGTTGCAAGGTATTTAATTATTAGGATATCTCTGCTCTGGCTGCATCCTTTGCCTCTCCATGTGGGAAGTGCCAAATTACATGTCACCTCAGAGGGCATATTTTCTGTAGTTTTCAGAGCTCCTACAATGGCAGCTCATGAATATTTACTGAGCTGCTCAGATATGCAGCGGTGGGAACAAATAAAAAAACCCTTGTATTTGCATCTCACACAGACACTAACAAACCATGTGGCTCTGGTAGGGAGAAGATGGGAGATTGCTGTTGCCTTTCCAGAGGGATAGAGGAAACAGCTTCTTGTATAATGAGATTGACTTTTAAATTGAAAGTGGTGCTGGTTGTGCTGCAGTTCATACTTGCATGCTGTGCATTTGCTCCCTAGGCTCTAACATTAAGACATCTTATGTACAAGCTGGGAGGATTCAATTAGAGTTTCAGTTATTAATCAATCAATTAAGCCACAATCTTTGGAATATACATTTTCACTCATTTAAAGAGGTGTGATGCTGCCATGATGAACTTCAGGGACACCATTTCACCTGGGCACAGAGGCAGGTGTCCGTGCAGAGCTCCTGGTGCCGATGCTGTGCCAGGACCATGCCGGGCTCGTTCGGCACCGTGCCGGGCAGGGAGAGCAGCAGAGCCCAGGCAGCAGAGACTCGGATTGAGTGCCAGGAAATGCCAACTCAGCTGGCACCGAATCTTTGGGAAACATTCAGCCACACTTTCTTTGTTGCCAAACTGGAGCTGCTTTGCCTGAACCTGGCACATGGACAGAGGAGATGGACAGCTCAGCTGCGCAGTTGGTCTCTCACTGCTGCTCTGACAGTGGCTTCAGGCTCGTGTTGGAGGAGATCCTGAATCCTTCCTTGCCTCAAAAAACCTGTGTGTGAATTGAGAGACATGAGAAGTGTTGCAAAAGAAATGCTTGGGGCATTCACAATTAACCCATCCCAGGGTTACCTCCAGCCTCAGTCGGGATGTGGCTGGCCTGAGATAGGGAACAGAGGAGCCATTCTGCCTCGATCCAGCAGCTCCAGATGCTGTCCATGACCTGTGCACACACCTGCACCAAGGAAAGCAGAGTGGGAGCGCATCCCTCAAGTGAATTATCTGAGCACCCTGGTGTCCTACTTGTTTTGTTCCATAAAAAAACTTCAAAGTGTCAATATGTGATTTTTTTCCAAGACTCATAGGTAAGGAACAGACTCAAAATCGACTGCTCCATCAATCTGCTCTCTCTTCTCAGCCCCTCTCCCCTGATTTTCCTGCTCCCTGTCCCCTCACTGCCTCCTCTCTGCTCTGGGTGAGGAAGAGATGGATGTGATGCTACAAACCCTTCACTTGTTCTTGTTCTCCCAAATCTCTGCCCTTTTCCTGCTGTGAACAGGCAACACTTCCAGGTGCTGTGAGAGGTAGCTTGTCCTTAATTTTTGTAGTGTGTTTCAAATCCTGTGTGTTAGGGTGAGATTCACACACACCTGGAGCCAGCGAGAGCCACAACATCCCTCCTGCACTGGTGTTTCTCTGTTAGTCACTCCTGCCCAGCCCTTGCTGGACAAGTCCATGTCCATGGGCTGCACGGTGAAGGGAGGAGAGCCAGCAGCAGCATTTGGAGCAGGGATGATTCCCTGTGTCCTAGTGCTTGGGATATTTAATCCAACCTGTAACGAGAAGTCCAGGGGAAGGGTTTAGAGAAAATGAGCTCTGTGGTTTCGAGCTGAAGTTTGAACACTGGAAGAGAAGTAAATGTGCAAGTGCTGTCTATAGGCAGGGAAAAAAAGCCAAGGGGGGATTAAATGGCAATGTTACCTTTACTCTTGTCAAATACCTAAGTAGAAACATTGGTTAATGCCCTTAAAAAAGGCCCATTACCACAGGGCAGAGAGTCAAAGAGCCTGGCTGCCCTAATACTCAGTTATCTCGTTCCCGGATAATGGAATGACCCCTTGCCTGCCCGAGCTGTACTACGATATAATAGCATGAGCCGTGTGAATAAAGAGGTTATTTTTGGA
>JAWWES010000037.1:8608858-8635416 GCA_035583135.1 Lophotriccus pileatus
GTGGGCTGGCCCGGTGAAACCCCCTTCTCAAGGCTGCTAGAACACTGGGCAGGGCACAGTGACAAACAGACATGATGTCCTTCCCCACCTTTTCCAGAACTGCTTTAATGGTTGAGAACTGGAGAGATGAAAAATTTGCCTGGAAGCAGAAAAGCATCCCCCAAATCTACAAAATATGCGACTTCTGCTACAAACTTGCAAATGGGCCCATATGTGATCAGTAAATGCTCTCAGATCCATGGATTTGCCTGCATTCATTTGGGCTGGAGCCCTGCCAGACGCCGAGCTGCGCAGCGTGTCACCGCTCCTCCTGGGAGATGGGGAGATTGGCGCCACAAAGCACTGGTGGTGGGCAGAGAGTGGAGCCCCCCACCTTCCTCATGGAGAGCCCCCACCTTCCTCATGGAGAGCCCCCAGCTTCCTCATGGAGAGCTCCCACCCTCCCAATAGAGGGTTCTCATCTTTCCTATGGAGAGCACCCCCCCACCCCTTCATGATGGAGAGGAGAGCCCTGGCCTCCTCTGCATAAAGCCCCCACCTTCACTACTGAGAGCCCTCTCCATTCCTTCCCAAGGGGCCTGAGCCTAGCTGGCTGAAATGCCCAGCACTGTTGGAGCAGAAAGGGAGTGGGCTGGGGGGACTCTCCCAGGAGCAGCTGGGAGCTCTGGCCACCGCTGAATCCAAGTCTCTCCTAACAGCTCTCCCTTTGTTTGATGGATTCTAAAAAGCACAACCTCTCCATGGTTTGGAAGGTGCCTTTTTTCCCCTGAATGCTCAGGGCAGCTCACACCAAAGCCTTTTATCCCATTCCTTCAAGTCTTTCTCCATGGTGTATTCAAGTTGCTGAGAGGTGGCAGGGCAGCCCCTGTGCGTGCTTGGCCCCATGATGGGTGTGATGATATCCTGAACTTGGGCAAGGCTCTTCCTTGGTGACAAGGAACAAGTTCATCATAAAATCTGCAGCCAAAGCCAGTCTTCCTGCCCGTCCTTGATGCACTGCACATCCCATGGTGGTAGAACCCTGTCCCAGAGCAGCTGTGTGTGCTCAGAGTTAAGACCCGGGAACCATAGAGAAGCACAAAAAGAGCATCTCATACCTGATCTGATCCCTGTTCAAATCAAAATGGTAAAGGATGTCCTCCACCACTCCTCCAGCCCTGGCTCTCCCAGAAGTCAAATGCTGGAGCATCCTTCCTGCCCAGCTATGGGACCTGCCTCCTTCATTACAACCCACTAATAGCTTAACTTTACCATGATCATGCTCCTGTGGATGCTGGGTAGAAGTGGCTCTTGTCGTTAACCATTTATTACCTGGGGAGTAATTTTCAGCGTGTTCCACATGATTATTTCCCAACACTGCAATTTGGGACTCATTTGGTGTCTGGAAGGATTGTTTCTCACAGAGGTGACCTCCCCGCAGCTCGCTGCGTGTCAGGGTTTGAGGAATATACTTGAGTTGATGGGTAGGTTGTGTGCATCCCCTGACCTCAATCGTTTTCACACTGTGAGAACTGCTGGGAAGTGGTTTGACACAAAGTGTTTATAATCTCCATCAGAAGGAAGGGAAATGATAATGGGCCCATCTTAGCAAAAAGGAGACAGCCACCAGCCTCCCTGCTATGGTGGCCTTAAGCTCTGCTCTGATTTGAGCATTATAATTAGTAAAGAAACAAGTTGTAATTAAATTAGGAGATTGAAAGGCAGGAGTGCAGCCACCACGGAGGGTGGTTATGGGAGCTACTGCCTGGCAAGAGGAGCTGTCAGGGGCAGCACAGCTGGGACCATGATGGAGACTTTGTTATCACCTCACTCCTCCTGCACCGTGCAGAAATCAGGCACTGGAAACCAGTTAGAGTTCTCCATAGAATGATGAATTCCAGGCTTGTGCTATGACATCAGGCTCCTGACCCTGGAAGATTTGATTTTCGTAGTCCTCACTGGCACGTGGGAGCTGGGCCCGGTGATGTGGGAGTGTCTGGTCCCCAGGGACCCCTCCAGCACTGAGGTCCCCATCAGAGTCACTGCACATGCAGTCGGTGCAAGGTCTCTGTGTGCCCTTGTTTTGGACCAAGAGAGGGCTCTTTTGGGAAGGAAGCACTGCTCGGCTCCTGTAAAGTGTCCCTGGTGTTCATGCCCCCTCAGCCCTCCGTGCCACCCTCTTGCTGGCCCCCAGGCCAGTGGCTGTGTGTGCACACCCCAGCCCTTCCCCTGCGAGAGCACGCTGAGCTCTTACTGGCTGCACCAGCCTTCGCCCAAGCCCCAACACAGTGGCACAGCTGGCTCTCTAGTCCTGAGTGGAAGAGACCTGCAGAGGTGCAGCTCTGAGCCTCCCTGGGGGGCACAAGGAGCAGGGGTGGGAGCCAGTTCTGAGGGTGCTGCCGGCTCCATCTCCTCAGCAACGCAGCCGAGACGCTCCGGCCGTGCAGATTTATTTCCTGGCTTTTAGCCAGCCTAGGAATGAAAATACTCTAGAGGGTGAAAGGCTCATAGTCAAGAGCTCTTCACCTCTTCCCTGAAAGGACCTCTCATCCTCATTCACTCAGGGGTTTATTACCACTCCACTGCCTGAGAATAACTGTTTGCAAAGACAGAGCTTGGAAAAAATAAGCCGCCCAGGTGCCGGAGTGCTCAGACCTGTCAGTGCTGGATTCAAAGTAGAGTCAGTTTGGGTCCCTTTTTCCTTCTTTCATTTGAATCTGGAGGAGCAGGCAGTGGCTGTAGCTGATAGTTGGCCACCAAAGAGGTTTTACCTTTAATGTGTGTGAAGAAATGATGGCACCTTCCTCAAGAGAAACCTAAAAGTGGGATCCACTGTGGAAACAGCCCCGTGGGATGTGGGACAACTGCTAACAACAACCATCCAGTTCTTCTTAATAAGCCACAGGGAGGTTGACGAGAAGAAGAAAACAGCCGTATTCCCACCACAACCTCCCCTTGAGTCTTCACTCTTTGCTGGCCCCTGCCCAGCTCTCCCTGTTTTGCAACTCAAGGCAACGGCACCACACTATTCTGTTGCTTTTATTCACATGTATCCTGGTGTTTTTCCCCAGGCCTGGAAGTGCAGGGATAGGTCGTTGATGGTCGGCAGAAATCTGCTCTGTGACAGGCCCGCGGTTGCTGCCCTGAGCTGATTGTATGTGTCAGGCATCACATCTTCAGCCTCCACGAAGGGAGAAGCTGAGGAGGCAAAAGAGGCAAGGAGGGCTCTTGGGGGCTCGCAGTTTTCGGCAGTGAGGGCTGATCCCGGCTTTGGTGCTGGCAGAGGAATCACCAGCGCTGGCTTGTGGTGCCCAGGGCATCCCGTGGGACGTCGCCCGGAGCCGGCGGTGGGGACACCGGTGGTGACACCAGTGGTGCTGCACCGATGGCCTGGCAGGAGGTGGGGAGCAGCTGTGCGGGAAGGGCTGGGTGGGAGTGGGGCTGGTGTCGGAGCAGGGCTCTGCTCGCTGGCGCGGGAGCTGCGTCTGCCACCCAGGCTGAGGCTCCCGCGCCGACACCCGGCTTTGCAGCCCCGCGCAGCCAGGCTGCACCGCACCGAAACAGGCAGCTAGAAAGTAAACAGTGTCTGAAACCTATTCTCATTAGGCTAATTTACGAATAAATTACCATATTCAATGGCCTTATTTTTACTGCTCGTTAACAGGCCCATGATAGGATGATAATTATGGGATTTTAAGTGGCTAATGGCAGCTGGGGCGTCAAAAGCAGTTTTTACGAATCTGTTTATGGCAGGGAAGGTGACAGGAGGGTGGGACACTGAGATGTTGGAATCGCATGTCAGGGAAAAAAAAGCTTTAATTGTTGAGTATTTATTAGAGAGGAGGGAAGACTGTAATTTAAAAATGAAACTCTGAAAAACAAAAAGGAAATTAATTAGTCTCCCAGCGCTCTGGTGGCTAGTGCTTAAGGAGGACCTCGCTGTCAGCACGCGGCCTTCGAGGGTCCCCAGGGGCACCGTGCAGTGTGGCCCTCCTCATGTCACTGTGCACTGTCTTTCCCCCAAGCCAAGGGGCCGGTGCAGGACCAGCCCCATGATGCTGCCAGGACCAAAAGGGGCTTTGGTGCAGCAGCAGCTGCCGGGTGTGAGGGTGTGAGGGTGCAAGGCCATGGCGCCCAGCCCGGTGCTCCCAGCACCGGTGAGTGTGTCCTGGATGCGGAGTTCTGGGCTGGGGTCATTGTCCCCTCTGCCAGGAGGGGCTCTTTCCAAACATCTCTCTCTCCTGCCATTCCCATTTCCCAGTAGCCAGTGTTTTTCCCTATGTTTAGCCTGGCTGCTCATCATCTCCCATCTCCACCGATTCATCTTGATCTTTCAGTTTAGTATGCAGCGCTCGGAAAACAAACACGTACCAGACTGACAGTGGGAATAAATATCGTGGAGATGTTGATTAGCATTTGATCCCAGCTGGGCCTCTGGAAGCTGCAGCACTGGAATGCCTTGGCAGTTTTTTAATGCTGAATAATTTGATTAGATCAGTGGCTGAGCCTGCTGCTCGCGGTGAGATAAACCCTCCCCACCCGTCGCCCCCCGCGCGCCGCTCCCTCCCTGGCTGGCTTTGCTTTCTTTTATGGGGCCTTAAATACGTCGTTTAATCAACTCTACAATTTCAATTTAGCACAGTTGTTGACTCGCATGGATGATAAGGTTCTGGAGACCCCACAGATTGCTCCCTGCTCTAACAGTGCCGTTCTCCACGGCCTCCTGGCTTTGCTGCCGAGCCCAGCCTGGCCCAGCCCGAGGCTGCTGGAGGGGCTGTTCACTGAGCCAGGCTGTCACTCAGCCACGGGGACATCTCCAGCCTCTCCGCTGTGTGATCACCAACGGGGACACATCCCCTCCACACAGTGACACAAGAGCAACCAATGGTTTGTGTTAAAAAACATAGTAATAACACTTTTTTTCTTTTTTGTTCTTTTCAGACACAGAAAGCGTGAAGACGCGGGGAGGGGAACTGTGATTACCCCAGACCTTGGCAATCCTAATTAAACACGGATTTCTGAAATTTCCTTCTTCCCTCCCTTAAGAGAAAAGAGTGGGGCACACTCCTACACTATCTAAACCACTTCTACTTTTAATCTAATTTAAATAACACTCCTGGCATTCTTTTCCTATAGGAGAATAATCAGTTCAGTGAGTGGCCAGCGAGAGTGCAGCAAACAGCCCTGGCTCTTCCCCTGCCGGTTTTCCCAAAACACCCTGCTGATGGCTATTTCCAAAATGCATTTTAAGTATCTTCTTACTGGCAGAATATAATTTAAAAGCAGCTGAAGTTCTCCTCCCCAGTTACATTTCTCCCCCTACATCAAAAACAGGACAATCCTGAATTACAAACACAGCCTTTTCTATTGGAAAGGAATCATTTTATCTGCAAAAACAAAACTGTGTATTTTCAGTCACTGACCTAATCCTGGATAAATAAACAGGCAGAAACTCCCTGTGTTTGCTGACACTCATTAGCATTCCCGGCGGGTGTGAGGGTGATACTATCTGACAACCACCAGCTCAAACTTTCTCCCTTCACTTTAGTTCCTTGTGATTCTCACGCACAATAAACAAACCAACTCCTGCTGCTTCCCATCCGCTCCCGCACCCCTCCTGTACCCTCCCTGCACCTCCCGCACTCCTCCCGCACCTGCGGGACATCCCTGCAGGACCCGGGAGCATCAGAGGGCCTGTCCCAGCCGAGGGGATGGATACAGCCTGGCAATGCATGGAGAACTTGGTGAGGATAAGCAGTTTCCTCGGCTCGGAGGAAAGGGCTCTGCATGACCTCACTCAGTCAGAACAAGGGGTTTTCTAGATTTACTCTTTTTAAAGACTGAGCAGAAGTCATTAACAAAATGAGTTGTGACCCCCCCATTCTGCAGCTCTGCTCTAACATGGGTCAGGCCGGGATGAGCTCCTGTTACTGAAGATTGTCAGAGCAGGTCTTATGGCCAGTGGCATTAACATGTAGGGAATCAGTGTGAGACTCCACAAAGCTTGTCCAGCTCTCCCTGCAGTGATGCCTCCCCACAAGGGCATCCCTGAGTAGTGGGTGGTCACAGTCACAGGAATACTAAACAAGAATACCTTTTTCAAAAAGTTGAGAAGAGGAATGCATTTATGGACATGGTCCCTGAATTGGGACAGGCAGCAAGCAGGTGATGGAAGTGCTGCCATTATCACTCAGAGGGTGAACAGCCTGGAGGAGCAGGACACCAGCATCTCTGGAGATTTGCTGGCATTTGAGTGCAACAGGTACAGTATAGACCTCATTGAAAGCAATGGGAGCTACAGGCTGCAAGGAGGCCAAGGCAAGTCACATCAAACGAGAAGATCTGATTTATGTTGAACATTAGATATATCTCCTACCGGTAAAAGAACATGTTAAGAGCATAAAAATAGCCGTAGTGGCTCATCTCTGGGAGAGAGCAATGGCAAACTCCCGCTGGAGAGCACAAGCACAGAGCAAGGGAACAATGATACTTCATCAAACACTCTATTAACCTTCAGTAATTTATGGCTCAAGATCTTTCAACGCCAGAAATAATGTCTGTGTATGGATGTATGATGGATTTTTCTGTCATTAATTTGTCCGGTAACTTTTTGAACCCATGTAAATTTTATCTTTCACAGTCTTGGTGGAAGATCACTCCTGTTTAACCATACATCTGAAAGCATCCTCCTTCTTGCTGGATTCAACCTCTGCCGGTCCCCTCATATCCCTTGAAGCAGCAGCTAATCCTTGTTCACTGCCCTGAGTTTACAGATTTCTGTTGTGTCCCTTCTCGGGCTGAAAAGCCTCACCCCAGGGTATCCTGACTTTATCCTCACTCATCCCTGGGGCCTCTCTCTGGACCCCTCTTATATCTATTGCCCTTTATTGTGTCATGGATTGGGAACAGAACAATGCAGGGTTCAGAGTAGGGCTGCCACACAGATGTCAGCAGCACCACAATGCTTCTTCTTCAATCCCTACTTTCCCCCTAATAATTTCCAATTGGTTGGGAGCTGTGGGATGTAGAGCCAGTGTTTCCATAAAGTTATTTATTGCAGTCCTCAGTTTTCGCTCCTGGGTGCTGGCCCTCAGTACAGAGTCCTCCACTAACTGCAAAATGCCATGGACATGGATGCAGGAGCAAGCCTTTGGTGTCAAAAAAGTGACACTTCCAAAAAAACACAATGCTGTCGCCATGTGCAGGATGCACAATCGACAAGGATCCTTGCGTTGGCCTCTCTGATTATCATGTACCTTCTGCGAAAGGTGCTTTGCATGGAAATAAAAACAGGATTTGTTTTTTCAAACTTTTCCAGTTTTAACATCTGCTTGTTTTGGTAAATTTGACAGGGACTCTCTTTTGTCTCTTTTATTTTATTTTATTTTTTTTTTAACCAAAATTCTATGAAAAGTGTTTTTAAAAGTGCTAACTGACAAGCCTACACAGGCTGCCTCCACTCAGGGAGCACTCTGCACAGTTGTTAACTTGTTAGACAGGAGCTAGATTACAATCATAAATAAATGATTTGCTGTCTCCTTACATTCAGACATGTAGCTTTTAAAGTGTAGCTGTCATCCCTGAATCAGATTTAGTCAAATGCTGTGTAACTGCAAAATTATCCTATCCTTACCTTTTTTTATTCTCCATATAATGGACAGTTAAATTGGATTTTCAAATTTGAAGTGCATATGTTTTTCAAATCCCCACAGGGTTGCCATTTTTTCATTTCTAAAGCAACTCACTAATGTTTATCATTACCACACAGAAATATTACAATTCTTAAGGGGCACCTTATAAAATCAGTACAGGAGAAATATGCTTTATCGTCTCAAAATGAAACCAATTTCTCAGCTGATTTGCAATTTATTTACATGTTAGCATTTGATTTTCTGCTGATTTATAGCCCCACATGCCTGTGTCTTTGCTGCTTTCTAAATAAACACCATCAGGCTGGGGAAGCCAATACCGAATTACTGAGCTTTGTTCTAGCTTCTCTCTATTAATGAGTTAAATCTTTTACCAGTAGTGCCTGGTCTCCCTGAGCACTGAGTGCAAGGAGAAGTCATGCGTGGTATTTTATAAGGCTGGAGTTCTGGTATGCTATAAATAATCAGGAGGTGTGGAGAATCCAAGGGGAAAATAGAGATCTCAGGAAAAGCACAAGTGAAAAATGTGGTCTCGCAATTACTCTCTTTTTCTAAGCTATAAATTTGGAGATGCAGCCACAGCTCGTGGAAACTGGGGCTGGGGACATTTTATTTTACACAGCCATTTAGGACCTTCCTTCCATGGCAGCTTTGCAGGGAACACACTGCACACCTGGACTCCTGTGTTCGGAGTGCTCCCACTGTATCCACGAGCCACACAGGTAAGGCCAGTGACTGCTGAGGCTTGTTTCAGAATAAGTTTTTCAATGGCAGGTAAATTATTCATTGGCATGTAAAATAATACTCTCAGCCTTAACTAACGTGGTAGTAAAAATAACCCCTGGCAAAGATCTCATCCTTTCAAGGTTTGGTTCATCAATAAACAATCCGAGAGCGCGTCGGCACAACGCGTTCGGGAGGACCCAGCGCAGCGATGGGCAATTCGGAAGGGGAGGGGGGTGCTGAGATTCAAATGTGCACCCGTCTGGGGAAACGCGCCTTTTCCACTCTGTGAGGTGCATGTGCAAATTCTATGGATAATTAATGCAACAGTTCCTTCAGAGGCATCAAAAGACCCACTGTTTAATTCAACGTCCTACGCGCGCGGTGTGACAGCAGCGAGGAGCATTATCCCTGGCAGTGAGTGACAGAGGGCATCAAGCATTCCTCTGGAATGCTCTTGCACCTTGCCCAAGTGGCACCTCAGGTGTGGCTGAGCTGCATTGGTGATGGGAGGTGCTGCCAGCCTACACCGTGTGCACTCCGGTCGGGAATGCCAGCCCACGAGGGCATGCAGCTCCCCATCCCTGAAGGAAAAGGGCACGCTCCACCCACAATGCTGTGGTCACCAGGACATCTCAGAGGAGCTGAGGAGGGATCTGGGCACTGCAGGCACCTGCAGAGAGGTCGTGAAGCCGACATTGAAAAGCCAGATAGCAGCACCAGCCTGGGCTCAGTGCTGCTGAACTGGGGCACCTGAGTAGCCCTCCTGGTCCCTTTCTCTTGCCAGGATCTGGCGCTCCACAGGGTTTCCAGCCTGTTGACACACTGGCCCTCTCTCAGGCACTGGAGCTCAAGTGTAAAAAAGGCAGAGCAGTTCACAGCTCAGTTTCTTTGGAGAAGTCACAGAGGCTTTGACATGGTTATGGACCGACTGCTTCAGTGCTGCCGTGGGACGAGCCAGTGCTCTGATGTCCACTGGAGCCTGTCCAGCCTCTGCCCGGGAGCACACACAGTGCAGTGGGTGTGCTGGTTTTGCTGGCAAACTCCAAGTCTTGCATCTTGGTAATTCAAAACCCTAGCCAAGGAGAGGCCAGGTCTGTGACCTTGTCCGATCCCTTCCCCGGGGGCACTGGACACCCCCCCCCAGGCAGGGGACCAGCAGTGGCAGCCACAGCAAGGTAGCAGCGAGGTTGTTCTGCCTGTGCACATTTGCGCCTGCTTAATGCTGGGCTTTTGTTTTTTCCTGTTGACATTGATCATAATTGTTACTCCATCGATTGACACACAGACTCCTTGACAGAATAACAAGGAATGCTCCGTGCCAAATTATTCACTCTCCACTGGCTAAATTATGCATCTTCCTGCAATCAAACCACAGCCGCATCCCGCGGCTGGAAAACAAAGGTCCTGCAGTTCCGAGTGGGGATGCAGAGGACTGGGCAACGAGTGGTGGAACATCAGGTTCCCGGTGCTCCCACTGCCTGTCAGTGACGGGTATGTGACAGCAATAACGACACCGCCAGCAGCGCCGGCCCTGCCGTCTGTGCAGCTCCAGCCGCAGGGAGATACAGGAGGGAAAACGGATGGCATCAGCTGGAACGGGCTGAGCATCCAAACCCAACCGAGAGCAGGGCAGAAATCTCTCTTACCCTTAGAATCTGGATTTTGGAGCTCAGGGTCTGTCCTGCAACTATACATTAAAAATAGGCCATCTGAGTCTGGGCTGGTGTAAAGTCTGAATGGTTCCTTTCAGGTCAGGGGCCAGCACAGCACTGCTCTTTTTGCCTCGGTGGGGCAGCACTGGTTTGGGATGGGTTGTGGTTTGTGCCAGCTCCTTGCCAGCAGCAAGCACCTTCCCTAACCCTGTCCCAGCAGTGTGGAAGGTGTCGCCTGCGGCTGAGCAGGCACTGGAGAAGCATCAGCAAAAGTACACTCCTCCTCCCGCAGGAAAGTTCCCTCTGCTGAAAATCACAGCACTTCCAGTTAATTCTCATGAATATTTATGCTTGTGGGGATCTCATTCAGAGGGAGACCGAGAAGAACTGGTGGGTGCTTATGCAAAAATACAGACACTTGACACCAAAGATGCTTGTTTAGTTGATGAGAAATCTCTCCAGTTTTCTTTTCCCAGTACATACACGGATTTGGTGGGATGAAATACATTATCCAGAGAATCATTCATCAAGGACCTGGAACAACGCAGAGCACATGTGATGGATAAGGAAAATGGCCACCTCGGCAGTGGCTTAAGGACATCCCAGAAAGAGTTTTGATGAGTAAAAACCTTCCCATGGATTTGTCTGAAATAAGGGTTACATAGATTGCTGATATATCACCTTGGCATCGTGTGCTAATCAGAGTCATCTGTGCGAATCTGTGGCACAATCTCAAAGGGAGCTGTGGTATGGCAGGGGCTGGGCTGGGCAGGATTAGTCAGGAGCTAGAAAGGGATTAGGAAAACCTGACATGAAAATGCTTCACTTTGTGTGCATTTTTATAGCATAAGACTATATAGGGAGAGCTGTTATCCCATCGGCTGCCAGGCAGGAGCAGGGAAAAAACAATGAAAAGAAGGGACTTCAAAAGAGACATCCTCCTAGTGTGGGAAGACCATTGCTGAAGAACCTCTCCTGACTTTTGGGGAGCCGGACAGGCACCATTTGCAGACACTCAGATAAGCCTTCCCAGCCTTTCCTTGTTTTCTTTCCTATTGTTTTAACACTGGTATCAGAGCCAGCTCCCCCTGTGACTTCAGCAGGACCCTGCACCCCTAGCCAGGAGCTGTCCCTCTGTCCTGCTCCCTGCAGGCTCTGCTGCCGACGGCGGGCTCTCCAAAATTTCCTTTTAAGAAATCAGGGCAGAGAACAGGGGAAGTGGGTCCTCACTGACGTAAGTGTTGCTGAGCTCCGAAATAACCCGGGCTCATTAATAGCTTTGCTAAACACTGCAGTCGCTGGCGCTGATCTCCGTGGCCGTTCCCTGCGTGAGAGGGTTGAAATCCGCTGGCGAATCCCGACATTTTTGGAGCCATGGTGGGCCACATGCTCGGAGACGTGCTCGCTTCCCTGTTCTGCTCGACTGCAGCTTTGCCGTGATGTGGCAGATTGTTTGGAGGGATCCATGTCAGGATATTTTAGGGAAGCCAGAGCTAACATTGCTGCGAATACAGCATCTCTGTGCATTGCACAAATCCCTGCCTTGCTCGGAATGAGCGTGGCAGTGCGGGAGCTCTCTCTGAGGGCTGCTGCAGGCGAAGACGGAGGGGCTGTCGTGGAGGCAGATGGACCCGCGCAGATCTGCGGGGACGGAGCCTGTCTGCACAGCAGCATTCGCTGTTGTCCTAACGAGAGCCTGATGGGTCCCAGCAGGACCCGGATCCCGCAGGATGCTCGGATGCCGGCACCTTTCTCCGGCACGGCGGGCGGAGCGCTGCTGACAGCGGGCACCTGCACCCGTGGGCACCGGTGCCGCGGCTGCGTCCTCCTGAGCAGATTTGGAGCCTGTTTATAGATTGCAGCAGAATGACTTTGTTCTCATCAGCCCACAGACTGCTTAATTAGTTAAAAATTTACTCCAGATTAACTTGATTTGAGCTCTCTAGTCTGCAGTTTCAGCCGCCTCCCAGTACCCCATCTCCTCCGGGTTGACGGGAGCGGATGGGAACGGAACGAGGGAGCAGCGCCGGTCACACCACCCCGGCTGCAGGACTCCCCCGCTCTCACCCTTCTGCACTGGAGCTGCAGACTCTCTCAGCAAAGCTAATTTCAGTGAACCTGGTTTCTCTAAAATACATCCACTTCAGCTGTCTTTTGTACAAAGGCAAGGGGAAAAAAAATCCTAAATATTTTCCTTGGGATAAACCCCCATGTTAGAGCCACGTCCCTTTCATGCTGTTGCACATGGGCTGATATTTAAGGCAGGGACTTATTGTATAACTCAGTGCCTGTGGGATTAAAAAAAAATAAAAAAAAAACCCAGTCTCCATGGAAATGGAGGCCATATCTTTTGAAAACTGTATCAGAGCTCTCTATCCTCTCCCCTTTATCATTGTATCTTAACCTACCAGCTGCATATTTAAGAGCAGAGCTTGCAAGATGATCTTACCCTTTTTTATTATTTTCCCTTATGTGTTAAGGGAGGGAATACTGACAGGGACAAGTGACAGCTCGCTAATTATTCCCTTACTGCCACTGCTGTTCTTGTTTTGGACGTGTTGCTCATTTTCCTCTGCTCTTCGCACTGAATAATGCATGGGTCCCTATCAGTATTCATGCGGTACCTTCGGGAACTGCCAGCCTAACTAGCTGATAACTGATTCAGTTTGTAACCGGTGCCTTTGGGAGTTGCAAGGAAAAGTAGCCAAGAACAAATTTAACACTTCTTTCTCATTGCCTCAGAACATCAAGGAGAGGTACAGGAGGGCTGCGCATGAAATACATTCGTTGCCTGGAGCTGTTGGAGGTGCGGAGCTGAAGCTCGTGCGTTTAACCCGGGGCGCGGCCCGCGAGGTCAGCGGGATCCAGATGGGAGCGGCGGGAGGGAGCGGGCCAGCACGCCGCGATCCCGAAGCAGTTGTTTTCAGCAGATGCCCTCTCTAGGCTTTGCAGGGAGGTGCCAAGAAAAGCCACCCCAGAGCCATCTGTACGTTGGAGTCAGAAATAGTGCGAGCCTGGTGCTGGTGCTGGGTGTGCTCCGGGCTATCGGCTGCTAACGGCGTGGTATGAGCACATCGGGACAGCGACCCTGCCGGGCTGGAGCCACCCTGAAAGTGCACGGGCTGACCCTGAGCAACACTGAGTCTGGTCCCTTACAGCGAGGTCTGTCCTGATCCAAAGCAGCTTCGAGAGCCCCCTCCCATCCCAGGGAGAACACAAAGCAAAGGAGGATGGGTAAAAGCCATATCCTCTCTTCCTCTGTTAAATATGATTGTGAGAGGCAAGAAAGGGAGCAAGTCTGGCATTTCCCGTGTGCCACATTTGTTAGAGGTGCCTGGTTATTCTGGTGCTGCCTGAAACACATTTTCTTGCCCCACAAGCGGGGAGGGCTGTGGGCTCACCCTACGGAGAGCTGTTCTGCGGGAAGAGGGCTGTTCCCTTCACAGAAGGATGAAAAACTGCTCTGAGCAGTTGTCTGAATATTCTTAGTCGAGCTTTTCATCTGACATGTGTCAGATGGCGTGACCTTAACCACCCGTAATGGTGTGACCTTAACCGCCATATTCACAACTTCATTCCTCTCCAAGTGCAGATATATATATTTAAAATACTGCCATGGAGGAAGAGAAGCATTGGGTTTGGGGTTGTGTCAAAGTTGTCAGATGTGTCTTTTGAAGGAGCTGAAAGCAGATGGGGAGATGACCTCGTAAGTGTCCATCATGCCTCATGTGAGGGACAGAGGTTCAAGCAGGAAAACTTAAAAGGTCTTTCTTGGAGTTCACACTAGGAATTATTTCACTACTAGTTCAAACAAAATGAACTTTGTTGGGGAAGTTTAGAAGTTCCTCTTCCAGGTAAAGATGATCCAGCCGGGCACTAGGCAAGAAGTGAGGTTTGTGCATGAGGGACAAAGCTCTTGAAACACAGCCAGACTCGAGAGCAACTTCATCAAGACCCAAGAGAAAAGCCACATCTGGGCTGTGCTTAGGCAGGACCAGGGTGTGATGGTTCCCTACTGACACCTGAGTGCCATCAGCCGCGGGGGCTGCATCCAACAGAAGCCCCTTTGGACATGGGGAGAACGGGCTGGACCGATACAGTGACCCAGCTCAGGGAGACCTTGACTCAAACAAAGCTGCTGTGTGTTTAATTGATTCCTCTCTGCTGTTCCCATTTCAGGCTTTTCTGCACTTTCTCCACTTCCCTGCTCCCAGTGCCATGACCAACTGGCCACAGAGTAAAATCCTGGGTGACCTGCCCCATTAGCCCTTAAAGAAACATATAGGTGAGGTGTTCACTGACAGCCAACAACTGGGGAGGGACTAAACTCTCTCTCCTTCTCGGTTCTGCAGAAGTCAGCTGCTGTTTGTATTTAGAACTGCTAACCCCCCTGGCAAAATTAGTGACATCTTTTAAAAGGTAAAAAGCAAGTTAAATAATGCTGATCTCTTCATCATGCTGGCTATAATTACAGCAAAAAAAAATAGGATGTCTATGAGAAGATGAACTACAGAATTGAAAATCCCTCGGCAGTGACTGCACTTGGATTCCTTGCCCCCAGTCTGCCAGAGAGGTTTGGCTCCAGTGGCAGCGGGCACATTGTGGGCTTGGCAACATTGCTCCCGCGCCTGTTCCAGGGAACAATTCTTCCCAACCATAGTAAGCCTTGGAAAGACATTCACCAGTGTCTGTGGTGCCTCTGGGGAGCCCCTTGGAAGAAAAGGAAAAAAGCCTCAAGATACTGTATGTCAGTCTATCTCTCACTATAATTATCTTTATTGATTGGGGACTCATTTACATTTCCATATCTCTGAGTTTCCTGTTAGTGCTCCTGTTTAGATGTGTTCATGGATCAGATTTCAAGAGATTTCATCCCAGGGAAAAAAGCCTTGTCATGTACGAACTCCATGCAAATCTCAAAAGAGAGGTGACGAGTCTTTATGGCAAGAAATAACACCAGGAATTATAGGATTAGCAGGAGAGAAGACAGAGTGGCCATGGCAGCAGAGACATTTGTCACAGCATTCCCAGCACACGGAATGCTCTGTAGGGATTTCCCCTCTTTAGTGGAGCCCAATATTTTCTCAAAATGAAAGGAAGAAATGTATGAGGACACAAAACCACCAAACCAGAAATTCTTCTTTCCTGTAGGTTTGTGATGTGTCCTGAGGGGAGAGCTGCTCTTGCAGACAGATACACAGGAATATCTGCTAAACTCGGGCTTGGAACCAGCTGAGAACCACTCCTTGGAGTGTGCTCTGCCCTGAACACTTGCTCCCTTCTGCTGGCAGGAATCCTGCTCATGTTCCCTCTGGTTACCCCTCCTGTGCAGCCCCAGGTGTCCCTTGCTGCTCACTGGTGGCAGAGCTCACCCAGCCACGATGTCCTTGCACCCCAACACCCCAGTGCCACACAGGACACCTCCAGCCTTGGGTCACCCCCCCCTCCCTCCGAGAAAGCATCGTTTGCTGGTGGACACTGGGTGTGAGGAAGAAAAGTCTGCAGTAGCAAAAATACCTTTTGATGACAAAAAAGGGAGCAATGTGAGTGCCTAGAGGGAGGTTTCAGGTGCACATTAGCAGTAAGCAGATGCTGACTGTGATCCCCGGAGGAATTTAAATTGCCTTGTGCTGCTTCTCACCAGAGTGAGAGGGGAAAAGTGGGAGAGTGTCTTCTGCATCCCCCCTGCATCACGAAGGCCCCCAGTCACAGCACATCTGGGACCAGATGTGGATATGTGCACCACTCTGCTTGCCTGCACTGAGTGGGAACATCCCAGTTACCAGGGCTCAGACCAGCCTGTGCCCTGACTCAGTGATCAGGGCTGCAGGCATCTCTGAAAACAGCCCTCACCTCCCTCTGCAGCCCCTTGTAGGCAGTCTGCTCAGTCTCGACCAGACTAAACACAGAATCTGCTCCAAAATGGATGTTTTTCACATTAAAGAGCTGCACAAACATTTTATTTCCCATTTGTGGCCCTTTTGCAAACAGCAGAGAATCCACTTTTTCCTCCAGAAGATTTGTGTCCGAGGGAGCTCCCAGGCTGACATAAAGCTGCCCATACTTTCAAGAGGCCTCTCTGGTAAGCTCTTATTTCTTGGAATCCTTCCCAAAACAAGGCAGTATCACTTATGGGAAGCAGCGAACAGGAGTGATGTGAAGCCCTGAGAAACCCTTCTCGTTTCAGCAGAGGCGCAAGTGTCATGTCTCTGCAGAAATATCAATTATATTTCCTGTACAGTTAATGAGATAGCAGTTGGCAAACATCACAGGTAAACAGTCAGACACAGCCTAGCACATAGTTTGGGCTTTTGGAATTACATTTCCCTGTTATTAAGGTGTCCCTGAGCACTGCACCCGCTGCCATGCCCAGGTAAAGCCTGTAATAACTGATGGAATGCAGTGAAAGTTCACAGAACTGGGGAAGGGTCTAGAGCAAGCCATATGACCAGCAGCTCAGGGAACTGGAGGGGCTCAGCTTGGAGAAAAGGAGGCTCAAGTGGGAATTTCTCACTCTCTACAACTGCCTGACAGGAGGGTGGAGCCAGGTGGGGGTTGAGCTCTGCTCTCTAGGAACGAGCGACAGGACAAGAGGAAACGGCCTCAAGTAGTTCCAGGGGAGGTTTAACGGGATATGAGGAAAAACTTCCTTACCCTTAAGGGTTGCTCAGCCCTCGCACAGGCTGCCCAGGGCAGTGGTGGAGTCCCCATCTCTGGAGAGATTTAAAGCCGTGTGGATGTGGCACTTGGGGGACGTGGTTTAGAGGTGGCCTTGGCAGCGCTGAGTTAATGGTTGGACTTCATGATCTTAGATGTCTTTTCCAACCCAAGTGATTCCACAACTCTGTAAGAGAGCATATCTGATTCAGCATTATTATTAATCCCATGTGTAGCTTATGAAGGGAGGAAAGGCAGTAATTAAGTGCAGTCATAAGTTAAAAGAATTGACTCTGTGTTTCTTGCTTGCCTGATCTCTGGCAGCACCACGTGTTTACTCAGTCATCTGCCGCTGGTTTGGCTGAATTGGGAGGGTTCAGTAACCCTGTGTGCTCCCTTTGTCCCAGACATGAGTAAAGAGTAGGAAGAGGTTAAGAAAATTCATAAGAGCAAAAGAAATTGGCAAAAAAAAAAATCTATATCCAACCAAATAAAACCCTGAAGGGCAGGAAGATACAGAGGCATAGAGGGCAAATATTTTCAGGGAAATGGTGACACTGGCAATGGCACAGCATGTCCTGCAATCCTGCTCCTCACAGCTGGAAATGTGGGGCAGGTGAAGTTCATCTCAGGGTGAGGGCCTCAGCCCTGAGGAAACCGGGTTAAGGTAAGTTTTGTGGGGGTTGGTCTTGTATTAGGGGAGATGGCTTGTTCTGAGCAAGGAATAAGTGTGAAAGTAGTTTGTTCTGGGAGGTGCTGGTGTGTGACTCGGTTAGTGGGAGGGTATCCAGCTGTAGTGAGAGAGTGAAGTCTCTGCTTGTTGCTTTTGGGAGCTCCTTCCCTGCAGCTGTGAGACCATTTGGAAAGGTCCTTCTAGACTGAGAGTAAAGCAACCCTTTTAGGAAAATACACCTATTATTAGTGGTGCACGGGTAAGATACGAACCGTAATGAGAACATGGACTTCAGTCTGATTCTACTGCAGGTAGTTCCTAGATTCAGCTTCACCTCTCTGAAATAAGGATGAGTTACGAGCTCTCTCTGAGTTGTTCTTCTCCCTCAGGCACTGGAGGGGTTTGGGTTTGTCCTTGGCAGGGTCAGCATCCACTTTCAGGGGCTTGACCAGGAGGATGTAGAATGTGTCAGGTTCCTGCTGGTAGTGCAAGGCCTGGGTGATGCAGGAGGACAGCCCTTCTCTGGATTGCACTCTAATGTTTTAACTATTGAAAGAGCAGCCTCAGGGACGGGAAAGGTTGAACTTGCCTTCTGTGAAGGCCTGGGGATGTCCTTTACTGAGGGGCCATACCGGGCTCTGCTGTGCCTGGGCTCAGTTGTACCACTGTCCCTCTCCCTCTCTCCAGTGTCTCAGTTACACTGTGGTCCCTCTGACCACTCTCTGGTGACTCTGTGGCACTGTGGTCCCTCTGGTGGCTCTGCCTTCCCACCCAGCCCTCCTGCCCTGGCGGTTGTGGCTGCTCCTCCATCCCGCAGATCAGTTTTCAGTCAGCCCCGTGCTTTGCCCTCAGTCAGACTATTTAGTCTGGTTTTGGTGACCCTGTCTGACTGCTCGGGAAGGAGCTCTCAGGTTTCTCTTTTCTCTGCAATCACTACACGTTTTTTTTAAACAAATACCTTTGCGCCTCAGCCTCTCAGACGAACTTAAGGTGGTCCCATTCGCCTTCCTCTATGTGAGGAGACACGCTGGGAACAGCCCTGGGATTTGCATTCCTTTGCTGTTGTGCTGTGGGAGTGCAGGGTTACCTTCCCTTATAAATCGCTCTAGAGTGGTCATTCAGGGCTAATATTTACAAAAAAAACCCCTCTAAAAATCTAGGAATACCTCTGCTTAGTATCCAGGCAGGGCTGATCTCTGCGCATGAAAGCAAAGACACTGCTCAAGTTTTCTTTGGAGAAGCGATGATACAATTTTTGATTCGATTAATACGTGCCGAAAAAAACCCCACCTTGTTCTTTAAATGTGAATTCCAAAAGCTTTTAAAAATTGCCACGAGCTCTTTCCTTTGTGCTGCTCACACTGTCCGTGGCCAGGCAGGAGCTCGCCCTGTGCCTCTGCATTGTGAGCCGGGTGCTGAGTCAGCAGGACGGGCTCAGTGCGGGATGGATGGATGGCTGCGACACTCACCGCTTAATTTTGGTTTAATTGCTAAACTCAAGTCGAAGAAGCTGATGGCTCATTGTGGGCTTTGTGTGTTCGAGTTGCTGCTCCAACATCTACAAACAAACAGTTGCCCAGTGCACGAGGCGGCTCTTTACAAAAAATTGGGCTCTGGAACGGGTTAAAAGCGTAAAATCTCTAATAAATAACAAACAAAGAATAGATTTTAAAAATGAAATGTAAGGGACTGATGCCACATCATATAAAATTGCTGGAGCTTCACACTCTGAGCAATAAAAGTGCTGACAGTGCCAGGACTGGGGAGGCCCTCGCATTGATTGGGAAATAAAAGAGAGGCAGCGCCTGGTGCTGGGATAGCTGGATCCATCCCGATTTATTGGGCTGCCGCGAAGCACAGAACGCTGGATGCAGATCGTTCTGCGTGCTAATGAAGGCTGTATTAATTACCCACTGTGGATTGATTTTCATGATTTGTCTGTCTGGGACTCTCAAATGGGTCTGGAGGAACTTGGTGTTGACCTTCACTGCATTCAATGTGAGCAAGGAGGTGCCTTGCTCCCCAGGCTTTGGGGGACAAAAAACATTTCTGGGGCTCATCCCAGACTCAGGGGCCTCCCAAGGGGCAGCTCTGGCCCCAGGGCTTCATCTCCCTCCTCTTCTCTCCACAAGGTTGAGGTTGGAGGTTGGTTTTATTCCAATGACCCTTGCAGCAGTGGAAGGAATAGGCTTGGAGGGAGGAAGCTCTGGGGTGGGAGCTCCAGTGCTCATCACAAACCCCACATATCCAACGCAGACCTTGGGTGCCCATCCCAGCTCCTGGGTGCCCATCACAGACCTGTGCAGTTTACAGGGGATCTCAGTGGCAAAAATACCAGCAAATTGATTCTAAAAGGCGTTCAGAGGGGTCCCTGCACCCCCTTCCACTGCGCCGCCCAGAAGCTTTTCAAGTGGAACAGCCTGCAGCTATTACAATAAACACCTCAGCCGCAACCTGGCTCTCATTTGCATATTAGCAGCCTTAATTTTGATGAAATATGCAAATGTATGCAAAATGAAATTCATCTCATAATGACACAAGGCGATTAAACAATTTTTATGCTTAAATATTCTGTTTAATGAAATCAAACAGACCCATGCGTGTGACAAATTTGCCTCAGCATGGAGAAATTAGTGGATATCAAAAAACTACCCCAGAATCCCAAACACGGGCCACACTGCGCTGGGCATTGAAATCGCCTCTTCAGCGGGAAAACAATTGGGGTTCCTGATAACCAAAGGAACTGGGAATCACATTACAGGGAAATGCTAAAATAAGTTAGCGGCAAGGCACTTTGTTTCCTACTCTCCAAAGAAATCCCATTCTCCAGCCATCTTTTATTTATGTTCCAGATGTGAAATTGAGGAGACACGCTTGTAGGTTCTTTGTGGATATTTCTGTGTTTTAAATAAAAAGGTGATCGTGTAGCAGCTGCAATCAGAGTCCTGGGTGGATCTGGCGCTGCTGGAGGGATCCTGTGCTGGTGGTGCTGGGCTATGGCACAAGGGGGCACAGGGTGCCCTGGCTGTGGTGGGGGTGCCGGGGCAGCGGGGAGCTCAGAGCCCCTTTAGGGACGTGCAGTGGGTCCCCTCATGTCCCTCGTGGCAGACCTGGGACAGAGCAGAGCTTGGGCAGGCTCTGCAGGGCTCAGCATCAAACTGATTAGACCTGCACAGCCCCATGATCTGAAACAATAGCAGGGTTGGAAACGAACTTTGCTTTCCATCCGTCATTCCAGACTCATCCCAAATTTTTTTTGTCTGGAATCTTTTTTACCTCTCCCATCCAGATTCTCCTGTTTCCTCCCTCTCGTTTCCTTGTGTCTGTTCCCAGTCGTGTGTCTCCTGGTTGTATCCTGCATTTTCCTGATTCTTCCAAGTCCCATGTTTTTTGCTGTTGGTGGCATGTGCAACTCATCCCAGCTGAATCTCACCTGCAAACCTTATCCATAGTGTGTTTCAGAATATCAACATGCCCAAGTGCCTGCCAGCACCACACCCACCCCATTCCCTCATGATGCTCATCCTGCTGCCCCAGTTCAGCTCCAGAGCAGCTCCAGCTCTGAAAACTCCAGCTCTGGAGTTGTCACACACCCACCCAAGGCTTTGTGCATCTGGAAATGTCATTGTGCCTCCTGATTCACAGCGGGGCTTTAACTACTGCGCTCTCCTTCTGGCCTTCCCCTCCCCTCCTCAGCGTGTCCCCGACTTCCCCTCCTCTCCTTCTGGGCTGTCATGGTGTAATTGATGATTTTAGGGAGTAGTTGACTCAGGCTGCCTGGTTTTGCTCTGTGAGTTCATTCCCGAGGCCAGTGCCTCACTGTCGGAGCTGAGGCTGGAGCTGGGCGCCTCTGCCTGCATCGGGTCAGCTCCGGCTCTGCTGGTCCCATGTAAATGCACGGACTCACAGTTTGTCCTGATGGACCAAGGGCATCTCAGGGAGCACATCGTGCCATGCCACACTGTGCCGTGCTGTGCCACACTGCCATTCCAAGCTGTGCTGCACAGAGCCATCTCCCCAGCCCCTCAGCCCAGTTAACAGCTGGAAGCTGCACAGGCATTTCTGGTCCCTTCCATCCGCCAGGCGAGAACCCCGACCCCCCTGCAGCCCCAGGGAAGGGAATGGCTGTGCTCAGTGTCTCTGCCCCCCCTGCTGCCCCGGCCGAGGCTCCCTTTCCCTGTGCCAAAAATGACAGAGGCTGGAGCCCGGAGCTGCAGAGCGGGAGCGCTGCCAGGCCTCATAGCACAGCCATGATGTAAGAGAGAGAGTCAGCAAAACCCCCACCCCGAGCAGAGTTAACCCTCACGGCGAGGATGTGGCAGGAAGAGGTGGGACGCTGGTCCCTCTCCTGAGATTCCATCTGGCCCCTGGTCCCTGGGCACTGCTCCCTCAGCCCACCCTCCCTCTGCCACACCCCAGGCACCTGTGGGGTGTCACCTCTGGGCACTGCTGCCCACACTGGTGCTTTTCCATGCCTAGTGACAGTGCCTGGTCCGTTCCTGGGTGGTGGCAGGGCGCAGTGCCAGCTGTGCTGGGTGGGCATCCCTGGGCTTCCCACACTATTCCTGTCCTCCAGTCCCGGCATTCCTCAGTGGGTGCCATGACCAGCCTCATGCTCTGCCTGTCCTCTGCATTTAAATCATTCCTGAGGCAACAGGTTATGGGCTGAGAAGTTCTTAAATTATCTGAGCAAGTTTATGAACTTTCACAGCATGGAATGAATGTGACATTTCCTCTCCATAATAAATGTTCATCAGAAATGACTTGATCCAAACAACCTTGTGCTACAAAGCCACCGGGCCATGAAAAACCTTTGACAAAACAATCTCCTTTAAACGTGGCTTTGCTGGAATTAGGGCTGATTACGATCGGATGGCTTTGATTCTGACCTTGTTATATTCCCATTATTTTGACAATTCACCGAATATTTGCAATATTTCACTCTGGATGAGTATTCTCGCGCAGTGAGGTACCTACAAGTGCTGGATTAATTTTTCTGTACGGATTTGGCTCGATCGGGAAGGGATGATAAACCGTGTGCTTTCCCTGCTGCACTTTCTAAACAGGCCATTTTGGGCTCACAAAAAAGGATGCAGGAGGATGTTCTTCATCCGGAAGCTATCCAGTGAAAATGCACCTCATTTTTTAATGGCTGAGACGTGCACTGTGCTGAGCTCTGCTGGTGCTGGAGCTGTGGCAGCTCCGTTCCAGCAGGAACTGCACTTGCAGTGGCTGGGGAGAACTGGGGAGCACTGGGGAGCACTGGGAGCACTCCTGACCCCATCCACATGGTTCCTGCACTGAGAATTTTTCTTCAGGGACCAGACACGCAATGCCTAAATAAATAGTCAAAGTGGATGCAATTCCAAGCTCATATCATGTTACAGTAATCAGAGGATAAAATTGTTTTTCTCTGTGACCTTGTTACAACCGTTTGCAACGTCTGTGGAGAAAACTGCACGTCTAAATCAATCCTCCCTGCAGAGAGTGTCACTGCTCCTCTCTGAAGGCAATTGAAAGGGAGCTTTAGCAAGGGAAGGGGCCGAGGGAGTGCATGGTTCTGCAGGGACACTCAGAGAGGTTGATCAGCTCCAGGACATGCATCAGGGGAGCTCCCATTCTAGAGGATCCAGACATGCCAGTGGGAATCACGTGGATGGGTGGGGCCAATATCCCTGTAAATCAAATTACTTTTGATAGTGCGAGCTCGAGTTTATTGTAAAAACTCCCAGCACAATTGGAGGGCTGCCTGTTATTATCAGTCCAAATAAATATGGGTTAACAACAAATTCGAAACATCTGCTTGGGCTGAGGCCGTCTCTGTCAGGACATTCCCAGTCCGGTGCCTTGTGTGAACGAGGTGGTGGGAGCCTCAGTGCCGAGGAATGCGTGCAGGGGACTGGCTGCCCGGGACATCGACCACCACTGAGCACATCTGAGCGGCCCTGCTGGGGCTCTGACCCCGGTGGGATGTCCAGTGCTCCTGGGAACGCTGATAGGCAGCAGTCACCACAGCCGCTGCCCCAGGGCAGAGCATGACCAGAGCAGGGCTCGTTGGGGGTCCTGTAGCCCCCTCCTCATGCACAGCAGAACTGGGAAAGGTGTGGTGCCAGCTGCTGGATGCTGCTGTCGGCAGAGCCCTTGGTGCCCTGAGGCTGGGAATGCTCAGGGATGTAGGAAGCGGGAATGGCACATCTCAGGCTTTAGAGCCATTCCCAGTCTCCTGCTGCACAAGGGCCACCCATACCAAAGAGCTGAAATCCGAGGAAAAAGCCTCCTGAAAGAGCAGCCGAGCACTGGGGTGCAGCTGCTGAGTGAAGGATGGTGCTGGTGGGTGCTCTCGAGAAATGGGGGCTCCTCGGCACCCAGGGGTAGGGAGGACTGAGCTCAGCGCCCTTGGAGATGAGATAAAGGCAGAGAAAGAGAGGAGGAAGGGAGGGAAAGAGGGAGGGAGGGAGGAGGGAGGGCTTTCTCACAGGAACCTTGTGGGAAAAGCAAAACCTCTTGTCGTGGTTCACTGCCTGCCCGCCTAATGCTGTCCCCGAGGGAGCCGGTCAGGCGCCATAAAACCAGGCAATTTGCCCCGGAAATAGGTGAAGAGATGGAAATGTGCTGAGGCGATGTAAATGTGCCACCCCGCAGGGGCGGGAGTCCCGCCGGGCAGCTGCTGCTGTGCGGGGATGGTGTCCCGCGGTGCCTGGGGCGGGGGCTTGCTGTGGGAAACCTCCCGTCATCAGGATGCAGGGGGGATTTCTGGGCAGGGCTGCCTTATGCCCCCTCCTTGCCCATGGCATGGCACGGCACCCCACATGGCCATGCTGGTGCTGTGGCCCAAGGGTCCTGAGCACCCTGGAGCTTGCAGAGCATCCTCGAGGCTCTGGAGGGGTGCATGGTTCCGTGCCTCCAGCCAGGAGCACTTGCAGTGGACAACTCGCATCCTTCCATGGTCCTGCATGTAAGGTCCTGACTGTGTGCTGGGACAGCTGGCACCCAGTAAGGGAGCCTGGAGTTCAGCTCGAAACCAGCCTGTAAATCAGCTCAGCCAAGCACCCAAACTCAGAGGCGTTTTTTGGTGTCTGTTGAACATGAATGAGGCTGGAAATCATCACACGTGAAATCAGTGCAAGCTGAGGCCTTGGGGCTGCTGGTGCAACAAGCAGTTTTGCTGATTTTTGGATGCATGGGATGCTTGGTTCTGAATATATACTGATGCTGTGTTGGGGAGGCAGCGGGGTCGGAGTGGTGTGGGCGCACACGCGGAGCACGCTGTAAATTAAGCACTGGAGGATGTTGTGGAGACGAGATCCGTGTTGACCTCACGCACTAGGAATTCGAGAAAGCCACCTTGGCCACCCTCATCCTTCCTCCCACAGTGCCTGAGACAGGCCAGACCCTGTCAGCTGGGATCTGCCTGGATCCTCCTAAATCAGCGCTCTGCTCTCGCCTGTTCCTGAGCACAATCCTATCTCCTGGCTGTTGGACTGCGGCCAAACACAATCACTTCTCTGAAAGACTCGCTAAATATGTTCAGCAAAAGAATTTAATTAGCCTCTTTCTCTTCCACATGAAGCTTTTTAAGAAAAAAAGGGGACGAAAAAAGGAAAAGAAAGAAGCTCCCTGTCTTCCCAGTCTATCCTCTCGGCTTTTGTAGCCTGGGATTTCAGTGTGTCATGCTCGGCATGCAGAGACCCAGCAAGCAGTGCCTGGTCCTGCCCTGCACTGTGCTCCCCAGGTGTCCAGGTGGGAAGAGCTGTGCATCCCTCCTCCCACCCGAGGAGGCCGTTTATTGGGCTTTGGAATTGAAAGGATTGCTCGGTTGTGATTTTTGTTTTCAGTCTGAACTTCTGTGAGGGATGAATCATAGCTCCCTGTGTTTGGCTGAGCTACATGGCTCTGCTGAATGCAGGGGAACACGGGGACCAGCACACATCCCTCTCAGGAGAGACCATCACCGACACCCTGTATCCCTGTCATGCTGGGATAGCTCCTCACAAATACCTTGTGTCCCTGCCATCCCTTTCCTTCACCGTGAAAGGGAGACCAACCCCCCCAAAGCCACTCTAGGGGAAGACAGGAGCCGTGGCATAGAAGGGGCTGTGAATGGTTCTTGGTGCCAACCAGGCCCCTCATGCTGGAGGGAGCTGAGGAGTGGGGGGCAGGTGGGGGTTGGGAGTGGGTTGGCTTCTTTGCCTGGCTAAGGATGCTGGACAGGGACTCTGCAGCACTGATGACAACATTGGAGCTGGAAGCTGATGTCTAGACCTGGATAAACTGTGCTTCTTTCAGCTGTGTTGCCAAAACCTCACCTGATCCTTCCTCTTCGTCTGCAAGAACTGATGAGAACATTCCCTTGTAGCTGTTCCAGTTATTTTCACCTGAGTCAGGCCCAGGACTCCTGTGGTCTATGGAAAGCAGATCTCTGTGGATGGAGCTCAGGAGTTCTGCTCAGTATGGGGTTCAGAGCATGACACCCTGAGATCCCACTGGGCTGGCTGAGGTGCTGCTGTCAGGAGAACCAGTTGGGAACCAATTTGTTATGAAATTTATGAAATGTTATGTAACTGCGAGGAATCAAAAGACAGACTCTCTTAAAATGATATCCTTGTTAATAATCTCCTTCATCCATCACTGCTGCTCAAGGATCCTCTTGCTTTTATGCAGAACATAAATTATTTGGGGGTGGAAGGAGGGGCTCTATGGGCAATGGGAATTACAAACAGCTGGTTGACCACAAATTGCACCTCCTGCATCATCAGCGAGGGCACGTGAGCACAGCCCAGCCCCCTGAGAGCACCCACGCAGGGCGGGGGCTGCAGGGAAAGGGTAGGCTCAGAGCATTTGGGAGACCCACCCCTGGACAGCCCCAGGCTGGTACCGTTCATCAGCCTCAGGACCTGCCCATGGCATGGCTCTGTGCATGGTCACATCCGTGACTCCTGTGTCCAGTGTGGAGACCTTTGGAAAAGTTTGTGTTTCCATGAGTTTTCCTGTGAGGGTGGTGAGGTCCTGGCACAGGTTGCCCAGAGAAGCTGTGGCTGCCCCATCCCTGGAAGTGTTGAAGGCCAGGCTGAGTGGGGCTTTGAGCAATCTGGTCCAGTGGAAGGTGTCCCTGCCCATGGCAGGGGGGTGGAATGGGATGGTCTTTAAGCTCCCTTCCAACCCAAACCATTCTGGGATTCTATGAAGGGCAGTGGGGGTGGGGTTGTGTGAGGGGCTCTCATG
>JAWWES010000037.1:8642934-8671954 GCA_035583135.1 Lophotriccus pileatus
GTGATCATACCTGTCCTGTGCTCTTTCCCCTGTGATCATATCTGTCCTGTGCTCTTCCCCTTTCCCTGGTGGGTGCATTTACCTGTGCAGGTTACTGGCATTGCAACCTTTTTCAGGGAAAGTGACGGTGGTGGACACCCCTTCACCCCTGCCCTGGAGGAGTTCTTTCCCATGGGCTTGGGAGAGTGGGCTGAGAGCACCCACCCCGCCTGGACCCCATGGGCTCTGTGACTGTGGATCTGCTGTGGGTCCTCTGGGCCGAGCTGCATCCTCGGGCATGAACAGCCAGCGAGTGTGGGTGGGTGGGTGTGATGGGACCGAACAGCCTGTCCCTGTGGCCTTGAAGAACAGCAAAACAGAAGATCAAAATATCTTCTTTTTTTTTTTTTTTCCTTTTCGTTTTCTCTTTCTTAGTCTGTGACACAAAAAAAGGAGGAGTTGTACGAAGGAAACGGCATCGGGAACAAAAGGGAGAGGGAGAGAGGGAAGTGAGTGCCGAGCCGAGCCTTCGCCGCAGTGATCACAGCAGACATGAGAGGGATCGCTGCTACCGGGAACCTCCTCCGAGAGCGCTCGCAGGGCCGGGAGCTTTGATCCCTCCTTTCCTCTCCTCGCTAATCGCCTTTGTGGCAACACTGAACTTCTGAAATTCAACAGCTACTAAAATATCAAGAATCTAGGGCTGGGAAAACCTTGTGGAGGGGGAGGTTTTGTGAGATGTTTTGGCTTCTCTCAAGTTCAGAGCCACAGTTGGAGCTCGGGAGCTTCCTTCCTCTGGTTTTGCATCTGCTGGGTTTGCTGCTTGTTCCAGGGGGATTTGGTTCTGGAAAAAATGATGTGTCTGCCTCATGTGCAGCTTAGGATTAGAAGAGCCAGGTAACTCCAGACAGGATAGAAGAGCTGGGTAACCCCAGGCAGGGATAAAGGAGCATGTGGAATTTCCCTGCAGCACAGGGAGTGCTGCCCAGCCCACCAGCATGGCATAACCTGCCTCAGGTTCATCCCTCTGCTGATGCCCTGCACAGGCTCTTACCAGTCTAAATTCCACCAGCAGTGATGGAACCATAGTCCCCACAAAATCTTGGATGCCTTGGCTTCCTGGGACTTGCTAAAATCAGGTTCATCCTTGGTAACACTGGGGAAGGGGACGAGTTCCAGGTGTGTGACAAAATAAGATCGCTTTTAAATCCTCACTCAAAGTTTGAGCTAAAGCCAGGCTGACCCTTCTCTAAGCTCCATTTTCCTCAACACCCCCATCTCTTGCAGCCCTCCTCCCCCACCCATCCCCAAAATATCCCAACCCCTGTCTGGCCTTGTGTAAGAGTCAGCTTCAATAGTACCTTTGTTGAGGGAGAAATCTCATTAAATGTGAGGTAAGAGGAAAGGGAAAAGTGTAAAATATCCAGATTTATTACCTGTTGTCTTCTGAGCATTTGAGAACGGGGAGCTGGGGGCAAGGGGCCAATAGGAACAGAGCTGGGAGCTGTGAGTCTTCCCTGCTGCCTGTGCTGCTTCCTGATCCCAGGGCACTGCCTGCTCCTGGCACCAGCTTATCAAAAGAAAAACAATAAGCTTTGTGCTTTTTGAGATAAAAAAGGTGAATTGATCTTACTGCAGCAGACTGGCCCTAAGCTCCACCACCCCGTGCACGTGTAGGTGGGGATGTTTATTTACTGAACTCAGAAATATTTCTCTGCTCAGAATGAAGGTTTTCCAGGAGCAGTGACTCCTGCTTTTCTTCCTGTTACAGAGGTGAGAGGAAAAGCAAACCCAGTAAATTACAGTGTCGGGTTTATTAACTCTGCTAATGAGGGAGCAGCGTGCGGGGTCAGGGGGGAGAGAGCGAGACCTTCTGCTCTGGGGCATTGCAGGCAGGGTGCCCTGAGCTGCTCTCTCCTTTCAGAGTGGAGAGAGGTGCCAGGGCTAAAAACAGGCAGATTAGAGAAACCATAACACCTGATAAAATGGTTCTGCTCCCTGAACAGCCACGGCAAGCCTCGAGCATCGGGTGGAGCCCGTGAGTGGTGCAGCTGTGGGGGCTGTGCCCATCACAGGATGGTGCTCCAAGGTGTCTCATGCCAGTGCTCTCCCAACATGGGTCCTGGGGTGTGAGGGGAACATACCTGGGTTCTGGAGTGAGATAGATTTTGAACACAGGCCCTGGGGTGTGATGTGAATGCAGGGATCACTCTGCCTCTCACCTTCACCTTGCCCGGAGGGATGTGCTGCTTACTTTGTCCTGTAAATGAATTCATTGTTGGGAAGTAATGAGATAATCTGTCCTCTCTACACACATGGAGGGGGGCCACCCACCAGGTCAGGGGGTGGGGGGAGCTGAGGCTGCCGTGGGGTACAAACAAGTAGCATTTCTGAGATTGTTGTTGGGTGGTTTCCATGGAAAACAGCACTCAGCAGCCCAGGAGTGACTTGCCAGCTCCACAGTTGCCTCCAGCATTGCACACCTCGCCTGCTCCCCCAGCCTCCCTACCAGGGCCACCACTAAATCGTGCCTCTGAGTGCCACATCTATGCCGCTGTTAAACCCAGGGGCTTTAAAAGCACACATGGGGTGTGTGCCCCTCCTTTGGTGGTGCCAGGGTGCAAATGTCGTGGTGTAGAGCCACAAGAAAATCCTCATGCCACTCCTGTCTTGGCAAATATGTGCCAGAGAGCTCTGATGGAGCAAGGACCCTATGCCTGGGTGATGCCCACTCTACCTGGCCTGTTTGCTTTGGGACCCTTGGGCACAACCTGCTGAGTGACACCAAGCAGTGTGAAGCTCCAGGGCTCGGCCGTGGCCATGGGACTTTGTGTGGTGGCAGATGCAGGAGTGGGTTCACACTGTCCCTGCAGAGGCAGCTTTAACTGGTGACATTAGCGAGTGGTGGGGCTCCGGGTGCCTGCTGGTTCTCCCTCCATCCACTCTGTATTCTAACCCTAATTGTCTGCAGCAACCTGTTATTACGGCGCCTTTAACATGATAGACACAAATAGGACGCACTAATCCACTACTCTTTGGTTTAAGAGTCATTACAAAGTGCTTAATTAAGTAAGCCTCACTTAATCACAAAATGTTTGCATGCTAAACGAGTTCTTGTGAAGCACGACACTTGACATATTCTGTACAAAAATAATTACAAGCGGGAGGCCTGGTACATTGAGCCTCCGAACATTTCATTTCAGGCCTTGCCCATTCATCACCGGGCTGGAATTAAAAGGCTTTCAGCGTAGAACTCCCACATTCCTGCCGGCTGAGTCACCGCGCTGCGCCGGTGCCGACGGTGATGCCGCTGCCGTGCCTGGGCGGCTGCCACGGAGCCGCTGCACCGCCGGCTCCCCAGCCATGTGCCGGAGCCCTGGCACGGCTCTGCCGACACCATGGTTGGTGTGGGCTGCACTGACGGGCTGGCACCAAGCTGGGGAGAGGGACCATGGGAGAAGAATCCTGGGAAGGGCTGGCGGAGCATCCACAGCCCCGTGGAAGCAAGCGTGGTGGTGGGCACCTCATTAGTGTTAAGGTCTCCAAGCATCGTGTTCCCTTGGGATGCAGGCTCTGGAAAAGGCAGGGGGAAATTCAGTGCCTCCCTGCCCCGGAGCCTCCTCTAAAGGCACAGCCACCCTCCACTCCAAGGGACGGTGGCTTTCCCAAACTCCACAGCTCTCAGTTGCACAAAGGCTGCCTGAATGGTATTGTGTCAGGAACAGCCTGCAGACCTTTGTTGGATGTGTTGGTGCCCATTAAAATCCCTGTCCCTATTGGGATAATTGGGATCCTCACCCAAGCCTGCCTTTTGAAGGAAACACTTTAATTAGTGTTCTCCAGGCACGGGAATGCCCTCAGCGCCCCATTTGTTTTCTCACACGCTGCTGCTCAGGTCAGGGTATTTTGAGCTCCAAACTGCACTGTGCAAAGTGCACAGGAGCTTCCATCCATCTATCCATCCATCCATCCATCCATCCATCCCACTTGAGCCACAGGCACTGACAGTGGGAGAGAGAAGGAAACAGAGGGATGCGTGGCTCCATCCCACCCCCAGCACCTCAGTGCTCTTCAGGATGGGCCTGATTATAGCAGAGTTTTGTTTAGGAGGAAAGCTGGAAAAGAAATTCAACAAGGCTACAGCATCCTGTGTGACATTTTCATATCAAATCATTTCAATTTTTAATTCTGAACCAGCCTGTGTTTCAATAGTTTCATTATTTATCACATTATGTTTTGTATTTTGCATTGTAACTCTTGTCTTCTGTATTAATTTTGCATGATGAATTATTTTGCTTGAAGTCAAAATCAAAATGAAATCCACGCAATTTTGTCAAAAGTGAAAGGTTTTAGTTAAACTGCAGTGAGGGTTTCCAGCTTCTTCCTCCACACACAAGTTAAAAATCTCTGTTTCTGCTCTCCTTCCAAAAAACTGTTTGAAACCTGGAATTCGTGCAGCAGCTCTGCCGGGTGCCATTGATTTCCAGCTCTAAGGGATGCTTTTCAGCCCTGTGTGGTGAGTGAAGGAGAGGACTGGGCGGTGGGGTGAGGGGGTCAGGGGCACCAGGCCACGCTGGGGGCTGTGGCTGGCGTGAGGGTCTCAGGAGGAGCTGAGCCCCAGCCAACCTGAGCCTGCCTGAGGCTTGGACGCCGCCACTGACCCAGCAACAGGGAACACATATGGTAAAAGTTACTGAGCAACATTCCCAAACTTGGTCATCTTTGCTCCGACACAGGCGCAGGGTGCCAAGGCACGCCGGGGCCGCTGCCCACTGAGGCGGGGCCAGGGCAGGGCGAGCGCTGGGTGACCTGGTGAGTCCTGGTGAGTGAAGGCTGCCTTGTAGGACATTCAGTCCTGCGAGGAAACGAAGCTATCTGCAAACTCCATCCTGAGTTAGACTGATATTTGGCCCAAAAAGAGAGGGGAGACTGCTTTTTTCCCAAAACCTCAAAGCGTGTCAGATCGCCATTTTCAAACCCAGATTTTTCATCACAACATGGCTTTTATCAGTTAAGCCCAGTTTGGGGTTCTGCCTTTGTTTTCGGAGGAAAGGCTTTAGGAAAGAGTTTCCACAATTCACCACGAAACACAGTATTTCAGTTGAGTTTTAGGCTTGTCCCCAAACAGCCTTTCAATTATTTGTGGTCCTAAAACTCCACATGTTTATTTATGGGTTGATTTTCTACCACTGAAAGAAAAGCAAATTGATGATTATCCTGGTGTGAGCTGCTGGAGGACCTTGGGAAGGGAGCAGGACACGTTCATCCCCACATTGCTGTAGTGGGAGGCCCATGGTAGCAGAGACCTGTGGGACCTTCAGGGACTCTCCTCCCTTCCCCTCCCACTGCCCATATTGCCCTCTCAGATTTTGGTTTTCTTTTGTTTGTTTTTTTTTTCCAGGTAACTTCTCCTTTTTGCACCCTTTTGTTCCCAGCCAGCTGTGATGAGGGGCTTCCATGCTCCACTGCTCCCGACTGGCAGAGTGGCTGTGTTGGTCCAGTGGGTTGGTCCAGTGTCTGACGCAGCATCCTCTGCTCCCCAGCCTTGGGCACTGCATGAGCATCCTTGGGGTGCGCTGGCAGCTGGGGGTCCCCCACCCTTGCCCCGGAGGGGTACCAATGGCATATCCCCCTGTAGGGCCAAGGGTGGCCACTGCCAAGGGGCGGTGGGCTCTGTCCTGTGGCTGGCCAGTCGTGCGTTAGCCCACGATGGCTCCGGGCCGGATTAGCCGGGTTAAACTGCTAATGCTGCCGCTGCGTGGAAGGCTGCTTTCAGTAAGTGGCTCCCTGTAGCTTATTTGACTCCAGGCCCAACTCTAATGTCTCAGTGGGCCTGTTACATTAAGCAGGCCCAAGTGGTAGGAGATTTAAAGCATCAAAATGAAGTGCTTTATCACTCCGTACTGTGTTCTTGGCTGCTTTCGTTGGCCTCACTTCACAGGCACCGCAGCCTGCAAGCCGAGCCCTCTCGGCAGGCCCATTACAAATTCCACTTGTTGACGGTTGCCTTGTTGCAGGATTTAATGGTAGAATAATATTTACACAGTAAACTCCTCTGGAGGTGTTATAAACACCATAAAAAGGATTTTAGAAGCTTAATGAGCGTTAGTGAAGTCGAGACAGGATAATGTGGCAACTGTGCACTGTAATCTGATTTGGCACCTTCTGCACAGCAGGAGTTAGTGGGTGGAAGAGCTTTTTACTTTTTTTTTTTTTTTTTAGTGTGTAATATTGTTTGTTTAGCACAATGCTGAATGGGGCATGTGGAGTGAGGTGCCCACAGACCGACTGACCCTCCAGCATGGGGAGTGCAGGCTCTGGCACTGTTGGTACCTTTGATCAGAACATCGTGATCATTTTGTGTCAGATGCAACAGGATCAATATTTGGGCCAGTTTACTGCTCCATGACACAGCCCCATGGTCATGATGGTCACAGCAATAATTCTGGGACATCAAACTGACAGAGAGTAGGTTTAGTTTAATTACTAGGAAGACATTCTTCCCTGGGAGGGTAATGAGGCCCTGGTATGGGCTGCCCGGAGGGGCTGTGGCTGCCCCATCCCTGGAAGTGTCCAAGGCCAGGTTGGACAGGGCTTGGAGCAACCGGGATAGTGGAATGTGTCCCTGCCCATGGCATGGGGGTGGAACTGGATGATCTTTAAGGTCCCTTCCATCCCATTGCATTTGGGTATTCTACGATTCTGTGCTTTTGGGTGCAGGGAGCCAGGCAGGCAGCAGCGACGGAACAGCAGCTCTCCCAAGGCAGCAAATGCAAGGCAGGGGGTGGATGAGGATTTGGGGGCTGGGATCTCCTCTGAGCAGCACTGTGAACAGCCCAGCGTGGGAACAAGTGGCTGTGCCGGGGGGTGAGGGGGTGAGAGACTCCTGCCATCCCTGGGCTGGCCCAGATCCCTGGCACGGGGAGGGATGCAGGAGGGGCAGGCCTGGGAGCAGCAGGCACAGGCACCACTGTCATCCTGGCAGCCTGCTGCAGCCCTGTGTTTTCCTATATCTTTTTAATGTTAAATTCACGTTTCCTCCTTTAGCTGAGCCGAAAATACCCCCGTTATCTCCGTGCATACCCATATGGACACGCACACAGAGGCATCCGGGTATTCTGGGAACAATTGTGAATCAGCCCTGGGGTTGGTTATTCACCTGCAGATATTTTGAGGTTCTGTTTCGGGGAGGCAGTGAGGGAGCAGGTTTTCTGTATGGGGTTCCTGTGTTTCTTTATGGGAGGTGGGCATCTCACAGAGGAGAGAGGATGGAGACCAGCCCCTGAGCATGGGGATGCTGAATTCCTGTCTGTGCCCAGTACTGGCAGAAGAAGGTTGTTGCTGGGAACGTTCACGCTTCTGCAGAGTGCTTTTTGGGCATCTGCTGAAATGATTTTTCAGAATTTAGATTATTTTTCATTTTTCATTTTGAATGTTTATATTTTGCTGTTACGTAAACATATAAAAGATCTTTAAAAAAACCCCTATTTAATACATATTGTCAAAAATTGGTGTTTTTTTTTCAACTTCAGAACGCACCCCAAAGGTGAGGTGCAGTGTTTCAGCTGTGAAGCAACCATATGTCTCCCCCAACAGCTCCTCTTCCATTCCTGGCCCTGCCCCCACAGCACAGAGCCCCCACCCACCCACTCGGGGCCAGACCCATCCCCTCCCAGACCAGATGCTCTGTGGGGGCTGGCAAATTTTGAGGACTTTGATTTTGACACTCGAGGAACTACCCTTGGCCTTTCCAATTTCCAAGGGACGTGAGCAGCCGTGAATCTCGAGGCTGACTTGCCAGCAGCAAAAAGCTGCCTTTTGTAAATAAGCCAATATTTTCTTTCTTTCAAGGGGAAGCTGACAAAGATCAATACCAGCCTGCAAAAGACATTGCCCTCTTAAGAATTAGCCCTTTGCAGAATCATTAATCCAGGAAGCTGTTACAGGGTGACAAGAGCACGGAGGCTCTGCCAGCTCCTGGAGGGATGGCAGCAACATCCCCTTATGCACAGAAAAACAAACCAAATGAGCTTGCCGAGAAAATCGTGGCCGTGCAATGGGCTCGTTCTGCCCGAGGAGCCCATTGGACTTTAATTAAGGAAGGCTGGCTGCGCTCTTAATCAGTGTCGATAAAGTTTCCTGGTGTTTTGCTCCCACTTGACTCCCACCAGGCCTGTGCAGGGCTGAACTGGTGGCATGTTGTGGCTGTTCCATCCTGCAAATGTTCAAGACCAGGCCGGATGGGACTTAGAGCAATCTGATCTAGTGCAAGGTATCCCTACCCATGGCAGGGGGTTGGAACAAGGTGTTCTTTAAGGGCCCTTCCAATCCAAACCGCCCTGTGATTCCATGTCCCCTGTACCACCTCCATCCCTGTGCAGGGGACATGGTGAGCGGGCCCCTGTCTGAGCCCTCCCAGCTTCTCCTCTGGCAGCACCATTCACCTGTCCCAGACACCCAAGAAGAGGCAGGGTTTGAGGAGGGACAGTTTTATCTCTTGAAACAAACCACTGTTGGGCCACCAGCTAGTACGGTGACACGGTGGTGGCACGGTGCTGGAGGAGCCCTGCTGCAGCACCAGGGGAAGGCGCCCACGTGGTGCCTGGGCAGACCCCAACCCGCAGCAGGCACACGAAGTGCATGGGGAGAGCTGTGGACGTGTGGCTGTGACATAATGCCTATAATCTGATTTAACCAAGAAGAAAAATCAGCCAGAGGCTGAGCCAGTGGAGTGTCTGATGAAGAGCTAGAAAGGGAAAAATAATTCCAAACAAGGCATTTGTCACAACATTGCAGGGTCACCTGATAAGCAAGGGATGCCGAAGAAGGAAACAGTTCTCGGGGTAATTACAATTTATAAGAAGTTTTGTGCTGGCTCTGTAATTTTTGGGGGGGTGGTGATTGGCACCGCAGCGCTGCGGCAGCACCGGGAAGGCACCACAATAGAGCTGTAATTTACAGGGCTGGAACGGTGAAGCCAGAAATGTGTTGGGAATTATTGCTAATCTTTATGGATTCAGTAGTTCCTGTGCCAGCCAAGGTGGTTTGGGTTACAGGTTCAGGAGGAACCCTGGGTGGTGATCTCATGCTGCCTGAGCACCTCCTGCCTGAGACCTGGTGGTTCTGGGGGAACTGGAGCAAACGCTGCCTGAGTGAAGAGCTCTCGGGTCCTTGAGGCTCCCATGGGAGCAGTTATAAAGAGGAAAAAAGAGGAAGAAAGTCGCCTTTATCACTTTTCCTTAACGAAAGAGCTGCAGAGGGACTTTGGAAAAGGGCCAGGAGTGACAGGACAAGGGGGAATGGCTTCCAACTGCCAGAGGGCAGTGTTAGATGGGATATTGTGAAGAAATTCTTGTTTATGAAGGTGGTGAGGCCCTGACATAGGTTGCCCAGAGAAGCTGTGGCTGCCCCACCCCTGGAAGTGTCCAAGGCCAGGTTGGACAGGGCTTGGAGCAATCTGGGATAGTGGGAGGTGTCCCTGCCCATGGCAGGGGGTGGAACTGGGTTGTCTTTAAGGTCCCTTCCAACCCAAACCGTTCTGTGTTTCTATGATTAAAAGTGCTCTAAAGCCAAGAGCAGTAGGCACAAGGCAGTCACTGTGCAGGCATGATTTGGGGTAACACTATTTTTTTAAGGAGTTGTTTTTCTAGGTGGTTCCATTCCTGGTTAACACACGGGTGAGTGAGGGCTGAGAAGGGAATTTTTACCATGAAAGCCCCTCTCTGCTCGTGGGCCCTCCGTCCCCTGCCTGCACAGAGCAGTGCAGCTCTGTCACGTCAGGCAGCTGCCTGTGTTCAGCAGAGTTAAAAAAAAAAAAAAAATCACACTTTTTTCATTTGTGCTGATTTGCATATTAATAGTTTGCATATTAAACAACTACTTCAGAGGGTGGGCGGGCTAATGAATGCAGCAGTCTCCTCTATTTTAACTCAATTTGCCTCATCCATATTCCAATGACTTTGGGGATTGGTATTCAGTTTTCATTGAAATTATCCAAGCCAGACCTAATTTGTGCTGCCCTTCCATTAATCCAATTAATTAGCACCATTGATGTGTGCTGCCTTTGTAACGGCGCTTTGTGCGGTGCCGCTGCTGCTAATGACAGCCTGGGATCAGAGCAAGTAACGAGCAAACCAAAGGAGCGTTTGACCCTTCATGTACCCTCACACAATGCGGCAGTTTGGAGTCTGGAGGCCCTAATTTAGGTTCGATAGCCCAAATTATAGACAATAATTCAATATTCTTTGTGGGGAGCTGAGCAAGTGTCACCCTGCCATTTGTTTAGCTTATCATTTTTTCCTGCCTCTTTATTTATGTACTTTTTTCCCCCTTTTCATTATTTTCCAACCTGGCCTGCCTACTCCACCTCCAGCATTGATTTCTGACCTTGTTGCACTGAGAGGGCTGAGGATCTCTTTACTCTGAAGGAATTCATTAACCTTTCCCCTGCCCAGAACTGGAGAGAAAATCTTTATATTTTTAAGTAAGGCAAATAAACACTGGCAGTGATTAGTGGAGTCCCTTTGCTGGCTGCTCCCCAAGAACTCCTCTCCAAGAACTCCTCTGCCAGCTTAGGAGCCGTTTCTGGGTTGCACTTTTTGGGTAATTTTGCATTAGAAATCACGGTGTAAACACTGGCTGAGTTTATCCAGAGCCTGGCTCCCCTGGTGCTGTCCGTGCTCTGTCACCCCTCTCTGAACCAGGAGCCATCCTACTCCTCTCCTTCCCAAAGCCCAGCTCCAGCACAAGGCTGGTGCCCAAGTGGTCCAGGTGTCCCCTCAGTGGCCAAGACAAACATACAATTAAATGTGACATAAGAGCAGCAAAAAGCCAATCCTGTGGCCACACCTCTGGGCCAGGATATGTCCCCAAAGTGCCACCAAAGGCCCAGGGACAGGGGATGCAGGGGAGCTCTAGACGTGTCCAGATGTTGAGGAAGCAGCCTCTCCACCTGGCATGCCTGGTCTCCTGTATCCCTCCATCCCTGGCTCACTGGAGGAGGAGAATCTATTAAAGGAAGCGTTTAGCTGTGGTTATCCACAGGTAGGTCACTAAACTCATTAAGGTAATTAATTACACGCAGCACATTCACTCTGTCCGTAAGTGTTTGAACTGTAAGGAGACAGGAATTGTCGGCGCCGGGGGAGGATAGAGAGTTAATTTGCAAAGGGATATGGAGATTTGGGTGCTCAGCTTCCTTTTAACTGGAACTAAAGCTGAACGGTTTTTCAGAAGAATTCTCAAGAAGGCAGGAAAGCCCTATTCCAGGAAGGCTGGTGGTAATTTGTCAGAAGCGGTGTTTGGGCTGAAACAAATCTGTTCATTTGAGACTTTTAAAATCTCACAACAGATAATTTTAAAATTGCTACAGGAGTAAAGACTGAACCTGTTTTTAACTCTACTTCATTTCCCTCACTTCTACCAAAGTTTCATTTCGCGACAATAGGCGTGGTTTTTAAGGTGTTCGTGCTGTGCTGCTCAGAGGTGTTCTGGGTCAGCCTGGTCACACCTCCCAGGCAGGCTGGGACGCTGCATGGGTCCCACTCCTGTGGCTCTGACGGGTCAAGGTGCTGCCAGGGATGGCCACTCTTCCTGGGCTGGGACTGTGGCACAGGGGACGTGGTGCCCGTGCTGGTGCCCCCTGGGCCGCAGGCATGGCTTTGACGCTGCCAAATGGGGACTCTCCGCAAGCCTGTCCTCCTGTGGCTCTCTGTGCTGTTCCCAATCACTCCTCAGCGTTATAAATCATGCCACTGGAATAGCAGCTTATACAGTCAGTTGCCTGCAAGATTTTACTGATTAACCTTAAAATCTGCTATAAATCTTATTCCCTTACTTTCTCACGGAGCATCAGGAACGCAAATAGGCTCCTGCGCCGTTGGGGCTGACGTGCTGCTCTGCAATGTGCCAAGTAACATGGGCCACGTGGTTCTAAAAAAAAAATATTAAAAGCCTCCCTCCTCTCAGGGTACTGTGCTCCCAGAGGAGGAGGAGGAGGAGGGAGGCAGGTCCATGGGCAGCTGCCTGCTGTTACCCTGCAGCTCCAGCTTTGCCAGGCTCTGGGGTCATCCAAAACTTTCAGTCCCTCTGAATGATCTTTGGTGGCGGCAAGAACAGCGAGCGAAGCACCCAAAGCCAGGTGGCATGGAATGGATATTATTTCTTCTTCTGAGATGGGAGCCTTCTTACCAACCTGCACAATCCCGCTGCCTGTCTGGCACTGCTGCAGTAGGATCCCGTTTAGTGGCATCACTCAGGACTTGTCACATTACGGTATGTCACAACATGTCAGGCTCTGACAGGCTGGATACCTGCTATTAACTTGCAGACTAGTTGCAAATACAAAATAGAGGTGGTGAATGGAGGCAGTGCCAGAAGCAGAGCGGACGCCCGTGCTGGTACCTGGAGTATGGCTCTGTCAGCCTGGCTTTGCAGAGTAGTCCTGGGCTTTGGCATGCAACGGCTCAGATATGGGAACCTGGCCTCCAAAGTGGTGCCAAAGAGCTGGACTGGTTAAAAATTCCTCCTGACACCAAGGTATCAGTTTAATTCTGATAGAGCATCCCAGCACTGGAGCTGTCAGCACCATCAGAAGCAGCAGCACATGCTACACCAGTGTCCCTGCTGTAGCTGTGACTGTACCTGATGCTCCAGAGAAAGCTGGAGAACCAGGACAAGTCTGAAGCAGGACAAGTCTGAAGGCCAAGGTGTGTATTGGGGAGGGATTTCTTTCTGTTCCTGCATCTGGCCCGCAGAAATCCCTGAAGCTCGTTTAATTAATTGTCTGCCTTGTGAGTGCAGTACAACTAACATAGTTGATCAAGTCTCCTTTTGCCCCTGTTGTGATATAACTCACCCTCAAATCAGAGGTTTAATTACAGGATCACCCTGTCTCCTCATGCTGTTCCTCCCAGGAACTGGACAAGCTGTGTCTTGAAGCCAGCTGCCATCTGGCTTCCAGGACCTCACCTTGGGGGTCTGGGAGCTGTGGACTTGCACAGACTGAGTAAGGGAGGGTCCTGCTGCAGGAGATGGGAATGCAGGAGTGGAAACAGCTGGAACCTGGTGGCTGAAGCAGAGGGAGGTCCTGCTGGGACCCCTCCTGCAGGGCTATAGGGAGTGCGCAGTCACTGTGATGTGGTGAACAGTGATGATCCCCAGGTTGTTTCTGCTCCTGGTACCCGCAGGCACTCCATGGGAAGCCCCCCAGTTTGGGAGCAGGGGAAGGCTGTCTGGGGGAGAAGAGAGCTGGGTCTGGCTCTGATGGAGGCCAAGGCAGAGCACATGAACCACTGTTGGAATCCTGGCAGCTCAGCCTGGTGATGCTGCCCTGCACATCTGGAGGTGTTGCAGCCACATCTTTCAACAGATCCTGGATGGATGTCAGCTCTCCATCCCCTCCTGTCCTGCGACAGCCCTGGCTAGCCAGCAGTGCTGATGGATCCTCACCATCCAGCCTAGCTGGGGGCATCCAGGCAGAACCTGGCACCTGTGATACCTCCCAGGTATGGGCTTCCTGTGCAGCTACGTAACCTCCTTGTTTCCATAGGTCCCTCATGCTGTAGCAAGCCAAAAAACAGGCTGGTTTTTATTTGCTTTATTATTAAGCTGATGAGGTTATTTAGCCCGTTTTATGCCCCATTAAATTCTGTGTTTGAAATTCTGTGGAGAGCTGGAGCTTTGCAAACAAAAAAGCAGCGCCACCGGGGTTTGCCTTGGAGCACCCGAGCCCATGTTTACTCCCTGGGTATTCTCTGCTTCCCCAGGCTGCTGTGGCTGAGAGAGATGAATGCTCTGTCTGTTACTGTCACCTCTTCTCACTTTTTTTTTCCCCCATGTTCTCATCGCTACTTTGAGTGCTTCTTATTTTCCTTGCCTCTGCAAGAAGCCATAAAATTCCCCAGCCCGTGTGTGGTATGGTGTGCACTTACAAATTACCATTGAAAAATGAATTGCCTTGACAAAATCTAATGTTTTGTGACACAGCACAAATATGCATTTCATTCTTGAAGAGAAGGAAAAGGAGCTCATTGGAAATATTAAATTAAGCAGTGTAACAGCTGAGAATAATTTGGTTTTCTGCTCTGTTGCTTGTGATTTGGTACGGAGTTTGAGGTGGCAGGGCAGTGCCTGTTTAGAGTGTAAAGCACACAGATGCCTCAGATTTTATTTCTTGTTTAGGAGCAACTTTTTTTCTCTGATGAAGGCGGCTGGTGCAGCTTGGAACACAGGTTTTGGGAAAGGTCCAGGGGGCAGGGAGCTGAGGGATAAAACACCGGCCAGTGTGTGGAAGTGTTTTCCGTGGCACTGCAATTAGTCACAGGAGACCGACGTGAGGCTGCAGCTCCGGCTGCTTCTCTGGGAGTTTAGAATAAAAATCCATCCCAGTGGAGAACAAAGCAGAGCAGGGATGGGTTTGGGAATTCCTATGAACAGCCCTGGATCCCGGCTGCAGCCAGGCGTAAATAAAGCCTTTCTTCTCTTCAGTCACCCAGCCCTTTAATTACCTGCAGGGTTCCACAGAGTGACTCATTCCCAAACCTGGAGCCTGTGTGGCTCCTTGCAGAGCAGCCAGATGTGGAACTCCCTTGGGTGTCACTTTCCCCTCATCCTGCCAACATCCCCGCCTGTTTTTTCTCCCTCTGTGCCCACCTCCGATGCTCTGCCACGGGAGTCCCTGCGGAGCACAGGGATCAGCTGGGCTGTAGCTCAGCACTGGTGGAGCATAGGTGTCTTGGGGGGTCTGCATGGCCAGGAACAGAGCCTAGCTGTGACCTGGGGGGTGTCACAGGGTGAGGGCATCAGGAAAGTGCTGGTGGCATTGTGGTTGATAGCTGGGCAGTGAGGAGCTGCTCATACAGACACCGTGAAAGTACTCAGAAAGCAACAGCCCATATCCCAAACAAGCTGTGGCAGTGTGGTTGTCCCAAAACAAGGGATGCTAATGCACTCCAACACATTGGAGATTGGCCACAGAACAGGGGGATCAAGTTGTACAGTCCAGCAGTACCCAGAAGTCCAACCTGACGTCTGTCCCTTCCTTTTCCCCCATGGACGCTCCACCACCCCTCCAAGCCCTCTCCCAGCTGGGTGCCACAGGGCATGCACTGGAGGGGGGATGAATGCATGTAATGGATCAGGAATAGAGGCAGTGAAATCATAATGGATCCTGGCAGAAACACCAGCATATACAGCTCATTCATGTGGCAGTTGAAACATGCCCTGCAGTATTTGTGTCTGGAAACGCTCACCTGTGCTGGGGAGGAAGTTTCTGTGGTGCCCATGAGCACAGCCCCTGAGGGTGTCACAGCTCAGTCTCCAAGCCTCTATTGTGGTTGTGTCACCTGCTAAGGTCAGATGTGGCCAGGGCAAGTGACCAAGCCCAGGTAGAGTCACCCTCTTGGCTTGCTTTAGGACAGGCAGGCTCTGGCTCTGACACCCCTTACGTTTTCCCCTGCCCAGCTATGCCCAGCACCCAGAGCCACTCGAGGCAACAAATGATGATTGTGGGGATGGGGGTGCACTGCAGTCCCCGCCTGTCCCATGTTGGTGGCAAGCCCAGGGCAGCTGCCAGCTCGGTCGAGGGGACCAGCCTGGCCCCGAGGTGTGCTGTGATCAGCTTCGCTTCTCTCTGGCAGAAGCCAAGTGCGACCTGCCGCTCATGCCAAGGTATCTCTGGCACAGGGATGTGGGTAGAAAACCCACAGGAGTGTCAAAGCCATGGACAGTCTCCAAAGTGAGAGCAGTGTTTGACGGGGGAGAATATGCTTTGGAAAATTTACTTGATCCTTGTTTGGAAGCAGCACTGAGAAGCACGCTGAGCCCTCCGCAGACACACACATGCTGCCTTGAGGATCTCTGCACAAAGCAGAGCATTGGAAACATGTTGTCATCCACCTCCTCCCTCTCATTCCTGGCAATTGAGTAAATACCCAAGGAGCTGCTTAGATCCAAGCGCAGGAAAGCAGCCACCCAGCCCAGCAACACAGCAGGGACCCTCCAGCTCTGGGTCCCGCTGGAGTCAGTGGGTTCCATCTCCTGCTTCCTGCCAAGGGCCTGTTGGCAGCGCCCTCCTCGTCTGCTGGAGAAAGACTGGACTACGGAGGGTGCCATGGGCGAGCTCTGCACTTTTCTGGATCATTCACCACTTGCCAGGAATGTTGGTTTCTCCTCTCCCATAGCCAACACTGAGAGCCAAGGACTAGACATGGCACAGCTCGTGTTGTTTTAGCATCCCTCTTCCTTAAAAAAAAAAATAATTAAAAAAAAATAAAAAAAAAGAAAATCTGGACAACTTCCCAGATTGTACATCTGTCCATATAATTTACACCACGAGGATGAGGAAGTGAGGAGGGCTGTAAACTCTTTCCATCTGTGCAATGTGTGTGATGATTTTTCCATTCCTTCCTCGCTTCCCCCACCGAAAGCCCCAGGCTGGGCGGTGGGTTTGCCAGCAGCGGGCAGCCCCGGCGTGCCAGGGCTGGCTCCTTGCTGCGGGGTCTGGCTGCCAGACCTCTGCCCCCTGTGCCCCTGACTCGGTTCCTCCTGGGCCCCATCCCCCAGGAGCACCCAGCCACCTGCCAGGAAATGGAACTCACTGAAAATTTTCCTTTAGAACTACTTTGACTGAAAAGGGTGTGTTTTTTCACAGTTGGGTTTATAGAATCATGGAATCATTAAGGCTGGAAGAGACCTCCAAGAGCATCAGCCAAACCCTCAATCACATATCCCCATGCCCACTAAACCATATCCCAAAGTGCTTGTCTACTCATTTTTTGAACACTTCCAGGGACAGTGACTCCACCACCTCCCTTGGGAGCCTGCTCCAATGCTTGGCCACTCAGTGAAGGAATTTTTTGTAATTTCCCTTTGAAATACTCCAGCTCCTGGTTGGACCTCAGATGCGTCACCATCAGGAAGCCTCACTGGTTCACTGCAACTCCTGAGCCTGGGTTTTCAACTGATAGCTGCTGTAAAGGTTTTTGTTGATTTATGGGCTGGGATTCCCTGGGGAAATCCCTGTGCTTCTGTCAGGGGAGTATGGCTTGTCAGCATGAGGCAGGACTCACTGGAGGTGGTCATGGGGTGGATGGGCTCAGCTGAGCTCAGCTCTGTGTGTGAGCTGGGGTTTGCTGAGCTTGGGGTGCTGCCTGCAACCCCCAGAGAGCTCAGATCTGTGCAGAGACCAACATGGGCTGGGTGGGCACCAAGAGGGGCCCCAGTTCTGCCCAACTGCAGCTCCACAGCTCCATCAGTGAAGAGATGAATGAAGGAGCAGGATGGTGCCACCTCCCAGCGCCCACTCGCTCCCTACACAGCAACAGGAGTTGAATTTCTTTCAGGTTTCTGGTGAATCACTCCCGGGTGTGTGGGTGGGCTCGGAGGGTTCTGCTGGAGCTGCCAGGGCCCTGTGCACCGGCACTGTGACTCCACTGAGCCTGTGCTGGGGCACCTGGGACTGGCTGTGTCTCACCAGCACTCACAGAATCCCCCTGACACCACTGACCCGCTCAGGCCAATCATGCCAGGGGCATGAGGAGGGGATGATAGGCTGCCTTTGGGCTGGCTCTGTCCCTGGACCACCGTCCAGCACAGACAATCCAAGGGCTGCAAGGCCAGCTGCAAAAATACCCTCCAGCAATGGCATCTGTGCCTTTCCCTGGGCACTGCTTCCCTGCATGGGGACTTTTTCCAGGAGGAGCAAAAAGAGTGCTCTGTTCCTGGTTCCAGGAAAAGGCTGGTGCCTTCCATCTCAGGAGGACGGCTCCCTGGAACCATGTCCCTGGGTTGCAGCCCTGTGCAGGGAGCAAACAATCAATATTTATCCTTCCAGGTGCTCTCCTGCAAGCCTTACCTAACCCCTTCCCCTCTGGTGTCCCACAGCGTCCCGGTCCGTGGGCAGGGAATGCCTCATGCCGATCCCTGGAGCCCACTGGCAGCGGAGCAGCACCGATCTGGTTAACAAACATTAATAAACTTTCTGGGTAGGCACCAGCCAGGCGCTTCCTCCAGCTTGACATTCAATTCCGATTGGTGTGACTCATTAGCTATTTATTTATTTAAAGCCACGGAGCTATTTGCAATATTTTTAAGCAGCAAACACAGTGTGTGGGCAGGGAGCTGTTCTGCCTAAATGTTCGGCTCGGTGACACTGATGATAACTTATCAGAATAAATAAGGAATCTTCCAATCATGGGCTTTTTACCGAGGGCGTGTTTAGTGCGAGCTGCAGCAAAAAGTCATAATGTTTCCTTCTCAGAAACTTTTTACCAGTCTGCGTGTTACATCCAGGTTATATCCCTGTGTGGGCAGCTGCCTTCGTGCTCTCCGAGACCCAATTAAAAAGGGAATACATCATCCCTCCACTCCTCTCCTGAAACCCTCTCAGCTCCACTGGGTCCCTCCGGGAGCAGCTGCCTTGAGGGGGCTGGGTTGGGAACAGGCACAAGAAGGATTTGGGCAGTGCCGGCTTGGTGAGGGGTGTGCACACAGCCTGCATGGTCGTGCCTCGAGAATAAACTTTTGGCTAATTATAATCTGGACATTTCCTTCCGCTTTCCTGCCAGCAGCAATCTCCCAAGCCCCTATCCCAACCCCAGGGGCCTGGGGGTGTGCAGAGGCTGAGATCAGGAAACTGAAAAATCAAACACTTCACATCCTTTTATGTTTTCAAGTTATCTCATTTTTATATAACCCAGCTTGGTACAAATCCAGGAAAATTTTCTGCTGCCATTATTTTCAGGGAAAATTTTTTTGGTTTTGTTTGTTGTTTTGTTTTTGTTTTTTTTTGGTGTTTTTTTTTTTTTTTTTTTTTTTTTTTTGGTTTTTTCCCCTGACATTTTGAAGTTTAAAATTTCATTTCCTTAAAACAGGAGTGCCTTGAAATCCTGAAAGCTGATGAACACCTCCATGCATCAAAACCCCGGCAGCAGTTTAGTTCATGAAATCTTCTGAAGTGGGGGCGCACAGTCCCTCAAGCAGAGCCAGGCAGGAGTGGCCCCTCTGCTGCCTGCCTTCTAAACCAGCTGGATTATTTTTGAGGCAGTTCTGGGGGGTGTAACAAACCCTGTCTGTTGAATTTTTTGCATTCTTCACCTTTTCCTCTCTCACATACTTCCCTCACTGCCGAACAGACCTGTTGGAGACACGTGTGCAGCTGGGGCTGGACCAAGGCAGGGACTGAGTGGGGTCTGTGGGATCAGTGGTGGAGTTGGGAACATACAGCCAGGGGGGCTTATCATGAACTCTGCCCACTGCCCCCATAATTCCAGTGCAGCACTGGCACAGGTTGCCCAGAGAAGCTGTGGCCACCCCATGCCTGGGAGTGCCCAAGGCCAGGTTGGATGGGGCTTGGGAGCAACCTGGGATAGTGGAAGGTGTCCCTGCCCATGGCAGGAGGTGGAGTGAATGGGTTCTAAGGTCCCTTCCAACCCAAACTATTCTGGGATTCTCTGATTCTCTGATTCTCTGAAAACTGCCAGTGATTCCCAAAACTCCCTCCTGCCACAGTACTTGGTACAAAACTCAACTGTTTTTATCTTCAAACTCGGATTAACAAAAAAAAAGGAACTGGGTGCCTAGCAGGGACACTCCTTTCTGTGAGCTCCTGCCTGCTATACCAGTCACATCATGTTACATTGTGCCTTGAAACATAACATGATGTGACTGATGCAGTGTATGACGGATGGGGGATCCACCAGGAAACGCAGAAGGACACAATTTTCCAAAGAGCATTGTTGCAGAAACAAACATAGTGCCCTTTTAACTTGTATTGATTGATTGCTAAAAAATAAGGCCTGGTTGCACTTTTGAAAGTCCTGGAATTAATTGGTAGAGGTAGCTGGAGGAGGAAGAGCCCAGTGGATGCTGCTTCCTCCTGCCAGGAGGCAGAGGAGGCAGAGAAGTGCCAGAGCAGGTGGGTGGTGTGTCAGAGTCCCTGCAGTCCCCACAGTGGGTACCCAGGGAAGGGCTGTGCCCAGGAGCATCCAGAGAAGGGGCTGGCAGGCTCAAACCCTCTGTGGCATTTTCATAGAATCCCAGAATCACTGAGGTTGGAAAAGACCTCTGAGATCATAGAGTCCAACCTGTGACTGATCCCCACCTTGTCACCCAGCCCAGAGCACTGAGTCCTACATCCAGTTGTCCCTTGAACATCTCCAGTGCTGGTGACTCCACCACCTCCCTGGGAAGCTCCTTCCAATGCCTGACCACCCTTTCAGTGAAGAAATTCCTCCTGATGTCCAACCTGATCATCCCCAGGCATAACTTGAGGCTGTTTCCTCTTGTCCTGTCCCTTGTTCCCTGGGAGCCCGACCCCCCACCCCAGCTCCACCCTCCTGTCAGAGATTTGTAGAGAGTGAGAAGGTCCCCCCTGAACCTCATTTTCTCCAGGTTGAGCCTCCCCAGCTCCCTCAGCTGTTCCTTATATGACTTACCTATGGGTTTTTCAGTTGAACATAAACTGATGGAAAAGCAGCTCTTGGTGGGATTCTGGTGGTGGCTTAGACACCCCTGGCTGTGACCCCACAGCAGCACCATCCAGGGTCCCCCCTCACTGGGGCTTTGCAGCTCTTTGCACCACTTTCTCTTGCCCCCCCCTTCTTCCTCTTGATTAGCAGCTAAAAATCACTGCGATGTCTGGCAGGACAAAGCCTGTGACAGCAAAGGGAATATTAGGGTCAAGCTTTATTAAGAAAGAAGCTATTGAAATGACATCCTCCAACATATTGCTATTAGGGCCTTGAAGAGTCTTTGCCTCATTAATGTAAAAGGGAGGTGGCAATCTTCCTGATCAACAGTGGCAATTTATTCTAAAGTGTCCATTTTCTGGATGTCAGAGGAAGACTTTTATTTATAATCTTATTTTCAATTTCCACAAAGAACACTTCACTCATGCTCTGGGCAGGGTTTTTTTGCAGACAATAACAATTATAAAACGGTGCTCTGAACCCCCTCCCCAAAATCCCCCTTGTAGTAGTGTTGACATATGGAAATGAATCAAAATGTAATAGGCATAATTACCAGCATTGTGTGCAGGCTGCAATTAGTGTCTCTTCAAAGCAGACTTGTAATCAAAAGACACCAATAGACGAGAGAAGGACTGAGCGGCCGGTTCCCGGGATGAGCTGGGGCTTGGGAGGAAGTTTCCCACCCATGGGAGTGGGGTGGGTGCCTGGACAGGGTGTGGGTGGGTTTCCCGGCTCATGGATCAGTGTCCCCAGGAGCCACCAGCCACTCCTGACACTCCTCAGTCAGTGCAGGCCGGGGTGTCCAGAGAACCTGTGGCTGCCCCATCCCTGGAAGTGTTCAAGACCTGGTTGGAAAGGGCTTGGAGCAATCTGGTCTAGTGGAAGGGTGTCCCTGCCCATGGCTAGGGGGTGGAACTGGGTGATCTTTAAGGTCCCTTTAACTCAAACTATTCCACGATTTTCAAAATTTGTTTGATGAGTCAAAAGAAAATATGAAAATAGCATTCAAAAAGAAATAGTTGCTTTCTGCACAGTTTCTCCATTCACCACAGAACTGGCTTGCAAGAAGTTTTCAATTCACCAATGGTCAAAAATTATTTGTGTTGTATTTTTTTGTGTATTTTGTGAACTGGAGAATATTTCATTCACTCAGCTCTGAACATGAGACACAATTTGAGTGTGAGCAAACCCCATTACCTGCATCCCTCCAAATGCCAGTGGAGGTGTTGGGTCTAAGCACAGCAGTTTGACAGTTTTGCAATTCAATTTTTACCTGTCAGAAATGTATCAAATGGAAACTATTTTTGCAGGAACATTTCTATGTTAATAAGTTTTTGCTTCAAAATAACCCCCCCACCTTTTAATAAGGTTAAAGCATTATCTGGGGCCTCATTGAAAGGGGCTGCTGGGGTTTCATTTTCAAATTCATCTTGTTCTCTAATAGTTTCTCAAAATCAAAGTCAGAATGAAATATTTTATGGCCATTATTCAGCTGTCTGCTTTTATTGACCCAAATACACTTTTTCTTTTTTTCCAGGGAGACGTTGAGAGGAATTGTTCAGATCCGGAGCAGCAGAAAAATCTGGGATTTCCTTTGGAGTTCCCTGGTGCCACCAGGAGCCTTCCTGCAGCAGCCACTCCTCGAGGCTTTTGACAGAGCCCTGCAGGATGTACCGTGGTGACAGTGACACCAGCAGGTCCCAGGAGGGCCCGAGAAATGGAACCTGAGCCCAGACAAAGGCTTTGCGAGTTCTTGCTCTGGTTGGAGTTCTGGCGGGGATGCCAGGGCAGGACCAGCTCTTTCCCCAAGGGTGGGCATCTGCAAAGGGACTCTGCCTGCCAGGCACTGGCTGTGCCCCAGCTGTCCCACTGCCAGGGGGTGCAGGGGCCGGTTGTGGGGTCAGGGTGACACCAGCCCTGCCTGGTCCCACTGCCACTGGCCGTGCTCATGGGGCAGAGCCAACCCACTGGCACCAGCACCCCAGGGAGGAGGAGGGGGTGACAGTGGGGCAGTGGGATTTGGGTGCTGCCTTTGTCGCTGCTGTGGCTCTCCAGCAGAGCACCTGCTCCCAGGGCAGGGCAGTGCAGAGAGGAGCAGCTCCTCCCAAGTCAGTGGAGAGACACTGGTGTCAGCCGGGGAAGGATCAGGCCCGTCACCAGCGGGTCTGTGTAGGAGGACTTATATTTGTTTGCAGGAGCCAGATGGTTAAAGAAGAGAGTGACATAATTGCAAGAGCTGGAGCCATGAAGAGAGGGGGAGAGAAAGTCATAGGGGGGAAGGGAGACCCCAGGGGCATATTCTGTACCCCACATGCTGCAGAGGGGCCCCACAGCACTGGGCTGTGCCAGCACTCAGCTCTGCGTCCCACAGGGATCCATCCTGGGGTGCTCCTGCATTTAGACAACCTTCCTCCTTGCCTTTGGATACACAGGGAAACTGAAATGCAGGAGGTACTAACATTGGAGAAGTTATGAGGGCAGAGGTAGTGGGCATGACCTTGCCGTCATTGTGAAGTTCATGATCTTAAGCAGCTCTCCATTTACTAATGGACGAGCCATTTATTAACCTGCTCAGTTCTGTTATGCTGGCATAAATCTGAAGTAACTGAATGGAGTATGGATTTATACTGGCATAACCGAGGGGGGAACCTGGCTGGCATCTCTGTCCCTGGCTGTGGAGTTGGCAGGACAGGGTGTCACATGGAACAGGGTGCCTCTCACCATTCTGGGGGCTGGGGAGGAAAATTCACATCTCAGTGGCAAAATTAAGCTTAAAACAGCACCTCAGTTTCCGAAAAACTAAGTGTCCAGGAGCATGAAACATTCCCATGCAGCGTGTGTATTCCAGGACTGGAGCACAGCTCGTCTTTAGCCAAGGGCAGGTGTGAGACATGAGAGAATCGAGGGCATCAGAATTGCTCATCCCTGGCTCGGGCTGGTCTCTTGGGGCTCCCTGTCCTGCACCAGTGCAGCTGAGCTCGCATCCTCCTCCTCTCCCACCCAGAGCTGCCCATCACCCTCAGCCTTCTCAGCTGTGGAGAACCCCAATGTAATGACCAGTTGTGGGTGCAAAGCTCCGAAACAGGGAAAAATAAAGCACCAGCTACACAAATCCCTCCCAGACAAAGCTTTGGATCTCCTTCCTGCATGGAAATAGATTTAAACCAGCTGAACATACCTGTTGTGTTTTACTCTCTTATTCCTTGTGTTTGATACAGGCTGCTGAGCAAAGGCAACGCCAAGGATGCTGCAGAGGAGGGAAAAATTTCCTCTGAAATTTTGACTGATCCTTTGGGGCTTTGAAGGACCTCAAGAGGAAAGATGAATCTGAATTTGGAATTACATTTTAAGCCTTCACGTAGCCTTTCAAAATATCAGAAGGAGCAAAGGTCTGCTATCCTACCATCGGAACTGGGCACAACCTCCTCTTTAAGTGCGTACAAAACCCACGCCGTGGCTTGTGGCTTACTGCTGCCTTCCCTTATCTGCTGCTGTGCGGAGGCTGCTCCGTCTCCGCGGGCTGAGACTCCTTTCACAGCCCTCAAGAATAGCCCAGCACTCGCTATTCCCATCACGCGCTCAGGTCGCCCGGCCCTGCTCTTATCGGCAGCAGCACATGGAGCGCCGGGGGATGTCCCGCTGCCGCCTCTTCCAGCACCATCCCCGGCACCGGGCACGGGGCAAGCCACCCTCGTGACCTGCAGGGGCTGCTTTATCCCTTTTCTGAGAAAGAGGGGTCTTAGCAGACTGGAGCTGAAAAGACCTTCGGAAATCCTGCGGGAAAACATCTTTCAAAACGCTGTATAGATGGAGTCAAAGAGTTTGCATGGGGTGTTTGTGTGCAGGTTCCAGGGAAGCCGAAGTGCTCACGGGAGGAGTGAACTCCAGCAAATGCCCCCTTTGGCTCTATCCCAGTGCCCAGGAATTCTCCCACTGAGCTGCCCAAGAGTTTGAGGCTAGGGCTGGGAGAGGCATCAGCAGAGCCTGTGCCCAGAGCCCAGTCACTTTTCCTGCCTGGGGAAGGCAGGGCAGAGAGCTTTGTGTCTGGGAGTCCTGGGAGTCGTCCTGCTCTGTACCCTGTGCTGGGGAGAACCACTGCTTTGGGATCATCTGCTCCTGCAGCATCCACAGCTTCCCATGGACCCCAGCTGTGTCCTGACCCCCACAGAAGCTCCCACTTGGGTCTCCCTGTGCTGCAGCAGCTCAGCATGTGCCAGCATGCCAGGATCCCACACCTCCACTTGGTGTGTGCCAGCAGTGCCCACCTGTGCCGGTATCCCACATCTCTGCTCAGCATGTGGCACCAGTGAACCCGTCCCCTGCGAGCTGGGACCCCACACCTCCGAGTAAAAGCAGAGGACAAACACGCTCTGGGGTGAGCGTCCTCTCCTGCACTGTGGTCTCATGATCGCCCACAGAACTAAACATGTGCTTGTCTGTGGCAGCCAATGACATCCCCTGTAAAAAGTGATGCACATGGATGCACACGCATGGTCATGCATGTACGCTTGGCCACACTCTTGCTCACACACACACACACACAGAGTCACACACGCACGTGCACGTGCACACATATGGACACGCAGACACCGCTCCCTGTCCCGGCTCTCCCAGCCTGGTGCCGGGCGGTGTGCGGGCGCGGGAGGAGTGGGCACTCACACCCTGACAGCGCGGCCCACGCACGCCCACCACCCATATGGCTCCTGCACACAGGCTGTGGCTGAACTTGCTTCAGAAGCGTTTTGTTCCCGAGTCCATCCCGGGGAAATGGATCACTGCCCGTTGTTGGGTTTAGCAGTTTTTCCTCCTGTCGTTGCCTTCTACATCTCTGATGGAAACTGTCATTGAAAGAGGCTGCAAAGCGTTGCTGTGACCTCTGCCCTGGGAATGAGGGTCCACAGCTCCTTCCTACCACCTGTTCTGAGGAAATCACCAATAATCCATGTCACCTGTGATGCTTCACACTGCCTTGTAGGTAAAATGCTCCAAACCCTTCAGAAATCCATTTCCACATTCAGCAGAGACTGACACGTGAAGTTCTTCCCTCCCTCCTCAGTTCCTTGGCTTTGCACTGAACATTCCCACACCAGGCAGCCAGGCAGTATGGACTGGGCAGTGTGGCCTCCATGCCAGGGAAGGTCCCAGCCCAACCCCATCGCCTGCAGTGCTGGATTCTGGTTGGTTTTAGGATTCAGTTCCCCAGCCAGCTCGTGTGCCACCCTCAGGCTTTTCCCTTTCTCCTCCCTTCTCTCACATTTTAACTTCCAAGTGAAAGACGGTGTTTCCTTTCTCTGTTAATTGTGTAATTGTGAAATGAGTCTCCTCCAAGCAGTGGTGAACACAGCATTTCTGAATTTTCCTCAAGTCTCTCGAAGTCTGATTTGTATCAAACCTTAACCTTTTTTTTTTTCGTTTCTTTTTTTTTTTTTTTTTCCTGTCCATCTGTGTATTTATTTCCAAGGCCAAAAGGGATTTTCAGACTGAGAAATCTGCCCAAAATCCCAGTCTGTGCATCCCTACAAACCCAAAGGCTTTGGAGGGGAGCTAGGAGATGGGTCAGGGTCTGGATCCCCCTGGGATGGCAGGTCCAGAATCCCACTGCCCACCCCACCCCACACAACCACAGCATTGTCACAGACATTACACTAGGGCAATTTGGGAAGAAATCTAATCTTATCTTAATTTTCTTAACTAGTATAAATTTCTAAAGAAAAGACATTTGGAAGCGAAATATCAAAATGTGACATTTGGAAAATGTTAAAAAGAACATTGTTGCATTATTGAGATACTTCGTTTCAATTTCATTTGAAATTAAACTTTGTCAAAATCGCATGGAACAAACGGGAAGTTTGTTCCCAAAAAGCAGCAGTTTCCAAAGAAATGGCACCTGGATTCACAATTTTTGACCAGCAGTAGTGAAATGGCCTCAAAGGGAAGGGTGGGAGCCAAATATGTGCCCAGTTTTCCAGGTCCTGAGCAGATGGGTCCAGGCTTCAGCCCTTACAGCCTCTTGCCGTGCAAGTCACGACCCTGGCAATGCTGGCAGGCTCAGGTGTGTGGAAAAACATGCTGCTTTGGGAAGCATTTCGCTTTCAGTATTTTCACTTCCAATAGCTGTGATACAGGTGTTGGTCCCAAGGCCAAGCCTGTGCCCAGCTCTGGGTCTCCACTCAATCCCAACACTCACATGGCTAATCTGAATTTGTTCCCTGCTCTCCAGAGCTCATTGCCCCTCATGTGTACCAGGATCGCAGCAACAGCAAGGCACAGGCTTAGAATGTGCTACCAAAAGCTGAGGTTTTCTTGCCCCCATCCACCATTGGGTTTTTCATGCAAGTTAATTCCTTATTTTGTAGTTGTTGCTGCTTCTCTGCAGCAGGAGTGGAAGCAGAGCTGGCACCGGAGCAGCTTGCACCCAAAGGCAGCTTTATGCAGTCAGCAAAAAGGCAGCGGAAAACGACTGTTCAATGAAATCACATATTTTGGGTAAACGTTCCCTGCTGAAAGAGTCAGTGTCTGCATTAAACTGGGTGGCAGGAGGAGTTGCTGTGAAATCATCGCAGGGATTAGATGGAAAAGAGCATTTCGTGTTTAAGTGTTGATTAAAAAGCAATATGTTACCAAAAAGCTTCGCACCAAATGGGTGACTCCTGTCCCCGTCGTTTGGTGACTTAAGGATTATTGTGATATGCCCCATGAGTCCTCAGCACGGTCACTTCAACGTTTCCCAGCCCCTGGGTCTCTTGGTGGGGTTTTTGCTGCATTTCAGGGAGGCCCTTTAGGGTGAAATTAATTCAATTTAGCAGCCAACAGGCTCCAAATCGATTCATTCTGCAGCCAGGATGGTTTATGGGCAGGACGGATGGTCTGCAGCACACGCCTCTGTGCCGCCTCATCTGCAACCACTGACAGGAAACCTCAGGGGAAGAAGGATCCACAAAACTGTCCCTTTTATGTCTGGGAATAATAGTTATTTGGCTGCTTAAAAGGCTGCCAAAGCCTTGCAGGAAAACCCTGATCACAGCCATGCCAAGACCCAGGAAAGGCAACCACGGGGGAAAGGACACGGCTGGGTGTGGTGTGGCAGGGGATGGCAGGAGGGTGGGTGGCAGCACCATGGGCTAGGATGGAAGGCAGGAGGGAGGTGACAGTAAGGGTACACCTGCCTTCCCCCTGCTGTGGTGTGAGCCATGTCAGAGCTGCAGAAGCCACAGCCAGGACAGAGGCACCTTGCTCAGAGCAATTGCTGCCCTCCCTCTCCAACTGGCCATTGGCTCTTTACAGTCACTGCATAGTGGGAAAGCTGTGGAATTCTCCTGGTGCCTCAGGATGGAGATCCCAGGGGGCTGCATGCCAGGTGTAGTGCCCACTGTGAGGCCAGCCCTGTGCCCTCCCAGCAGCCAGGGATAGAGGGAGCTGTGCAGTGTGGCCCAGCTATGGAGAGTCTCTGTGAGCTCATTCATTCCCAGACTCTGGGTTCAGGGCAACACTGGCCACCACACCCCAGCCCTCCCTGCCCTGCACTGCTGCCATGTGCCATCACTGCCCTGGGGTTTTGCAGCAGCTTCATGTCCCTGCAGGCTGCACTGTCTCCTGCAGACAGACACACGGACTGTCTGTGTGTCACCTGCGCTCCCAGCGCAGTTTGGATCCTGGCTCTCCATTTCCCCATCCTGCTTCTCAAATGCTAATGTAGCTTTTGATGTACACGTCTTCATCCTTCAGCACAAGCAGGATCCAGCTTTGGACAAGCACAGCACTGTGCCGACGACGGCTTTGCAACAGGAGCTGCCGTCCTGTTCCTTGACTCGATCCCAGCGTTTTGTCATTTTTGAGGAAATAACAAACTTGAAAGTATTCAGCTTTGGTGCAGCAATTGCAGCTTAATTGCACGTCTCCTTCTGCCCACACAAATGCTGAAAAGTGACTTGGCAAACTTTAAAGGCAATCCAGGACTGAAATGGGAAGGCTTGACAAGCCAGCATTCATCAGCTCTGACTAACGCGTCTGTACTCTCAAACCTGCTGCTGTTCCTGCGTTGGCCTGACATCTTGCTGCCCTCAAAGAATTTCTTTTGAGTCTCAATCAGTGGCTGCCGGGTGGCTGTGTCTGAATGGTCCCCCCAGCTTTTCAGCTGCCAGGTTACCCACAAACCAGGACAAAACCATTCCTGGGGCGAGGGCTGCATTGGCCAGTGCCCTGGCAGTGGGCTGGGATGGTTTTGCAGCACAGAGAAGATGAAGGGGGCAGATGTCCTGGCGTGTCACCTTGGCTTGTGCTGGTGACATTCCAGAGGATGTAGCTGGCTGCATGGCTCCTGGTTCTGCTCCCCACAGGCTGGATGCAGCCGCCTCCCCAGGAGACCTCAGTGTGGGCTGGGGTGCTGGAGCCATAGGTGTCAGTGGGCTTGGGGAGTCCCCAGTGCCCACATCTGATGGAAACCTGAGCTGCAGCAAGTCCATGGTCCCCGTCAGGGGACAGCTGGGCAGGGCAAAGAGGAAGAGGAAAGGGAAGGCAGAGTCATGGCACTGCAGGACTCTCAGTACCACAGGTGGTGGGAGAGATGCTCTGGT
>JAWWES010000037.1:8672054-8856881 GCA_035583135.1 Lophotriccus pileatus
AGGAAGAGGAAAGGGAAGGCAGAGTCATGGCACTGCAGGACTCTCAGTACCACAGGTGGTGGGAGAGATGCTCTGGTCATGCCACGTGGCTGGAAGGCAGAGCGTCCCCAGGGCAGGGCTGTGCCTGAGGGCAGAGGCAGTGGCAATTCTAGGGTTGCTTTGCCTCCCCATATCCCTGATATACCTGGGGAAGCCTCTTGGCACTGCTGGAACTTTTCCCTGCTCAACTGCCAGGTCTCCTGGAGAAGACAAGGTGAGGGATGAGCTGGGATCAGCAGTTAGCAGGAAAGTATGTGAATGGGGTCAGGAATCCCCAGCAGAAAAGAGAGGAGTCAGACAACCACAAAAGATCTTGTGGTTGTTTGCTCAGGTTCAGGCACATCTCCCGGGTCTGCTGCTCCATCCAGCCCTCCTTCCTCAGGGTGCTGGACAGGCAGAATTCCAGAGGCTCTGGCTCAGATGAGCCAAGATCAGGTTGGCAGTGGGATGGAGCAGAGCTTGTGGGGCTGGCCCAAGGGGACAGCACCAGGTCCTGAGCCTCCAGTGGATGCAGCTTCAGCTCACAGTCCCATGAGTTTTGGGATCAGCACAAAGTTCAGGTGCACTTGAATTCTTTATTTTGTTGAACCGCCCCTCAAGGTGAGCAGGGGTCAGCCTGCACAGCACACTGCCTACACTTGGCACAATGAGCACTGAGGCTTTTGCAAGGAAAATATTTAAGATTTCTCAGCAAATGGTGCACGCACTTTTTCCCATGATCAGACTCATCCGGTGTGTTTGAGGCAGCCTCATTTATATACAGCACTGGAGGAGTGTGGGGAGAAGATGTTCTCTCCCTTCAGAAATGGCACAATTTACCGAAGGACAGGAATTATGTAAAGCAACAGGATTTACTCCCAGCCCAAAGTATGTAAACAGTGTGAGTTATGCTGCACGGAGCTTCTGAAAAGATAACTGGGAGGGAAGGCCCCTTGGTTCATTTTGTGAATGAGTGACTCGGTGGTGGATGTTGGGGTTTATTCCGCTCCATACTGTGTACACAGTACTTACCACGCGCTTGGAAACCAGCAGCCGAGGAAATAGATCTTTGCTGGAGGCAATTGCTTTCCCAACAGTGAGAGAAAACATTGTGCATGGCAGGCTTAGAGGTTATTATTTTAATACCTTTCTTCTCGCTGTAGAGCAAGGTGGCCTCGTGCTGGGGCCGGCACACCAGGTCATCCCCTGCTCCTCCGCACACCAGTCACCATCAGGCTGGGCTCTCATGGTGGGTGCAAAATCCCCCCTCAATCCCCACGCCGTGGCTGTGCCACAGCCTAAGCCAAACTCATCTCACCTGACCATATTGATGAGGTCAGTCAAGGTCCCTGTTGCCTCCTGCCCCAGCCCTGGGAGCTGCACTCTCGGCCTCTGCATCAGAGGCTGTCTGTTCCTTTCATCCCTCACTCCTCCAGCCATCTCCTCGCACAAAGCAGCTTCTTGCCACACTTTCCAAGAGAAAAAATCCAACTTTCTGAAAGAGCACTGCGGTTTTGCGTGTATTCTGCATGAGACTCAAAATAGCATCTTCCAGGAGAAATCTGTTGGGATGATCTAAACCAGAGTGGATATAGGAACATCAGAAAGCAGTAGCACCTCAGAAGCAAATAGATTGATCCGAGAGAGCAGGTGCATGGACCATGTACCTGGAGGCTGATCTGATTATGTGTTTCTGGGAGATTTCCCATCCTCACCTTTACGTCCAGTAGAAATTCCAGCTGTGAAGGACTGTTCTCCAGCAGGTGCCAGGCTGAATTATCCCTCACAGCTCTTGCTCCTCTTGCTCTAGAGCATTCCCATCATCCCCAGCCCATCCAGGCTCTCCATGGGAGTGCCACTTTGCAGCCTGCAGCCCCTTAGAGTGGGCTCTGCTTGGCAAGGTGGCACTTGGCACCCTGGTTGTGACATGACAGAGAACCCTGCTCTTGCTTACCACAGCAGAAGGAAGATGTGATACAGGAAAAGAAGCATCACCTGCGGTGTAGGTGAGCACAGGGCACCATGCACTCACTGCCCCTCCTTCACAGGGGGAGGCTTTCTTCATCCTTCTGCCCAGGAGCAGGGAGAATGCCCTGGAGTCCCCTGCTCTGCCCCCCTGCACCTCAAACCGCGGGGCTGTCGCATCCACAGGGACACTGTGAGGCTGCCTGAGCCACAGGAACCCCAACACCAGAAAAAACCCCCGTGAGCCTCCCCAAAACAGCTGCACTGCGATGCCTCAGTGCTGGTGTGGGGCAGGACTGGGGGGCAGGAGGGGGCTGGCAGCTGGCTCTGCCCACAGAGCTGTGCCTGGCTTCTCCGAGCCTCCCTGTTTATTTGTTCTACAACAGCTTGAAACCAAACAGGGTTAATAGCCCTCCCTGTGTCCTAGTGAGATGAAACTACCATTGGGAGACCCAGGACAATTTTTATATAGGATTAGAAAACAAAAATCAATATTTAATTATCTGTAAGCTTTTTGTGTCACTGCATCCTTAGCTTGCTAACGGTGAGTGCCGGCTGCCAGGAGAAAGTAAGTCATTAAAGGGGCAGTATCTTTTACTGGCCTGTTATGGGCCCGCAGTAAATAGAGCACATTATCACTCCTCACACACCCGCACGGTTATTTATCTTTACAATCTCTATTTACCTATATTTATGGAGGGTTTCTCCTGTATATTATATGGCCAGGTTAACTTTAATGGGCTTCATTAAAACAGGCACTTAACAAAACTTTGGAACATCCCCGTTTGGACAGACGGCAGGAACTGAAACGGGGAAGGAGGAGGAAAAGCACTTTGTGTCACTGAGTCCCCGGTGCTTGGGAGCTGAAGGGCAGGTGATGCAAACGCTGGTGGCTTCAGGGCTGTGTCACCACCCACTGGGACCCACCGCCACGGCAGAAAGGGCCAGCACGGGGCTTGGGGAGGGTCAGAGCTGGGAGGAGGAGATGGACTCTTCGCACCCTGCCCCGCTCCCGGAGGAGGGTCCGTCCTGCGGCGCTGCCCCTGCGGAGCCTCTGTCGCCGCGTGGCCCATCCACCTGTGCACACCCGCTCGGAGCCACTCTCGAAACACAACAAATAAATACTGTGGGAAACGAAACCTTTCCCCGCGGGGAGGGGAACGGGCAATTAGCGGATCTTTTTGCTGCAGTAGTTAATTTTTTACAAGCCTCCCTTATTTTCCCTGTTTCCCCTAGTTAATAATGACTCGCAGCCGCTTACGCCATAAATAAGTTCCACAAATTTCGCAGATGCACCGGGCTGTTTAAGCAGGGAAATTGAGCAGCATATGTCTGAATGGTTAATTGACTTAATTGCTGTTAGTTGGGCTATTAGCACACTTGATCCACCCCAATGACCGCAATACTTTCTTAATGGTGTTCATTTTATTTGGATGCCAAGCTCCAGTTACCATTACAGGGAAATTTCCAATTGCTGATTACCTCATAAATATATAATTGTAGTCATAGGCTAAATAAAGCCAACAGGCATTAATAATGAACAGCATTTGACTAAGAGCCTTTAAAGGATGATGGAAGTTTCTTTAAGGACCTCAGCTATTCTTGAAATGTAAATAATCTTTCATGCTTCTATTTTTAATGATGCTGGGTCCTTTTTCCAGTTGGCATCAAGCACCAGGAGAGATGTTTGATGAATCCCATGGCCAGGTAATGTCCAGAGAAAACAACAGAGCAGGGAGCCTCACGAGTTTTCCCCGTTCTACCCCAAGAATCAGTTCCCGGGGACACTGATGTTCTTCCTTTCAGGCAGCCACCTGAGCGTGAGCAACCAGAGACTCCAGCCTCGCAGCCAGGCTTTCTGAAAACAGTTTATCCCACTCCCTGTCTGCAAGGAAAGGAAAAAGCAAAGTGCTACCAGGCCAAGTCCTGCCCTGTGCATGAGGGGCTTGCTGGGCAGGCCGTGCAGACGAGGGGTGCTGCGTCTCTCTTGATGCCACAAGTGAGGCTATTAACATGGGGGAGTGGGTCACCAGCTTCAGCTTTTTTCACACTGGGGGGGACAGCTGTCACTTCCCTGCCTAGTCCCCCATGCAAGGTGAGGACGGCCCTGAGAGCAGCACCCACAGCAGGGGTGGGTGATCAGGACCTCTGCCTGGGTGCAGCCCTGGATCCAGAAACCCCCAAATGAGTTTAGTCTGACACCAAACAAATAACCAAAAACCACCCATACCAGTGCAGAGATGTCCCCAGGGGCAGTGCTGAGGGCAGGTATGATTTATCCAGAAGAGGAACGGCAAGGGAGAAATGGCCTTTTCCAACTCCAGCATTGTTACTGGCTCTAGAGACAATTTAATTATCCCAGGCTATTCTTAAATGACCTAGTCAAATGAACCTGCCTAGCTCTGTCCACAGTAATTACCCACGATTTGCTAATTCATGTGGAGAAGAAATTACTCCTCGATAGTCTGTTAATCTTTGATTCCCAACCATGAGCTCATTTACTCCAGGCTTGTTCCCTACTGGCGCCAAACAGAGAGCATTACATTAGCTGTTAGGGAACTAGTTATAATTAATGTTGGCTTTGACGATAGCCTGGTTTAGGCAGATGCCTCGGGGTGCTGCCACTGGTGGGGACTGTGTCACAGCCGCCTTGCTGGAATTTTGGACCATCCTGTGCATTCTTGTGGCAGAGTCGCTCACACTGATGAGCAGTGCTGGGATGAATGGGACCAAGGCTTGGACACTCCGGGTCATGGACACAGAGAGGATGGGACCTGCCCCCTTGATCCCTGTGGGGTGAGGATGGTCCCCATGTCCCATGCTCTCCTGGGACACTGCTCACCAGGGTCTCTCTGCAAACCCACCAGAGGCTGGTCCCTGTGTCACCAGGACAGCTGGCAGGGCTCCCCTGCCTGCCCACCCTTCATCAGATGGGTGTGAACTCCTCTCCACCCTCCCCTCCATCCTGCTCTCCACCCTCCCACCACCCACCCGCACAGCCCCCGCTGCCGCCGCTGCCCTCAGCCAGACCACTGACAGCCCTGACGGGACTGATGGGACTGGGGGGGTCAGACTGCTTTCCAGACCTGGGGAAAATGAGAAGCAGATGTTCCTTCAGCAGAGGAAAGGTCTTGGGATATGAAATAGTTTCACCTGGTGCCTTCATCTTCTGAAAAATCACACGTGACAATTCCTTTTGAAAATGATCAAAGCCAGGCGCGGCGTTTCCTCTCTCCTCGCCGATCTACTCCGCTCTGTTTTATCAGATGGAGTTTAAAGCAAGAACATGTTTTATTTTAAAACAGACTTAAAAAATGTTCTGGCCCTTCAGCTTGACCATTCAAACCATGTGCTTTCCTACGTCTCAGATGCTGGCCCAGAGAAGAGGAACAGTGTTAACAATAAGCAAAAGTACCTAATAATCAGTTTAATACAATGCTGCACAGTACTTACGGAGTTGGCATTCCCAAAGTTATTACCAGAAGCCAAATCTTAATCCTTTTTAAGTTGGGGGGGAAATGGATCAAAAATTAGAATGATATCAAGCATAAAATAATCTTCTGTCTGTATTGCACTGATAAAAAAATAGAATATATAATTACCATGTACAAACTGCTTATGTTTGTGATTATATGTTGCTGCCATCTCCAGGTCCTCCCGGTAAATGACTTAATTGGGTTGTATGATGTATGGATGGAGAGCAGGAATGTGTGGTGGATCTTGCAGGGCGCCAATCCCTGCAGTGGGGCTGCTGCTGGGACCTGGGACACGGACAGAGCTTTGCACCTCTTGGAGACACTGCAGCAGCTGCGAGGGGATGCTGGGACCCCCCTGGGGGCTGGGTGCTCCCACGTGAGGAGCTCCTCTCAGAATTCCTTTTTCCTCCTCCTCTACAATTGCCCTATCCCACCACAGAGGTGTGTTGGTTTTTCTTTTTCCTGGCTATTTATGAGCAGAGTAAGAAGAAAGTCTGGCAGAAGAATGGCCTGGAGGCTCTGGGGCACCAGCGGGGTGGACGTGGTGTGGGGACACCGGAGGCTGGTGATTTTTGAAGTTAGAAAGTGCCTGAAGGGCCATTGAATCCACAAGGGAACTGGGAGGGAAGCACAAAGGATCCAGTGCCCTGTCTAGACACTAAATGTACTTGAAAATCAAGTCATGGGATTATCTCCACAGAAGAACAGACTGGGCAGACATACAGTGACCAGCATTCAGGGCTGAAAGGAAATTGTGAGAAGTAAGGAAAAAAAAAAAAAACCAACTCAGAAGCTGGCAAAGCAAAAAGGCTGGGGCTTCCCGTGGCTGTGAGCGGCACCCAGATGGATAAGTCAGTGCCTTGGAAATAAAAATAGGACACAAAATTTCAGGGGATTAGAGGAGCATCTTCCATTGACATGCATCCACACAGAGGGACGGATAACCTGGGCACAGGAAAGAATCGTATTCATGTATGGGATAAATAACATGAGAAGGCTCTGCAGGTGAAGGGGACACCCAAAGATTCTCTGGATGGAAGCTCCGATCTGCATCTCTGTGCAGAACAGAGAGCTGTGTGTAACAATAAATATCTGCCTGTGGGTAGCCCAGGAATAAGTACAGTGTGTGTACCGCACCAGCATTACGGGATTTTTGATGTATAAAAATGTCTTATTGGCTTTCTGTTTTTTCTCCCACACCACACCACAATACCCCTCACAGCCGAGCACGCTCCTTTTCACTGCCCGCTGTATTTATTAGAGCTGGGGAAAGAGATTTTTTTTCTTTTCTGTTGTTTTTTTCTTTTATTTGCTAAATTTAGCCATTTTTCTGGCACGACATTCAGCGGCACAGAAAGCAATGCTCTCAGATAAGTTCATCATTCTCAAAAGCCTTTGGTGTCACTCGGTGAGGAATTTTTGCTCGGAAAAACATTTCAATGCAAATGATGGCCATTACCACAATTAAATATTTATTTTTTTTGCCCCCAAATGTGAAGATAATTTCATAACTGACTCAGGAAGGTGGGCAGCAGGCGGGGGAGCACGACAGATGTGCCAGGCTGCATCCCCATGTGTGGCACTTGTGGGTGCTGTGGTGGGTCCTTGTGCTGTGGGGGATGTGTGGGAGCACACCCTGGGTGGGGCTGCTCAGGTAAAGCTGCCAGAGTTTTGTGAGGTGACTCCATCAGTTTGGAAGAGCTTTGACCACCTTTTGTGGGGTGGGATGACACGAGCTGTGCCGAGGAGGATGATGCAGCTCTGGGGTCCCCAGCACAGGAAGGATATGGAGCTGCTGGAGCGAGTGCAGAGGAGACACCAAGACAATCAGAGGGATGGAGTAGCTCTGCCATGAGGAAAGGCTGAAAGAGTTGGGATTGTTCAGCCTGGAGAAGAGAAAGCTCCAGGGTGATCTAATTGTGGCCTTCCAGCGCCTGAAGGAACCTAAAAGAAAGATGGAGAGAGATTATTTACAAGAGCCTGGAGTGACAGAACAAGGGGGAATGGCTTCAAACTGGCAGAGGGCAGGGTTAGATGGGATACTGGGAAGAAATTCTTCCCTATGGGGTGTAGATGAGACCCTGGCACAGATTGCCCAGAGAATCTGTGGCTGCCCCATCCGTGTAAGTGTCCCAGGCCAGGTTGGACAGGGCTTGGAGCAAGGGGAGTGGAACTAAGATGAGCTGTAAGGTCCCTTCCAACCCAGGCCATTTTATGATTCTGTAGCTCTGTGGTTCTGCAATTCTGTGACTCTGCTCTTAATTCTCTGCTCTACTCTGTTTCTCCAGAGACTCTGACTGGTTTCAAGTTCTTGGGCAGAGAATTTTTCATAATAGCCTCTAAACCTGCAAATCAATACATGAAGTTTGCTAAACAATCCAGCCAAATCAAAGTTATATTTTGAACCTGAAAAGGTACCCACTGCACTTTTTACAATTTACTCAGTGCTAATATTTACCTGGAATTAATTCTGTTCCCTTCCCAACCTGGAGCCTCCTTGCTGGGGGGAGGCTGGTGAGCAGGGCCTTTGGTTGCTCCTCTGGGGTGAAAATGTTTTGGATGAACATAATTTGTTCTCTGATTTCCCAGGATCCAAAATCTATTTGATGGTAAAGGTCAGAAGAGTTTTCAGTCATGCAAACCAGCTGCCAAATATAGTTGGCCAGAACCACAGAAACATGTAAATTCAGTGACTTGGACAATTAATATTTAAGCTAAACTGAAACTAGAAATGATGAGGACACACGAGCAAGGGCTGTGCCCATCATGTCCCTTCAGGCTGGCACAGCATGGCTGACAATAATCCTTTGATCCCACCTGCTCTCAGGTGGTTTGCCACCAATAAATCACCAACTGTTTACCACCAGTAAATCAATAATTGGGGTAACACCTTTGCAACAAGGTTGGGGTACTGCATCACAGACTTGTTTAAAATTCAGAGAAGATATGTTTGGTGCAGTGCTTCCCATGACATGGTTCCTTTGGCTGTGCCACACTTTATCTCCATTGCTCTGTCACCATTCCTGGATCCTTTCAAGCTGGGATGGAGCTGGTGGGTCCCGGCCACCACCCTCACCTCTTTCAGACCAGCTGTGTCTCCTGTGATACTTTCACCTCCACCTGACCTCCTCTGACAGCAGAGATAGGAATCTTTTCTGCCTTCCCTCTCCTTAAATTTTCCTTTATTATATTTTGGACCCACATGTTCCAACTGCAGCTTTCCCCACTGTGACTGTATCTGGGAATCTCTCATTTCCTCCTAGTTTTTACCAAGCAGATTTGAACTGGTGCTGCTTTTCTCAGCTCTACCTTACGGCATATTTGGGGTTCAGTGCAACAGCCCCAGCTGGGCCAACAGTTCCCTGAATTTTGGGGTTTGCCATGACCCTGCAAACTGTTGCCACATTCTGAACAGAGCCCCACAGCTGGCAGAGGAGGGATATGCTTCCTGAAGCTGCTCAACGCCCTTTGTGTGGGAGAAATTCCATACAGTGCAAACATCTCCTCTCTGGTGCTCGGTAAGGTGGGGCTGAAGGAGACAGAAGGGACCCTTTAATGAAGGGGTGTCTGAAGGAGTTTGTGAATGGACTGGGAAAGTCATAGGCTTGGGATCACATTGCTCCTGCTGAAAGGGCCCCGTAAATGGAGTCATTATTGGTGGCAGTAACTGATCCTCCTCCCGGCTGAGAGTCATGGAGATTAGCCATTAATTGAACACGGACTCTGAAGGGGGAGAGTTCGGGGTTATAGTGGGGAGGCAAAAGAAACATTAGAATCAGAGCATAGAGAGGGGCTGTTAATAAAGACACAAGGGCAGCTGTGCACCGAATGTGGGGGGATATAGGATTTCAAGAGCCGGGGTCCTCTTTCCACTGAGAGCTACCTTACATGGGATGTAACCCTAGGAATCAGCCCTGGAGCTGCTGCCATTCCAGCCGCGCTGCCCCGGGGATGGGGACACGGTGCAGGAGCAGTCCTGATGGGCAAGGGGGACCCAGGCAGCCCAAGGGATCTGTGTGACTGGGAGAGACTGTGGGGAAGGGAGGGCTGTGCATCCCTTCCCACTGCACACGGGACCTTGGGTCTCAGGGGTGTGGGACCTCTCTGTCTGACACGCTGGGATTAATGGATCGGGAGGCGTGCGATAAGCAGAGCGGTTTGGGGAGGGTCACGGGGAGCCGTGCCCAGAACAGCTGGGGTTGGGTTTATTCTTGAAGTCACAGCGAGACAATGAGTTTTCCTCGTCAGAGCTTTTCAGTTCATTACTCTGCCTCTCTCTTTTCTGCAAATAAGTAAATGCACTTAACAGGTTGCTGCAGGTCACCTAAGCTCCCTGTCGTGTGTGCACTCTTATCCCCTGGTAATTGCAAAGTGCTGCTACCGATCTGAAATGTCAAGGAATGATTTAAATAGGAATTTACATTTGCTGCAAATGAAGGCAGTGCACACAGACAATGACTGCAGCCAGCTGACACCTCACCATTGTGAAATGGGGTGACTGGGCTGGGGTTCTCATCGTGGGGTGTGTTGGTATGCCCAGGAAATTGCAGACAAAGACACTGAGACTTGGAAATGAACCACCACTGGTGCTGGCTGCAGGGTGAGGAATCACAGGGAATCCCCACTTCTACCACAAAGGCTCCTCAGACCCTCCCTTCCACAGGTACAAGAGGATGACCACATTTTGCTGGTAGGAGTGGAAGGACTAAGAATCATAGAATCCTGGAAGAGTTTAAGTTGCACAGGACGTGAAAGATCATCTCATTCCAACCCTGTTACTTACACAACACAAGGTTTTTCCAAACATGTGGCCTCTCCCCAGCTCTACAGCAGCTGGAGGTGGCTCAGGCTGAATGAGCTTGATGGACCCATGTATGCTTATTGGTTCACTCCCAGAGTTGCTGAATTCCCCACAAATGCACAGCCCAGGTGTCACCACAAATATTTCTGGATGTTTGGCAGCCAGAAGGACTCCCTATGAAATACCTGGAAGCAAACCTGCCATTGGAAGTGGTGATCCTCTGCCGATTGCAAACATGAGGAGAAACATCCAGAGATGTGGGCATTCCCTGCAGGCATCACCTGGAGCTGGGATGGGGCTGTCCTCCCTGCAGCCAGGCTTGAGTCCCCACTTGTTTTCTTTCCCTGAATTTCAGGACTCAGAAAATTGTGAGTGAAATTCCCACTCATGACCAATCCGCACTTGGGTGCTGCTGGGAGCCGCTGCGATCCAGTGCCAAGGTGCAGCAGTCTGTTTGGACAACCCTCCTATCCATGTATCCAAACTTTGGAGATGTGGATTTTGTCTTCTGACAGGCTGTCATTAATGCTTTGCTGTAGCTCTGATACAGCGGATAATGTGGGTTTCCCAGTGGAGCATGTATTTCCTCAGGCATGCAGAGAGTTGGCACCTTTCCCCTTCTTCCTCTCCCACAATTTCCACATGAGCAGTCCCAGCAATACGCACAAACCCATTTAGCAAATGGATTTTTTTTCTTGTGAAGTGTTCAAAAATAGTCACCCTTTGTTATTAAAAATGGTGACGGGTGTATCATGACTCAACAGTCTGAGGGCAAACCTGCACATGCGATATCAATACTGCATGTAAGCAACTGCAGGAATCGATACTTCAAGTATATTTCTGTATTTATTACATATTCAATCAACTAACTCATGCTCTTTTATCAATACATTAACTGATAATAAAGCTCTGTTTACTATAGAAAATATTAGACACTGTATAACAAATGATTGAACATTAGTGTGTGTGAGTATCGAGCTGCAGAGGCACAGCGGGAGAGAGCTGTGCGATACCCTCCTGGTTATCCCACCTTGTGTGATTAAAGGAAAAACAAAACACCACAGATGAGAGATTAAAAACATCTTGTGCTAATACAGATCTGAAGCCATCAAAGTGGGAAAGATTAAAATGAGCTGGTTCCTGATTTCCAGTCCCTGCGGTGTTTGAAGCGCCTGCTCCGATCGTGCTGCTCCCCCGGGATTCCAATGGCGACAGTGGCCGGACATGGGTCGGGTGTGCAGTATCCCCTTCCCTGTTTCTGCTTCCATTTTGGAGAGTTCACACAGATGCACTGCATCACTATTAGTTATATTTTATTTTTATCATTGTTATTACTTATTAGTCTGGAGCCCCAGTAGCCCACTGATCTGCTTCCGAGTATCCCAAGTGAGGCTGAGCAGTCAGAGATCTTCGACAGAGGCTGACGTTGGCATTTTCTGTCCTGAGCTGTTTATTAGGAGTGTGTGGGCTCTGGAACAGTTTGTTTTCATAAGGTTTTGCAAGTGAAGCAGGTGATGGCAGAAACCCTGGTCCTGCCAGTTGGTGAGGCTGTTTGGGAGCTGAGGACCGGCCAGCAGCGCATCCTGTGGGATGCTGGTGGCACCTGAGGGGTGGCCTGAGCAGGACCTGGAGCAGCCTGGAGAGGTGGAAGCCAGGCAGGTCAGGGCCTGCTGTCCTGGGTAAGTTATGTCCCTGGCAGGGACCCAGCTCATGCAGAGAAGTTCAGAGAAGAGCATAGAGCTCTTTTTGGGTCCTAAGAATCCCAGAATGTGTGATGTAGCCAGCTCAGTGCAGATGAAGGACCCTTCTATGTGGACCTGAAGAAGGCAGCAATGGTCCTGCTGCAGTGGAGCAGGGACCTGGCCCCTGCTTGGAGTGAGAACAGAGCAGGGTGGAAGCAGGGGGTGCCTTTTCCTGCAGCTCTGGAAACATTAATTATCACAATCCCTGTAGGAAAGCAAATGGGAGAAATGAAAGCAGAGAAGGTAGGATGCCAGGAAAATTGAACACCATGTCATGTGCAGAGAATGCAGTGTAAAGGAGTGAGGACGGGCTGTGGGCTGAACCCAGCTGGCCCCTTTGCACCCACCAGCACGCTGCAGTCGTGTTTGCTCCGGGAGCTGGGGTGCCCCACGGCCAGGCACGCTTTGGTTGTCAGGAAGGCCCTGCTCTCCTCAGCTCCAGCACAGCTCAAACAGAATTATCATCTTTCTCATAAGCTCAGAGAACCGGCGGGCACAGAACCTGGGGCTGGACCTCCACCCAGCCCATGCTGAGCTCACACTCACCAGCTGCCCCCTCCCCAAACCAGTGGGGTCCCTCCAACACCCCCAGGGTGCTGGGGCATGGGAGCCCCTACAGAGCACATAACCCTTGCAGTGGGGCCGGAGCCACTGTGGCCATGGTCCATGGATAACACGATGACCAGCCAAGGTGTTTGTGTCCCAATGCCTGTTTACATCCCTTTACTCTGGTTCTTTCTGAGGGAGAGCGTCTGTGTCTCTGCCCTGCTGATTGCCCTCCGCTTGCTCGTGCATTTGATAGTTTCAGACAAGCAGCCTTCACCTGAGGACATGTCAGAGCGCTGCTGGTTACTTGTCCAAAGGGGAAAACATTCTTTATCTCCTTCAGTAGCTCGTGCCTTCTGATGCAGCAACACCCTCCGCTGCTGGAGCCGCAGCCCCCTCGGGTCACACGAGATACGTGTTATGTGTATTTCAGTAATTCTGCAGATAATCCATATTGTCCCAGCTATACCAAGGAATAAAAATCTGCAATCTTTTCAAGGAGAAAGGGGGGGTTCATTTCCAAGGTATGGATTTGTGTGGCAAAGGGGAAGGACGTGCTATGGCCTGTGGCACGGGAGCTGTCTGACACTGCCAGCACCACCTTTGACGGGTCAGAGCGGGGCTGTGAGAGCAGAGGTGACCCGTGGTGGGTGGCAGGGAGCCCTGGCTGTTGCAGCTGTTGTGGACACCCCTGTGCTGCCCCACCTTGCATCACCCTGGCAGAAAGCTGCAGGACACCCACAGCTGGCCCCAGGCAACAAAACCACCCAGCTGAAACAAATCCGAGATGCTGTTCATCGAAAACACAGGATTTTCACAGGGCCTTTGCAGCCTGCTGAGGCTCCTGTGATGTAGACAGGGGCTCATGAGCAGCTTTTTGCCCCGGCTGTGAGTTCACCCACAGCCTCCTGCTAGTGTGATAGGGCCCAGGGTGAGGGGATCCACTGGAGAGACCCCCGGGCTGGGCAGAGCTGGGCTGGCAGCTTGGAGAGCCAGCAGTCCCAGGGCAGGCAGGGCGGTGGGAGCGGGATGCCCAGCTTGGATGGACATGGGATGCACTGCCAGTGCTCCCCTAAAGCCAGTTTGGATGGTGGGGGTCACTGCAGCCCCTCACCTTGCCCTCAGGGCTCCTGGGGCAGGCCTCAAATACCCCAAACATCCCACATGTGCAGATAGCTGGGCACTGTGTGTGTGTGTATGTGTCTGCATGTGTTTAATAAAATACAAACTTACATTTCCCTTTTCAAATGAAATTAACATACTTTATTGCCAGCTATAAGAATTATTCCTTAAGGGTAAGAAGTTTATAAAAAATTTAAAGTAACAAAGGCAAACTTATAAAAAATTCATCTTTTAGTAGTGATTGCTCTATAAAAAAAAGAGTAGGTTTAAGTGAGAATACAAAATTCACAGAATTAATTATGTAAACAGAAAAAAAGTCACAACAGCTGAGAACTAAACTAATTAGCAGCAGAGTAGCCCTGCCAGTGGCAGCCTGGGCTGCTGCATCAGCTGCGTGCACAGTGACATTTGTGTCCTCAAGTTATTTATAAAATAACTATGCTGAGGCTTGGAATAGTGCTGATTTAAGCAAGTGGTTGAGTGGGGGGACACCAGCTCTTCTCACCTGTACATTGTGCTGGGATCTTTGCTACAACCAGTCACTGAGGTTCTCTCAGATTTACTGAGGGCTCCTCTGGAGGAGCTGCTGCAGCTCTGCCAGCTCTGGGAGCCAGGCAAGGCAAACTCACGGAATCCCAGAATGGCCTGGGTCGGAAGGGACATGAAAGCTCATCTTGTTCCACTCCTTGCCATGGCCAGCGACACATTCCACTAGATTAGGTTGCTCCAAGCCCTGTTCAGCATGACCCTAAATATTTCCAGGGATGGGACATCCCAAACATCTCACACCAGGATCCAGGTGGAACATTTTAGAGACCTAATCGGTGCAGAAGAGATGACTTGTGACTTCATCCAAATACTTAAGAGGCACCAAGTTCAGCAAATCTAATATGCCTATAAAATGCTGTGTCGAGGCACCCACTGCTTCCTTGCCTTGCCTGTGGCAGTGGGTTTTGAGAGTTGCCTAGCTGAGAGTTCCAGAAGGAAGAAAGAAAACCCCAGAACCCTACAAATGAGAGTACTTGGAGGGAAACCCTCCTGCAAGCCCTTCTTTGCAGCTTCCAGCCCTCAAAGCCAGAGCAAGGTTGCGGCCAAACCCTCTGCACCCTGAACCCTCCAGACCCTGAACCCGCCCTGTGTTCTCAGTGGAGAGCAGAGAAGGGGCAGGAGACAGGAGACCAGGCTGGGGTGGGAGAAGGCTCTAGCCTGTGTCTCCAGATCAGTCAGGTTTAATGATTACCCTGCTCCATCCAGAAGAGCCAAATGCAATGGACGAGAGCGGAATGAGCAAGAGCCCCTCCATTCACAGGCACATTAAACGTGTCATTGAGATGGAAGGCGCCTGCTCACTCCAGCCTGAGCTTTGCATTATTTTTCACTGTAGGAAAATTTTCAGGAGGAGAAAAGAAACTTAAGGAACACATTTAAAAGTAAAGTTGAATAGAACAGGGCTGCTGGGAATACAAATGCTGCTCAAGCTTCATTCTGATTCCTTCTCCTGGCTGTCCTCTGACAGGAGGCTGGGCCAGCCCTACCCTGGAGGTGCTGCTGTCAGCAGCGATGTGCTGGCTCTCACCACGGCTCCTGTGGGTGTTCCCAGGCAGGTACAGTGAATGCCAGGGCTCTGTGGGTCCCCAGGCAGGGATGGGGAACGCCATGGCTATCATGGTCTCACATCCTCTCTTGTACATCCAGGAGGTGCAGTCTATAGTTTCTCTGTGCTCTCAGCTGCACAGGACATGCAATGAGGACACTGGCAGAGACACCCATGGCTGGAGGTGGCACTTTGGGTGTCATGGTCACACTGACCCTGTTTGGATACAAGGCTACAGCATTTTGGGCAGCTGTGCTGCCTGGTGGGCACTGTCTCGCCAGTGTCTCTGCAGTGGGACTTGGTGTGGCTCCCACCTGGGGCAAACACCATGTGCTTGTCCTGTGCCACCTGCTGCTGTGACTCACTGCCAGGTGTGAGGTGGGTGAATGCTGTCCTCTTTTCCAGAGAAGGGACAGGCATGGGGGTGGGGATGGGGCCTAGGGCTGGCTCTGCCTCCCCTCCTGCAGAGCTTCCTTGGTGCTGCCACGTAAGAGGCAGAAGCACCACTCAGATTGGGAAGGAGCAGCTACATTTAGAAAGTGCATGAAAGGCAGCATTTGAGTTTCACAGGAGCCCCTCGCCCACTCCTTTTTCTCACCCGCTCAACTTAATGCATTCCTGAAAAACCTCTCTTCCTCATCCATGGTTATTTTTGCCTCTGAGCCAGAGCATGAGTAGGTGGGATCATCTCACTGTGCCCAGGTGTGCTGTCCCAGGGGCTCGTTCAGGCTTTGCAGAGTGAAGAAGCTCTGTTACCCCATTGCCATCCCATGGTGAAGTGCCTGGAGGGCATTTGCCTTCACTCCTGCAGCCCCTTCCCTGCCCCAGACCCAGTTCCCCCCTCCATGTGATGAAACAGATCTACTGGGAGCAAAGCTGGTTCATGTTCCATGTTGCCCTTCCCTGGCAGTATCAGTGATGCAGCGACCAGGGATCCCTGAGCGCTGGACATCCTGGCCCTGATTCCCTCCCCTACCTGGGAACATGGTGAGTGTCCTGTGAGGGGAGACAGGAGCCACAGGGCTCTGCCCAGCAGTGAGAGACCCAGAGAAATGCAGATGCCAAGGGCAGGGTCTGGCAGCCCCCACTGAGCCTCCTGAGGGCAGAGTAGGGACCAGTTGCCACTCCAGAGAGTTTCCTCGAGGATGTAAAGCTAAAACTGGGTGGACTTCTGCCAAGTCCTTGATTCAAACACCCCCCCTTTCCTCTCCACAGCTGACAAGTGCCAGCAGTACGGTGCCTCTGCAGGCAAACGCTCCTGGTGCCCTCTGCCTGGCATTGCTGCCCCTTCCTCTGGCCACTCTCTGGAGTGGATTTGATAGGGATTTTAAGTGGTTCCTTCAGTCAGGTGCCAGCCAGGCCAGCCCACCAGGACCAAAATCCACTCTGGAAGCTCTCCTAATGAACCCAGTGGCCAGAGGAAGGAATTCAGATGGGGGATTCCCTGCACTCGTGTTTGCTGGGAGGGCAGGGACAGGCTCTGAACACTCAGCTCTGGCTGCTGCTGCGGCACCGGGGCCAGCGCCAGACGCAGCCGGAGCAGGGAGGGAGCAGGACAGGGCACGATGAATATTTCATGGTGCAAAGCCAGAGCTTTGCATTAGCGCCAGAGTGGAGGGCTCAGCACTCCTGATGTTTGATCCTGCACACAGGAATGTCACAACACACGAGCCTGGGTGGGCTCTGCTGGAAGCGAAGAGCAGCCGGGGTGGTTGCTGCCACCGAGCTGGGCACACGGCACAGTGGGGACACGGCAACACAGGACCATGCAGATGGGAGGGCAGGGATTGCTCTGCCAGCACTTAAATTTGCAGGCTGGTAATAACTCCCTGGATTTCCTCAGGGCTCTGAAAATACATGACTAAAGAGAAGATCTTCATTATGAAGGGAGAGCAGGAAAGGTTGGATTGACCTTCCAATAGAGCACCAGCCACCACCGCTAAAAGGCCGCTGTGAGCATTCTTGCTGCCTCTGGCTCCTGGCCACGGGGCTGGCAGGGGTGGTGGTGGGCACTGGCACCAGCCCACCCTGCACAAACCCCTCTCTGGAAATGTTTGCCTGGTTCTAAAGCCCAGGTTCCCTGTGTTCCCAGGAGTCACCATCCCTGCAGGTGTTCAAGGAACAACTGGACATGGCACTCCGTGCTCTGGTCTAGTGTTTAGGGTGGTGGTCGATCACAGCTTGGACTTGATGATCTTGGAGGTCTTTTCTAACCTAAATGATTCTGTGATTCCGTGTCTGGACCCTGTGGCAGCCTCTGCCCTCACAGGGACCTGGAGCCTGGTGCTGCTGCCCTGCATGGAGCTGGCTTTGTATCATCACCTGCTGCTGGATCAGCCCCGATAATATCTCGGTGGCACTTCAGAGCTGGAGAGCTCTCAGCTGGAAGGTGCTCCCTGCCACTGGCACCAGTTCAAGCAGCCTGGTGAACTAAATTGATTTTTTATAGTTGCTCTGGAGCAAGTTAAATGAATCTGTTAGTTGCTGCTCCTGCTTAAAGCTTCCCTCAGTGCTGGAACTGCAGCATGGTGCTCCATAAAACGGGGGGGCTGCTCAAGCCGTACCCCTCGCCCGGAGCAGCGCTGCTGTCATTAGCTGCCTGCTGCATAATTCCACATCATTACAGCGTGCACTCGGAGGAAGCCATCAGTGGAGCGAGCCACGCTGAGCTGGGAGAGGAATCAGTGCCTCAAATGGGAACCTTGTGCAAAACACGACGTGCAGGTGTCTGCGCGCTCCTGGTTTTCGTCTGCAGTCTCCCCTGTTAGTCCAGTGACAGCTCCAAGTGTTAAATCACTGGGAGGTAGCTCAGCCATCAGAACCCTGCCTCAGAGACAATGATGTTAAAAATTAACTGCAGGTTTGTTTTTATTTTTATAGAGGTATTTTTTTCTTTGAACATTTCTCCACATTTCAGTGCAGTAAAAGGGCTGGGAACCCACTCCCAAAAAAAGCCAGCGCAGGCTGAGATTCACTGGATTCCAGAACCTGGAGCTTTGGGAAAACAAAGGTCACTGCTCACATGTGTTTTCTCCTCAGGGAAGGACTGGAGGCTGCGCTGAGGCTTGAGGGGGCTCAATGGTTCCTGCATGTGTTGTATCCTTGGGGGCTTCAGACCAGCAAGAGACATCAAGAGAGGCAGCACTGGAGTGAGTGTTGCCCAGCACCAAAACCAGCCCAAATCAGCCAGGAAACTCCTAGGTGGGTCTGCTCAGAGCCACACCACTGCGGTGCTGTCCTGCGTCCCGTTGCTGGTGCCCTCCCTCGGCAGCCTGCACTGCTTCCCTCCTGCCAGGGGCTGGGTAATGCTGAGCCAGCAGAGCATCCCTCTCAAAAACGAGGCTGGGGGCTGCTGAGCCGGCAGAGCATCCCTCCCAGAGCAGAACCAGGATGGAGCCGTGCATTATCTGGCTGGCACCATCACGGGCGGTTTCTATCACTACACACAGCTGCTGAGCGCGCCTCTCCCTTCCCAACAGCTGCTGGGATCTGACCCTGTCCATCAGCAGTGCCAGGAAAGCCAGCGAGCTGCCGGCAGCCGCCTCGCTGACATCGGTGTTTTCAAACACGCAGGCAGCGATGTGATCGGCGCCTTCCCCAGAGGCCGCGCTCGGGGCTCGCTGCGCGGAGCTGCCGCCGGTGCTGCCAGGAAATGCTGCTGCTGCTGCCGAGCACGGTTTAACTCTTGAAGCGCAGCCGAGCCGCGCTCGGTGCTGCGCTGGAGGCTCCCAGCATCCCGGCATCGGGAAGAGCGGCCGAAAGAAAAGGAAACTTTGGAGATGGAGGAGGCAGAGCTGGAGAGGACGAGGCCAGGGGGAGGTTTCCTGAATGGTGCCGCCACCGGGGACAGAGCGAGGCACAAATCCCGTATGACACCAAACCAATGGGTAGGGAATAAAAAAACGGGGTTTGTTGACTTGGGACAAAAGATAATTAATATCGATTAAAGCAATATTAATGTCATCAAGCATTAGCAGGAGAGCCAAGAAATCACTTAAGTAGCAAACAAAGCATGCCTGCACCAGGTGGGAGCAGGGAGAAAAGTGCACAGGGAAGCCTTGGCTCCGTCGCTGTTTGGACCGGCAGCGGCCGACGGAGGTCCCGTCTCTGACACTGCCCGGAAGGGTTTGATGCTGCAGGGATAGGAAGCAGGGGAGTCACGTTATGCTTTGAGCCGCATCTGGGCTGCGACTCTCCCTGTTGCTGGAGACACGGAGTTTCCCCAGGAAGGTGACTCACACCTCGCTCTCACCCGCACATCTGCTCCTCACCCGCATCCTCCATCCCCATCCCTCCTGCACCCTCTAACTCAGAAGATGAAGGTGCTGCTGAGTGCCCGCTGGCGTTATTGCTTTCCTGACTTTAGGAAGCCATTCGGCTGCATCTCCCAGCACCCTTGTTAATTTGAACAACTATTTACTTAAGCCCCCAGCTCCCCTCCGCCCCCCCGCCCCTCACATTATGCATGCGGCCACCGGCTCCCGGGCTGTGACTGCTGCATCGATCGGCACCACTTCAATAACCTCATTGAGATTCCGGGCACCGGCTCAGGGACTCTATCTCAGTGTCTGGTCAATAGCTTATATTTTTAATTTGTCGATAATCAGTCAGGACCTTGGTCTGAGTGCTGCCGAGGCTCCGTGCTCAATGGGGAAGGTGAAATCACTCAAGCAGGGTCATGTTTATGGCCTGAGCTGAACCACGGGAAATGGAGATATCAGTCAGGGTTATGAAAAATAACATGCTATATTATTTTTCATAAACCTGACAAAATCATATTAATTTAAAGACAAAGATAAGGCACTCAGCCGGCAGCGCTCACTTTCTCTTCCCATCTGAGTCTGCTGCGCCCTGGGAGGTGCAAACAGCCCCAAAATGTGCAAGCCTGGCACCACCACTGCCATACAGGGCACATACCCAGGAGCCAGCAACAGTCCCCACCTGTGGAACCATCTCCCTTGTGCCACTTTTCCTCGTCCTCCTCCTCATCATCATCCCCTCTCTGACTTCAAGCACCAGCCGAAAGCAATTTCTTCAGCCCAAGGGGCAGAGGCTGAGGGGAATTAGGTATCAGGGCCAGAGGGGTATATATAGCTCAGGAAGGGGGGCTGTTGCTTCTTTAGAGGTGATGGCTGAGGACTGCTGCTGGGGGCTTCAAGGTGTTTACAGCAAAGGCGTGAGTTTTGAAAGGAAAAGATGCTTCTGTTTGCAGGTATGTGGTGAGCCCCAGGGTCTTTTCCAACTAATACTTGGAGCACTTGACTGGTTTAAATGCTTTTTTTTTTTTTTTTTTAATTTCATAAGACAAGGGGTTATTGTCAAAAACTCTAGGCTTTTGGAGTCTGTATCTATGAGCAGTGTCACTGAAGGCGTGTTGTTACTGGTGTTGGATCTGCCATAAATATACCTGTGAGTTTTGGGAGTGGAGAAAGAAAGAAAGAAAAAAAAGCTTGGAGTTGCAGTTTCACCCTTTGAAGGGAAAAATGTGCTCTGTAGGGTTTCCCATCTGAGGTGTGTGCATGGGGCTGTGAGCCCTGGGAATGGTGTGTGCTGGGGGTGTCAGCATGTGGGTTTGGGGTGTTTATTTATAAACTTACAGTTTCTAAACAAAACCACAGCCCTGTGGGCTTCAGCTCTGTGGGTTGTGGCAGCTCCTGTGTGGGGGCAGCAAGGTAGGGAGCTCTGCTGGGGTTTGGCCCTCTGAAGGACTGACCCAGCTCTGACTGGGACCAGTGGCCAGGCCCCAGCCCCATGCCTGGGCAGAGAACAGGGCTCATTGCAGCAGTGTGAGCTAAGGTTTGAGGACCTTGTTAAATATGTGTATGGAGATACAGATTTTTGTGCACCATTTGTTTGCAATCCTTCAGCTCTCATGCACTCAGTTCTACTTGAAAAGGCAAAAAAAAAAAAGTAGAATAAACTGTTAGAAACCCCCAAGGCAGGATGAGTTGACAAGTCAGGAAATGTATATGCACACCTGGAGAGGGCATGGCTAAATAAAACAGGAAAACCTGGAGCATTGATCCTGCCAGAGCAGGAGGAGGAGTGTGGTCCTGGTGCTTTGTGGTGTGCTGGAGGGATGGGAGTCAGGATAGGGAGCTGTGCTGGGAGAGGGGACCTTGCCTCTGCTCTGTTCCATCCTTCCAGGCACGTGGACTGGCTCTGCAGGGCCAGGAGTGCCTGTGACCTGCTGGTGTGGGAGAGAATGATGCTCTGGGACTGAGCGTAGGACTGACCCAACCTCTGCTCCCAGGTTCACCCTGAAAGTCCTCTCTGCACCCCAAACTGGCCAGTGGCTGTGTCCCCTCCCTGTGAGGAGCTGGCCCTGTGTCCCCCCATGAGCCTGACTATGGCTCAGCAGACTGGGCTGCATGAGGTCTGTGTTCCTGTGGCTTGTATCCACCAAGGAGTCCTGTTCCCCTATCTCACACTTGTCTCCTTCGATTTCCCTGACAGCCAATTCTGGAAAGTTGGAAGGTGTGCCATTATCTGGGACTACATTATGAAAGTGTCGCTCGGGTGATGAATGGCAGCGCTCAGCGGCTCTGAGGAGCAGGGAAGAAAGAGTGACATTAGGAAAGATCTGCTTTTTATGGTTTCTTCAATAGGGAGGGCTCTTTGGAGGGCTGTATTTCAAATCAGATAATCAAACACTCCTCCTGGCCTCCCAAACTTTGCAAGAAAGTGCTGAAGGAGTGTCCTGGTAGGGTGACAAGGGGATGTGACTTGCTTCAGTTCCTGCCTGCCTATTGCAGGGAGCTTTTGGGCAGCAGTGCCTCCCTCCCCTTGTGCTGCCTTGCTGCCTCCTGCCTGATGCTGCTGCCCCACCTGCTGTGGAAGTGCCTGTGCTGGGCACTGTGAGAGTCCTCCTGGGGTGGGAAACAACTCCTGTGGGGGTTTGCTCTATGGGAGGGACTGGAGAGCAGGAGGAGAGTTGCAGAGGGAGCTGTAGGAGGTGAGTGGGAAGTGGTGACCCCAGTGTTCTGTGATTTCTCATCCTGGGGTTGGTGAGACATCGCCTGAGGGCTCTGGGGCTGGATGAGAGGGGACCCAGGTGGCTGTCCCTGCAGTATGGTGTGGTGGTGCTGGCTCCAGCAGCTGGAATTCTCCCTGTGTGCTTCCATGCTGGGTGCTTGACATCCTGCACATGCAGCTCCCAGAGAGGCTTTATCTTTTTCTCAGCTCCTGCCTGCAGACCCTGTCCCCTGCCCTGCCCCAGGGCTGCCTCCCAGCCCTGTGGCTGCCCCACATCTGGCTCTGGCGCTTCCCATGCACCTCCTTGTGCTCTGCCCTGGAAGCAACTGATAAGGTACATGGACACATCATTTAAAATGATATTTAATACCACTGAAAAAACCCTAAAGACCTATTGACCACGCAATATACTGTGTCAGTGCGTTTTACAGGTGAGTACAGAGCGAACATCAATAACCCCACATGTGCTATTGCTGCACATCTCGCCAGTAAAGACCCAGCTCAATAGCTGTGAGCCCTCTTTGTGTTTCTCCCATCATGGTGAGCCCAGTGCTTGGGGGAATCTACCACAGTAAGCTGGGCTCATGGCACCTTTCCCAGCATCTCCTCCTGCTGTCCTGTGGTGGGTGGCTTTGGTAAACTGCAGGGAATCAGGGGGGCTGGTATCTGGCCCCACATCCAAGTGAGGAGAAAAGCATAGAGTGGCCTGTGTTGGAAAGGACTTTAAAGTTCATTTTGTTACAAGCCCCCTGCCATAGGCAGGGACACCTTCTATTAGACCAGGGTGCTCAGAGCCTTATCCATCTTGGCCTTGGACACTTCCAGGGATGAAGTGCAACTTCTCTGGGAAACCTGTGCTAGGGCCTCACCACCCTCACAGGGAAGAATTTCTTCCCAGCATCAAATCTAAACCTGCTCTGTCAGTGTGAAGCCATTCCCCCTTGTTCTGTCACTCCAGACCCTTGTAAATTGTGTCTCTCCATCTTTCTTGCAGGTTCCCTTCAGGAACTGGAAGACCACAATTAGGTCACTCCAAAGCCTTCTCTTCTCCAGTGTGAATGACCCCAATTCTCTCAGCCTAAGAGTGAACTCAGGCTCATTCCTTTCTTCCTGAAAGCTGGATGGTCTGGCCTAGATACCGTAGAACCACCCTATTTAACAGGACAGAACATCAGCAGCACCAGGCAGCTCAGAAAGCAAAAGCTTGATTTTTTTTATTTTTTTCCCCTGTTGCCTTCAGGATATTAATAAAAACAGATTAATAAAATCAAAGGCAGCACAATTAGACAGGGCATCAAGGAAAAAAAAATGTTTGCTGTACAATCTTTCAATTTCCATGGCAGTTCTCACGCTGAGAAAATCTGTCTGCAGTTGCTGATGAAAAGATAGAAAGCTGATGTGTGAAACACAGGGGAGGGATGTACAAGCGCGGCTGCCTTTGTGCTTCTCGTGTACAACACTCGTGTGTGGTGACATTCCCAGGTTCCCAGCACGGGGCTGTCCTGTGTGTCCCCTTGGTGATGGCTGTAGGACGGTGTTTAATGAGCTGGGGTTAAATAAAGGTGATGGGCAGAGGGCTTGGAGGGGGCTGAGCCTTGTGGAGGTGGTTCACCTGCTCCCAGCCCTGAGCGTGGCAGGAGCCCATCTCCCTGGGGAAGGATCCTGGAAAGCCTGGGTGTTCCTGGGGTGGATGCTGGGGCTGAGGGAGGACTCTCTGCTCTCCATGAAGGCTGCCCTCCAGAGCACTGGGTTGGGAGCTCTCTCCTGGTTCTCCCAGCACTGTATCATAAGGAAAGCATTTATTTTCCTGCCGTTGCTGGGTTACCTCCATTAACCTGGACCCTGTTTGGAGCAGCTGAGACAGTCTGGCAGGTCTGGGGGAGGCTGGGCTGGCTGCAAATCATAACACACCTCCAGCATCTCTGGCTCTGAGGTTGAAATGGGGATGGCAAAGAAATGATCCGGAGCGCTGCCTCCCCGAGGGGGAGGGACCCTGTCTTCCAGGAAAGCGTGTCCCTGTCTTCCAGGAAAGTGTGTCCCATCCTGGAGCCTTCTCCAGCCGATTGGCATCTCGTACATGCGTCCGTACGGGCAGGGCCATTTGCATAACGAGGCTGCGGGGACTTCCCTTGCCCAGAACCGCAGTGCAATGAGAGGGAAGACAATTACAGCCGTGTTTACACTTGCAGGAAGACACCTTCTGATAACTTTCTGTTGGGAAAATTCCTTCTTGGAGGAGCTGCCGGCTGGCTCTGTGTTGCTGCTCCTGGTCGGTGCTTGCTGAGACCAGATGGGAAGGGACCAGAGGGGGAACTGTTCCCTTCACCCAGGCTGAGACATTCTCAATCTAAGGGTCCTTTAGGTTGTGATTTTTCTTAAATTCAAAAATATTTTTAAACATTATAAAGTGTGAAGCTCGACCAAAGGCTCTTGCTGAGTGAGGGTGCTTGTTATGCCTCTTGAAGCAGGGCTGGACTGGCTGGGGGCTCCCCTGGGCCCAGAGGGTGAGCACTGGCAGGGTGGGCACAGCCCATGTGTGTCATGAAGTGGCCTGATGGCTCCTTCTCCCCTTCATCCTCAGGGGTGGAGGAAACAGCAGGAGGCCTTGGCTGTTTGGGACTTTTTGGTTTGTTTGTTTTTTATTAAAAAGGCAGCAATAACTCTGGATCTAGTTTTGACAGTGTGAATAGGAGCTGCTCCCAGGGAGTTGATCTGGAATGTGCTGCTGAGCCAGAGAGAGCAGGGCACAGTCCCTGAGGTTGCAGGTTGGAAGAAAATGTGCTTTAAAAAGAGCCCTGAGCAGCAGGGGCTCAGAGGGCGAGGGAACCCCCCTGCCAGGGTAGGATGCCCATGACATGGTGGGCAAGAGCCTCTGGAACTCTGTCCCCCACACCATCAGCTCGAGGAGAAGTGTCTGGCTGCACGTGGATCCTTCCCGTCAAATGCAAAAGCACTTTGTGGAATGATGGTAATTATTATAGCACTAAAACAAAGCACCAAAAGCTGATTGCTTGGGAGAGATCACTAACTATCTCTCTCTAATTACTTGGCTCCAATTAACATTTTACCACAGACTCTCGGCAAGCACTTTTCTTAGAAGAAAAAAAAAGTGTCAACAGCAACATAAAATAAAAATACAGTAGCCTTGGAAATAGTCCTTGACATCACACTGGAAAAATAAGGGAAAAAAGCCCAGCCCTCCCAGGGGCCTGGTGAGAGGGAGGCTGGCACAGCAGGCTGAAGGAGTGTATGTGTGGCAGGGAGGAGCTGACAGATCTGGAGGAGCCCAGATGCCCTCAGTGCTTGTAATGAGCTGAGGACCAGTGACAGTGGGGGGTCTGGGATGGGCAGAACCACCAGCATTCCTGAACTGTCCTGTGGTTTCAGTGCTGTCAGCTCTGTGGTGGTGCTGCCCTTCCCATGGGGAAAGTCACTGTGGCCACGAACAAGGCAGCCCAGATATTGGCATCTGAGGTTTGGGGTTTCTTTGCGGCTCTGTGTTGGGATAGAATCGTGGAATCCTTTTAGGCTGGAAAAGCCCTCAGAGACCATCAAGTCCAAATGCTCCTCCAGCACTGCCAAGGCCACCAATAACCCATCACTGCCCTGGGCAGTGCTTTCCATAAAGGAGTGTTTTTGGCTGTGAGGAAGGGTGTGGGGTGTAGGACACCCAGATCCCTGGTAGCCCCAAGTGTGATGCTGGAGAGGGGTCCCCTCAGGTGAGGGGCTCCCCTTCATGGCTGCCCAGGGCTGTGGGTCTGGCAGTGCTGGCAGCAGGTTCCCCGTGGGCTTCACCTCGGGTGGTCCCTGCGATGTTGTCTGTGGACATGCTGCCACAGCAAGGCTGTGCTGGGTGCAGGCTGAGCAGTGCCATGGGCTCAGGGCTTCTGCTGCCTGGAATGGCCAGGGCATGAATCCACTCACACCTTGGGGACTGCCAGGGTCCAGTCCCCCATCCTGATGCGACCCTTGGGCTGGTGGCAGATCCTGATGGTGAGGCACAATGACAGGGTTTGGGGTTGGAAGTTTCCTCCCCAGGAGCTGCAAGGCAGAAGGGATGGTCGTGGGGGGCTGGTTGGGTGGGCTGTATGGATGCAGCCCAAAAGCCTTACAAATCCCAGTACCCCCTTTCCCAAAGGCCCTGGGAAGGGCTGGGAGAGGCGTTCCCTGCACACTCAGCCTCAGCAGTGCGTGTTGCTGTGCTTCCTGGTGCTCCCATATTTACATACATCCTATAATTACCATCTGCACAGCCAGAGGCATTTGCTGGGAATGGGTTGATTCCATCTGTTGGTGCAATTTTCTCTGAGGAATTTGCATTGATCACTTTTTTATGCAAAGCTTTTGTATAGATCATTTTTCCCCTATTTTTTTTTAATACAGCTAAATAATTTTAGTGAGTGCAGAGGTCTCCGATGGCAGAGCAGTCACTGGCAGAGACCCCCCGGTCTTGGAATAGCAAGTTGCTGATGTTTTCTTCCTGCTCAGCACAGACTAGCAAGTTCAGGCTGCTCCAAGGTGGCATTTCTCAAATATTTACTTTTCTGTTATCCTTGAGGTGGTAGCTCAACCTTAATGTGTTGACCTTAAATTAGGAGGAAGAGGGCGTGGTAATTAGTCAGTCAAGTGATTCCTCCAGATCAGAGTTCAGGCTCAGATCTGGTGGGACCAGAAGGGACTTTTGCATATTTTTGACAGCTGTAATGAACAGGGCAGTGTCGTATTGATTAACTGGCTGGGAAATTCCCACAGCCCTCCAGAGCTTCCTTAGGTACTACAACTGCCCCAAGTCACCCTACAGTTTACCCTGTCCCATCCCTGGAGGCAGGGGCTCAGTGGGGGACGGGGCAGCTGTGGGGTGCAGCATCCTTGTGGATGGGGTGCTTGGGAGAGCTGTGGCATACAGGGACACTCTTCCTCAGGGGAGTATCACCAGCTGGCCCTGGTCTCCACTTTGGGACTGCCAAAGACCTCCAAGACCATCGAGCCCAACCTGTGACTGATCCCCACCTTGTCACCCAGCCCAGAGCACTGAGGGCCATGTCCAGTCATTCCTTGGACACTTCCAGGGGTGGGAACTCCACTTCTTTGAGCAGCCCCTTCCAATGCCTGACAATCCTTTCAGTGAAGAAATTCTTCCTGATGCTCAACCCGACCATCCTCTGGCACAGCTTGAGGCTGTTTCTTCTTGTCCTGTCTCTTGTTCCCTGGGAGCAGAGCCCGATCCCTGTCCCCCAACCCTGCCCCAGCTCCACTGTCCTGTCAGGGATTTGTAGAGAGTGAGAAGGTCCCCCCTGAGCCTCATCTTCTCCAGGCTGAGCTGCCCCACCTCCTTCAGCTGCTCCTCACAGGACTTACTCTCCAGACCTTTCCCCAGCTAAGTTGCCCCTTGTTGCTTTGGGATCCTTCTTGGTGTCCTGGGCTGGGCTGAAAAGCATCGATGCCATAAGATGGGGAAGGGAGACAGTGAGACCCCAGGGGCTGACTGACTCCTGTTACAGCCTGGCTCTTCTGTCTGCAGGGCAGCAGCTCCCATCAATGAGGAGAAAACTTTAAAAGGCTCTAAACAAACAAAAATAGCTGCTCCTCTGCCCTGCAGGTCTTGATTAAAGAAGTTACTGTAAGGAAGTTGTTGGACTTGCTAATTGGGGTGGGTTAACGAGGATCAGCCAGGTTCTGCCCCCCTGTGCCAGGGAAATAAATAAATAAATCCCTGAAATCTATTGTGCTGTAAACAGTTCTCAGGAAAGAGCAGAGAAAATGAAGTGAACTCTTCCAATGCATCATGGAATATTACTGTATTTCATTTACTGTGGCACCAATTAGATGAGAGCCTGTTCTATTAACGTGCACCCTTGCAGATCCATGCTAAATTAACTGCTGGATCTTCACTACAGCAGTAAAGCGATTGATTTCTCCCCTTAATCAGTTTATTTCATTAGTTATACATTTATTTTTACATGCATTTCGCCGAGCCGCAGTGAAATGACCTATCAAGGTATGTGACATCACGGAGTGATTTGAATATTAACCAAATAGCTATTACAGCAGTGCTGGTGCTTAAAGATCATATGTAAATCAAATGTCAGGGGATAAAATTGCAGCAAGGGCTGTCAGAAAACAATTTAGCAGTGGTTAAAGGGACAGCTCATGGCTGGGGAATGGTGAACTCTGTAAATGGGTAATCCACTTCCTGGTTCCACGGGAAAAAGGGTGAAGTTTTCCCCATACTGTACTTTTTTTGTTGTGTTAAATTAACTGTGTAGTTTGAAATCTTTCCCTTTTGTATTCAGCATCTGGCTCCTAAGCCAGTTACAACTGTAACTTTAAGGTTGAGCTGGGTGCAGAACAATTTCCATTTCTGACCCAGGAAGCTGAAATATGTTAAATATAAATAGCTGCGAATAGTGAGAGGCAAAAATGGCTTCTCCAGTCCTGTAATTATGGGGAACGTGCTCCCAAGGGGAAAGGGAAGAAGGCTGGAGTCTGGTGATGTGTCTCATCTCCTGTATGAGAGACAGGAGAGTCAGCTGTTCCTTTTCTCCTGCACAGTGAGGTCTGGGGTGTTGGGATGGCCCCTGAGCAGTTCTGAAAGCAACAGGGTGACTCCTGTGTGCCGGGACCAGGGTTGGGAGCATGTGCCCCATGGCTGGCTGAGCCCCCTTCCCCAGCCACTCTGCAGGGGCTCCTAGGGTTTGCTTGTGACAATCCAAACTCAGAGCTGGGCTTGTCTTTTCCTAGCAGAAATGCCTTCCTCTGTGCCAGGAATGCCCAGCCCTGATCTCTCCTTCCCCTGGTCATCAGGCTGGGGCACGGCAGAGCCTTGTTCAGGGGTATGGGAGGCTTGGCTGTGCGCAGAACCCAGGGAAGGGGGTGAAAAGCTGTCCATCTCTCATGATGCATGTTCCTTCCTCTGGGCCACCAAGCTCTTCCAGCTCTGAGGTCCCAGCAGAGCAGGTGGCTCTTGGGCCGCCAGCACCCATTGATGCCACCAAATCCTCATTGAGGCAGCTGCAACCCCAGCTGGGAGGTCTCCAGCCATGGGTTGGTGCCAGTTGTGGCCACAGAAGTGCTGAAACAGAGCAATTTGGGCAGCATGGAGGCTCCCAGGGCAAAGCCGTGTGTGGCACTGTGAGCACCCAGCCGTGTGTTTGTCTTTGAAGCAGCAATGAGGAAATGAAGCATCAATGACCAATAATCAAAGGCAGCCAAGGGAAAACCTGTGGCAGATCCCACTGCCCAGCAAACGAACAGCAGCTGGTTGTGATGTGAGCCGTGCCATAAAGCCATCCAGCGAGTGCTCCCTCTTTCCAGGGTTTAAATCCAGCTCCTGTGTCCCTGGGGCACCATCTTACAAGATCCGTCTGCACAGAGTAAACATTGAAATTATATAATTAGCCCCTCAGAGAAAAGAATTCTAAATTCATGGGAGCTTAAAGTTAAGAGAGAAATATTACAGCTCTTCTGCCCTTCCCTCTCATCTCTAAACGCTGAGAGGTGCAGTGGGAGAGGACAGATTCCAGGAAGGAAGGAAGGGCTGGGGGGGCTGGATGTGTCTGAGGGTCCCATAGAGCCCTCTGTGCTGAGGGGGTTGGTCCTTCGAAGGGACACAGGTACCAGGGTGCAGAGCAGGGTGGGTGGGCTCCAGCAGCCCCTGGGAGACAAGGGATGCATTTGGCCCAGGTCTGCTGGTGTCTAATCAAACACTGGTGCTGGCAATAACCTGGGATTATAAATGGGAATTGTACTCTATCAAAATTGATTCCAGGGTAAATTGAATATTGAGTTAAATTTCAGAGCCTGGTGGAGGCTCTGCCTTCCCAGTCCAGCACTGAAGCAAATCCATCCCGAGTCGCCTGGATATACCGCGCTGCTGTCTGACCTTGGGTTACTGCAGTAACCTTAAGTGCACAGTAATACACTTTCAGTCACTGTTCAATGCTCAGGGGAATGGTTTAAGGCCCTTGGCTGGAGTGAATATTTTTATGCAGGCTATAATTTCTTTTAAGACCTTCGCCGGCAGTCAGGCAGCCTTCGGAGCGTCCTTCCCTGCCGCCTCTGGAACGCTGTGGGGTGGGAACCCCGTGGAACGGGACACCCAGCCAGGGCAGGCATGCTGGGACAGTGCTCCATGTTTGAAGGAAGCTCAGTGGAGGCAGAGGCTCAGAGCAGGTGAGGGGCTGTGATCAGACCACCCTCCTGAGCGGTGGCCTTCCATGGCCTCCTCCAGCCAGGTGAAGGTGGACACTGGACTGGGTATGGCCATGCTCCCCAGGGCAAGGCTGGAAACAGGCAGGAAAGGGGGGAGAAAAAGAAATTTCTGAAAGGGGATATATGGCTTTTCTCTTCCCCCTCTCTCCAGAATGCCAGCAGCAGCCCATCAACCCCCTTTCTCCTGGGAAAGCTTCCCTGTGCTGGCTTTGGCCCCATCTTGGGAACATGCCCCCATGGGAAGCCCTGCACCTGTGGGACTCCTCCTCCCCCTTGTTGCTGCTGAGGGGCTGTGGGCTGGGAAACACTGGCGTGGACAACCCATGGGGGTGTTAAGGTTGGATGCATCCCTGGGGTAAGGAGGAGGTTTAGGGGTCCCTTCTGTGCTGGGCAGGCTGCCCTGTCCAGTCTGTGCGAGGCTCCATCCCTGCTCCCTTACCTGGCTCTGTACCTGGGGCCTCACTGGAGGAGAGATTATGCTAAACTCAGTTAAACTGGACAAATGCTCACTGGAGACCCAAAGAAGAAACCCCAAAACTGATTTTCATCTGTGGATCAGGCAAAATTTGATTCACAGCTCAATTCTCCAAAGGGGAAAATTTGCACAGAATCCCTGCTTAGATTTTATTTTAAGCAAATCCTATAAAAATCCATCTAAAGGAGACGGTGACTCCATCTTTCAGATCCCGCACGCTGTATCCGGGAACACGAGTTCTGCTTTTATATAATAAAAAATGTAGAGTTTCCTCATGTTGCCATATGTTTTTGCATTTATCCGTGCACTTGCTATAACCCTCTCCGCGGTGTGTGCCTACAGAGCTCTCTGTGTCAGCATTGAAATGCATCGAGCCGGTATCATTCATGCAAAAAATGAGCCTAAAATCTCCCTGAAGAGGGGAATATAATAGAATACAATTGTATCATTTAAAAAACTTTGCATCATATTACACAGTCAAAAAGATAATGTATGCTAGGAGGGAGGAAGCCGATGAAATATTGTGTTAACTCTTTAGTTGCTCTCTCTGCAGCAACTGGCATCGGCACAGCATCTTTCCCAGCTCGGCATCCTCACCCTCCTCAGCCTGTTGTGTCCCTGTGATGGGCTGTGCCATGGCCATGCTTGGGTGGGATATGTTCCTGCCTCTCCTTTGCTTCCAGTTTTCCCTTGCAGGACCAGGCATCCTGCCTGTCCATTCGTCTGTTCCCTGCCTCCTGTTTAGCCTGGAAAACCCTGTGGGGGCGAAGCATGGCCCCGTAGAGCTGTGTGTTTATGGGGTGTTACCCCTCCTGCTGGTAGGTGTCCGATGGGCACCTTGGACCAGGTGCTTTGGGGCAGCTGCATCACCCAGCTGGGGCTACCGAGTGGCCTCAGCAGCTCTGCACCCACAGGAGCCCCCCTCACCCCCTCCAACCCAACCCTGCCACTCCTGCACTGGCATAGAAAGGAATATTCTCCTCTCTTGGAATACTATCTGTTCCCAAATCATGTATAAAACATTTGCAGAAACCACTTACTCCTCATGTATTTTTTATGAGTCCGATCTGAAGTTAAAATAGATAAACATAAAAATATCAAGAAGTACTTTAGGAAAAAAAAGTTATTTCATAAAATATCAGGAGACCAATTTAGAACATCTCTGGAGCTGCTGCCTGGCCATGTAGCCCTGCCTGAGATCAGCTGGCTTCTCTCACCAGTGGGGACCCTTTCCAGGGCTTATCCAGCCCCTCTGGCAGGCTCAGCCTTTCACACTTGAGAAATAAACCCCCATAATTTTATTTAATCCAGGGGATAATCTTTTCTGTAATGTGCCAGGACAAAGATGGGAAGTTTTATTTCTGGAAGACCAGATTAAGGCAGTTTTGTGCTGGCAAGAGAGGCAACACGTTTTGCAGAACCCAACAGGATCTCCTGACAGGGGTGTTTACCAGAAGCACCCTGGGGGAGTGGGGCCGAGCCAGGCCCTTCCCACCTCCCCAGCAGTTCCCAGTCCCGCTAACAAGGAGGAATTTACAGGCAATCCCAGCGCTGAAGATTTATTTTCTCCTTTTCAAGGACGTGCATCCTTGAAGCCTCCTCCGCTGTGGATCATTTCAGCTGCTGGCAGACCAGTGCTGGGTGCTGCTCCCTGAGGCTGGATATCTGCACCCCGAGGGTGTTCAGAGCCCCAGAGTGATGCCTGGTGCTGCTCACTGCTCCCTGGGACTGGGTGGAAGCACCCCACAGGGGAAGCTTTAGGATTCCTGTGTTTGGTGCTTGTTCCCAGTCACAGTGGGGCAGAGTGGGGGCAGGCTAATCCAGCCCTTGCACCTGTCCTGGCAGAGGACAGCATCTCACCTGGTTCCAGACCCTCATTACCACCACATCCCTCCAGTTCAGCCTGCTGGTGCCAGACCCACCGTGGTGCTGCCGTGAAATCCAGACCAGTGCCCTCCACCCCAGGGACCCTCCTCGCTGCTCACACCACTCCTGCTCCTCCCGAACCACCCCAATACTTCCAAACCCCTCCACCACCTCTGCTGGTCAGGGCTGCCTCTTGCTGTCAGTCCCTGGAAAAGTTGGTGTTTATTTTTGTCGTTTTTCTTCCTGATGAGCAGAGCTGGAATTGACTGGGGGAAATGCCACCTGTATTGGTCACTGCGTTCTGTTTGCCGGATACTTTGTGCTTGTTTTCCACAAAATCGTCTCTTTGGTTTCTATTTTTCCCTTTCTTGTATTTAATTGGGAAAAGAAAAGAACTCAAGCTCCAGTATGGCCAGACTTTGCATTAAGTCCCAGTGAGCCACTGGCTGTGGGTCTGGGGCAGCTCCCGGGGCCTGGGCAGCCCAGATCCGTGTGGAACCTCTTCAGTGGATGTGCTACGGAATATTGTCCAGCAAAAACCCCACACGGGGCCTTTCCCTCCCTGCACCCTCCCTCTTCGACTCGTTGAATCCCTCTTTGGAAAAGCAGAGTGTTATTTCATGTCAGGGCAGTTTTCCTAGAAACCCCTGAGACAAAACCTTGCTTTGGTAGGTAAAAATTGCTACTTTTGTTAATTTTGCCTTTAAGCATTATCAGTTAAATATTATTTCTTTAAAAATGTATTTAATTTAAAGTAAAATGCTGGAAATTTCCTTTTGAGGGCACTTTTTTTTTTCATGCACATGAATATTAATGCCTTTCTCCGAGAGATCTACTTGAAAAAAACAAGAATAAATTAAATACCTACAGATTTTTCTAATTCCTCTTTTTGGTGACATGCCGTCATTACATCAAATTACCGAGATGTGCTCCCATTTTTTTTTGTGTGTGTGTGAAAATTATGGAATATAAAGTATATGTAAATGCAGCAAAAGGCTGTGAAGAAAGAACAGGGACAGGGGAGGCATTAGGTATTCAGCCAGCGTCGTCGTGAGCCAATTAATCAAGCAGTGGCGAGGAAAGATGCAGAAACGATGAGTTCGCCCTTCATGTTGATGAGGCCGGTCCAGGGCAAATGCTGCTGCACCTGAGCTCGTAGTTAGGCATGCAGAAAGGAATCATGGGAATATCTTCACGCCTTTGTCTTTCTCGTGAAGGATGGAAAATGTCAAGCTGTTGTTTGGCTGCATGTGGGAGACTCGCTGAGAATTCACAGTCTGGCGAAGCAGCTTTAACTCTTTGTGGCCAGGTTCTGCTGGCACATCTGCACCCAGCACCCGGGGCTGGGGATGGGAAGGGGCTCTCTGCTCAGGATTTTTGTCCTTTGCCTCTCTCCCCAGCTCTGCCCTGGCTAGGGGGTGCAGAGGGAAGCACTTGTGTATCCCCAGCCCAGCTTTACTCCCCCAGTACTGTTTCACCCACTGATCCATGTCCATCCCTGTGGCTCCAGCACCTGCCCACTGGATCAGCAGCTCAGGACAGCACCAACGGCCCTGCCAGCCTCTCCTCTGCTGTGTTTACCCTTCCCCTTGCTCTGGACATGCACAGTATTTCCAACCTTGCCAAAACCAGGAGCGAAAACAGTTTGGTGCCTCTGGTGTCTGCAGGGGATGCTGGCCTGAGACCCTGACCCCTGCACGTCCCAGCCAGATGCCCTTTCATTGTTGTGCCTTTGGTGCTCCTGGGCTCACTCCAGAGGTGAGGGGGGGAATAGAGCTCTGGTTGGCAGTAGTGGGAGAAGGACCCTGTTCCTGGACATCTGCCATGGATGTCCCTGCAATGAGGGGACCACAGATTGACTTGAGGTGCACTCCAGAGTGTGGGGGTATCCCGAGAGCTGAGCAATTCCTTCAGACACAGAAGAGCTCTGTGTGCCCTGGGCAGCCCCAGCATGGAGGCTGCTTACACATGGGGCTCCTGGAGCCATTCCCAGCATTTCCCTGCCCTGGGTCAGGGCTTTGCACCTCTCAGATGAAGCATCACAGGTATTTAGATGGGAAGACACAAGTTTCTCAGACCTTCGTCCATCCCCTTCTCTCAGGCAGCGCACTGCGAGTCTCTCATCCTTCTCCTCGCTCCCCTGTGGACATCCTGGTGCCCCTGTTCCCAAACCTGTAACAGCCTTAGCTGCTCCTTGACATTGCTGAGTTGGTGACAAATACTGCATCCTGTCCATTACAAATGATGCTTTCACCCGTTCCCTGCAAACTGTTTGCTTTTCCTTCAGCATCATGATATCGTTGGCCTAATTTCAACTTCTGATCTGGAATAATTCCGAGATCCTTCCCTCCTGTCACACCAGTAATTCCCCAATTACGCTGAACTCCAGGGGCCATATGCTGCACCTGGATCCAGCAGATAAATTCCTGTTTCTCTCAACAAATTCTAGCATTTTCCAAGACCTTTGCCGTTCAGATTCTGCCCTATAATGCATTCAAAGATTGCAAATTTAATAATTACATTTTTCCATCACACAGGTCAGATAGCAAATAACACTGGATAGAGGACAGAGCTGTCCAACAGTTCTCATTTTATCCAACCATCACTGACTAGTCTCTGACTGCAGGTTTTCAACTGGTTTTACCCTCACCAAATAGTATTTTCATCTCAACTCTGATTCCTCAGCTTGCTTGTGAGAATGTCATATAAGACGGTGTCAAAAATCTTATTAAAGTCAAGATATGACATTTACTGCTTCTTTTCTATCCAGAAGGCCTATTACCCTGTCGCAGATGAAAATTAGATCGGTTTGCCACGATTTGTTCTTGACAAACCCATGTTGGCTGCTACTCACCCTGTTATCTTCTTGGTGCTTATAAATAGTTTGTTTGATCATTTGTTCCAATATTTTTCTGGGAACTGAAGTTGAACTGACTTAAACTGATGATAATTTCCCAGCCTCTCCTTCTCCTTTGCAGCTCAGGCACAGCAGAGCAGCGCTCGGTGCCTCCCGTGCCCTCACCAGCCCTGGGGACAGCCAGGAGTCATGCTGAGATTCCTCCCTGCACTTTTCCATGCCCTGGAATTCATCGTGCCAGCTGCCTGGTCACAGCTTGCCTTTTTTAAGTTATGGAAAAGCAGGTTTACAGCCCCCACCTTTCCTGCACCACCCCTCCAGATAATCTCCTTCCCTCTCTGTTCCTAAGCACCAGCTGCTTCCAATGGTCTCCCCTGTCAGAGAGCAGGGAGATGCTCCATCCCGTGCCTGTACCTGGCTCAGTGCCTTGGGACAGGGACCCTTCGATCCTGCCCACACTTGCAGGGTGAGTGATCAGCCCAGGGGGTATGGAGTAGTGCTGCCTTTGGGGAATGCTCCTTGGCATCCTCAGTGGCTCCACGTTGCTGGATTCATTCAAATGGAACGGGAGGGGATGAACATCGGGGAAGGGGAGAACGCAGGATCTGCTGCCGGAGGCTTCTCGTTATATGGAGAAACCTTTCCTTGTTTTTAATTAAAGACTATCTTACAGTTATAATTAGTACCAGGTGGCCAAGGATTAAAGGGGCAGCATCAAAGACTTGCCTGGGAGAGGAAGGGCCAGGTTTGCTCCTCCATCATAAATCACTAGGAAACTCTGTTCTCTGGAAACTCCCCATTGCAGGAGGTGCTTCCAGTGCTGCGCCCGTCAGAGGCTCTCACCCTAACAAAATCTCTCTTCCTCTTTAAAGCAGTGGAGCAGAAGGACAATGGTTAATAGATATCAGGCTGCTGGGATCAAAAGTTTCTGTGAGAAGGTGGGGGGTGTCCAGCCCTAGGAAAGCTCACTCGAGGCTGGGTTACTGCTGAATGCCAAGAGCCAGGCGGGAATGGGCCATCCTATTCCAGTCCCCAGGGTGGCTTTTTGGGCTGGTTTTGTGGCCAGTTTAAACACCCATGCTGGGTACTTCTGGCACAACTGGGCCTGGACAGTGGGAGCTGCTGGCAGGACTAGCAGTGACATCCCATTCCAACCCTGGGCTGCAAATGGCATTCCTCATCACTGGCCAGGCAGGGATGCAAGCAGGGATGCAGGGATCCAGAGATCCTGGGGATGCAGATCCAGGGAAGCAGAGCAAAAGCAGCAGCAGGAGCCTGTTGTGCCTAGGAGTGGGTGATCCGGCCTGGCAGGAGGCAGATGTGTGTCTCTCCCAACCCTAGACTGAGATTTCCCTCTGTCTTTAATTTTATTTACCATCTCATTTGGTTTGCTCTGCTCAGAACCTGCACAGCCCATCAGCACCGTGGCAGGAGCTGACAAATCCATCCCCCGTGATGGATCGAGCTGTCTCCTCCCCAGCCCTGCTGCTTGCTGCTCGCCCACCCCAGCAGCTCCTGCCTGTCCCCACTGCCCACCCGGGCAGACCCCAGCCCCAAGGAACACCCACGGCTGTGCCAGTGTGGGAAGTGGCCGAGTTATTTACACCCTGGGCTCCTGTCCCTGGGGAAAGTCACACAAACACACAATAAGCTCTGACACAAATAGTGTTTATAAAATATTGCTCCTCTGGGACCCTCTTGCCGAGAGTCATCAGGATGCTACCGGTTGCAGTAAAATGGAACTGCTCTGATTCTCCTCACTGGAGTGCTGGGGGCTGTTCCTGGCAGAGCCAGGCTAGCCAGCCAAGCTCTCTGGTGAGGAAGCTAATGGGAAGGGAGCTGCTGTCCCCTCCCTCCGTGGTGCCTGGTTGGCATTTGCAGCCTAACAACCCTGTGTGGCTCTGCCAGACCTTCCAGTGCATACAGAGCAGCACTGAGCCCTGGCTGTAATGGTGAGATGAAAATGTGAGGTCCGCTCTGTGATCCGGGGGATTCTGTAGCTGGGGTGAGATGTGATAACGTTGTTGTTGGACTTATGATCTTAAAGGTCTTTTCCAACCTTACCGGTTCTGTGGTTCCTTGCTGCCTGCACATACTAACACTGCATTGAAGTTCTCACAAAGGACAGGGACACCATCACCAAACTGAAGTTGGGGGAGCCGTGTCCTGCCTTGCTGCACCCAACATGCAGCCGCAGACCCGGCCACTGACTGAGGTTTGCTGTCAGCACCCACCTCAGGCATCAAACACTGGGAGAGGGAAAGCACAATCAGATGCCGTCCAGGGGAATGCCAGGGAAATGGGAGCCCCATAGCCAGGAGCAGCCCGTGTGCCGATTGCAGCATAATTCATTTCACAATGTATAAGAAAAGTTGAGTTATTGGGACATGTGACATTTATTTAGTTACATATCTCCTGTGGGAGGTTTCCGGGGCCATTAATGTAGTGTATTTGCATGGCTAGTTTACATGCCTTTGCTTGTTATTGCTGTCTATATTCCATGCACCTCACACTCAATTTCAATTCAAAGTTTGGCAGTTGAGGTGTCACGACTAAAAAATGGAATGGCCTCCCTCAGAAATGAAATAATTTTGTTGTTCAGTTCCGAGCGATTTTGTAATTTCATGCTTGTGTATGATAATTTTATGCTGTCCTGCTCCACGTAACTCAGCTCTGCCAAGCCCTGACAGGTGATAAATACAATCTTTTCCACCCCGCGTGCGACAGGCCGGGATGAGGAGAAGGGAAAAGAAAAAAAAAGGTGGCGATTTCCCATCTGAGGTCCTGGCGCAGCCGGAGCTGCCGCAGCCCTGGCCCTTCATCATTTCACGCCTGGATTCCAGCACGGAGCCCCTCGGCTGCTGCGGGGAGACCCAGGGGTCAAGGAAAGTGTCCTGGCAATGGAATGATGCTGGAGAGGAGCCAGGTGGTGTTTGTATGAGGGGGAAAGTGATGACTTTGGTGTGTCCCCGTGCGCAGGCTCCGGGACGTGGCCATGATTTAGAGCCCAGCCTCTCTCTAATGGAGTTCAATAGAACCGTAACCTTTTGGAGAAATTATTTTTACAAATCTGTTAAACATTTGAAAGACAGCAATTTCCAATAAAAGAATATGAGTCCTTAACATTTATCACCGGGCTACAGATTTTATAACTGTTACTTCATATTGTTCTTGTAAAAAATGTTTCTCCTCCTGAGAGCAGATGAGTCAAAAGACTATTAAGGAAATGCCAGAGGTACAAGGGGGATCTAATGGGTGCCAATAAAATGAAAGCAGAAGCAAACCATTTAAATTAAATTCAAGTGGTGATGAGAATCATCATTCCAGCTACAAACGTGGAAAGCTAAACACCACTCGGGAGCTCTGCAGCCTCTCTGAGCCTCAGCAAACACCCTGTCCAGTGCCAGTGGGATGTGGCATGTGGGACTAACAGCAGGGCTGAGCTCAGTTCTAACCTGGTGCCAGGCAGGGATCGACAGTGGTGTCAAACCTGGCTCCATCCCGGTGTCAGGGTGCAGGCAGGGATGGAGCCAGCAGGTGCTGAGTATCCATGGGCAGCAGGCAGGAAAGCCACTCCCAAGCCAGAGGTTTTTGGGAGAAGCTACTGAACTGTAGATGAGGAGCAGAATGAATGGTTGAAGTTCTGGGAGAGGTGTTGGGCAACTCCCTGCTGGAAGGGATGAGACACCCTTATGGGAACAAAGCCTTTGGAGGAGGGAAGGGCAGTGACATCTCCTATGGGGGCTTGGCTTGCTCATATTGCATCTTCCCTTATCCCTGTTTTCAGTGCCGTGTCTCATCCTCAGGGTCCCATTGCAGTGGACTGTGGGGTTTCCTGGGTGCAAGGAGCTGATGGTGAAAAATGCTCCGTGTCCAGTTGCTTATGGCATGAAAAAGTGCAGCTGGGCCAGGGCCAAGGGCCAGTGCAGCTCCCTCCACCCTTTCTTCTCTGCCTCCCTGCCTCCCTCCCTGCCTCTCTCCCTGGCCAGTGGCCAGCAGCCAGCCTGCCCAGGTGTCCGGCCACCTCCCATCTGCCGCCCAACCCGTGCCGGGAAACGCCGCTCGTGTCTTCACTTCAGTGATGGAAAATTGCTTCCAGTCCTGAATTACCAGTGAGGGCAACTTCCCTGTCTCTCCTTCTAGAGTTTAAGCCATTTAAGGAAAACAGTGGAAGAAATCCAAATTTTTTCCTCTTTCTTTTCCCTTTCATCTGCCCTGCCGTGGGCTGGGAGTCTGTGGGGAAGGTGCTGCATGCCCTGAGGGCTGGGGAGGCTTTTCCTGCTTCAGCTGGGGCAGGGACTGACATCTCAGGCTGGATTTTGGGGCTGATGTGGTCACCTTGGCTGGACAGGTCAGGGCAAGGGGCACAGACAGCAGCTCTCAGCAGCCCCGGTTGAAGTGTGGGGGGGAATTAGCTCACGCTCCAAACAAGCTTGGGGTCAGCCAAAGGTATTGACTTGGTGAATTTCTTCATCCCAAAGCTAATTGGAAAATACATTTAAAAATTTTGGAGGGTTTTTTTAATGGTTCTTTAAAAGATACTGTGTTGTTTTGGGGTTTTCAAAAATTATTTTCATTTTAACTATGCAGGTGTATGTGCAGAGATAAGTCTGTACAGAAAGGAAGCATTTGGTGAGAATCATGGAATCATTTAGGTTGGAAAAGACCTCCTAAGCTCACTGAGTCCAGCCATCAGTGACAATTGAATTATTTCTGTTGTCTTTTCATGTTCATATCACTTTCACTCTGGAGTGACAAGAACGGTGACTACCTTTGCTTTGACCAGTCAGCTGAGAGCTCCATGACCACGAGCTCATGTCTCCGGCCTCATGCTGATCCAGAATCAACACCTGGCTTTGGGCTTTGCTTACAGGATCTGTCTTTTGGGCACCTCTTGGAGTTCCCTGTGGAACGTGTGAGAGGAAAAGAGATATGGAGAGAGAGCCTGGATGTGCAGGCAGGGTTCTGGCTGAGTCTGGCAGGGCAATGGGTGATCCTGAACACGGCTGCCATCGTCACCTCTCTGCTGCCACATGGCAGAGGGAGCCCTGGAGGGTCACACAGTGCCGGCTCCTCTCTGTGTCCCTCGGTGTCTGCACTAATGACTCGCAGGAGGTACAAGTGTGTGTCACACCCGCCGCTCCCGCCCTCACCGTGTTGTCTGCAAATACATTTTTCTAAAGGACACACATGAAAGAGATTCTGAATCAACATGACTACAGCTCTGTTAACGCAGGTTACCCTTAACCAGGAGGTCACTTCACATCACTGTGCTCACAAGACCAAAAATAATGTATTCAGCACGAACCGCGTGTTGGAACGACAGTCTCTACAAGGCTTGGGTTCTCCACAGTGGCACCAGCTCCCTGCCTCCTTGGGAGCAATCTGCTGGAGATTTGCAGATGTCTTATTACCCTGATGGTATTAAAAATAGCTGGGAAGTGCCCAAGAATAGAAAGGCTGTGAAAGTCTCCCTTGTGTCCCTGACACGAGGCTGCTCATGGTGAATCAGTTATAGATCTGTAATGTGCAATTAAGGCTTTCTTAATATATATATGTGCCGGCTCAGCCCATTCTGTGGTGGTATCAGGACTGTCTTGGTGCCTCCTGGTGAAACCCATGGATACTTTGTCTTCCTTGTCTGTATATCTCTTAGCTGTGGGTTTATTTCTGTGCTGAAGTCTCGGCTGCTGGGAATGCTCCCAATTGCCCCGGAGGCTGCCCAGCCAAGGCAGAAGCTGTGTGCTGCCACAGCCGGGGTCTGCAGGATAGATGGGACCTCCTAGGCAGGATTTGGGCTCTGGATTGGGAAGTACCGAAGAGCAGGGACATGCTTCAGGTCATCATGCTGACGGCAGCACAGGGCACCCTCCACCCCACTGCAGACCCCTGCCCCACATCAGACAGTCTCTGTGCATGGGGACAGGTTCTCCACCAGCAAGTCCCCTCTGCTGAGGGGGGGCCACAGGCATCCTTCACTCGAGCACAGCCAACACTGGTGTGTTTGTGTGCCTGAATATTTAGGGGACGGAGCTGCCTGCCAAGGATATGCCTGAACTGGAGAGATCGTACGTCCAGACTGAACCTGATCAGAATTGATGAGCCTCTGAAACCCTCCTGATGCATTTCTCTGGTTCCTTATTAAGGGAACCTCAGAGCAGAGCGCCGCTTCAAGCCATAACTAAGGTTCACCAGACACTGCTCCCAGCTCTACTGAACACTGTCATCAAAAATCATCCTGTGCGTGCTTCTCCTCCTCCCTCAGCCCGCACACAGGCTTGCTGGCTTGGGGAAGCCACGGAGCCTGTGAAATGGAATTCCAAATGTACAGGAAAGCATGGTTAGAGTCAGCTCAGGGTGCTCCATAAACCAGCTGTTCTCCACATGAGCTTTCTTTGCACCTAACAGCACAGAAAACACTTTTCCCCCAAGCTTTCCCCCACCCGATGCCCTGGTGCGTGTGGCAGTGGCCATCACCAGACCACTGTTTGTACTGGAGATTTAATCCAACGGGAGCTCAGGATCCACAGGGATCTGTGCGTGCCTCTGTGGGATGGGGCTTGCCTATGGCCCTGCTGGGCACCAAGCCCATTTAGCCAGCTGGGAGTGAGCCATTTCTCCCACGGCATGGAAATTCCAGGCATTTCTTCTGGGGATGAAGCTATTGGCTCTTGGCTGAACACAGGATGCTGCCCTGGAGTAATTGGGCACTTGCCACTTGGGAGAGGGTTTGTCAGTCCAGTGTGTGTGTGTGTGTGCATGTCTCTTGGAGAATGTCCTGCTGCTCCCTGCTCTCTCCTGGTGTCCCAGCCAGGAACAGTCCTGGCCACATCCCTGTGCCCAGCTGAGCAAAGACAGCAGGTCCTTGAGGTGGCACTTTGGGACATTTCAGTCATGGCACTAAGATCAGATGTGTGGGGGTTCAGCCCTTTCCCTGGGCTGGCGCTTCCCAAATTAACTCCATACGTCACATGGCTCTGTTCAGAGCAATAAATTAGGGTTGATTTTTTTGTTGTTGTTGTTGTTGCATATTTTTACTCGTCGCATATTTAATGTCTCTCTGAAAAATATAAATAAAACATACGTAACCATTAGAAATCCTTAGAATCTGGGAAGCGCCTAAGAATTTATTTGTTTGCCGGAGGATCATACATATTGTATTAAAACTATATAAAGGGTTTAATAAAATGGCAAAAATAAAGCAAGAGCGAAGGCTCTCAATCTGCGCGGAGAGGAGGGAAGTGATCTTTCTTTGATGCCTATTAAATGTTCCAGCAGATGAAACCCTATATTCTGCCAGGAAATGAGTTTGCCACGAGCCGATTGGGCGCTGTCGTGTGTGCTCGACTCTACCACTGTCATTCCTCTTCCTCGAGCAGCAATACATTACGCCGCCTCCATTTTTCATTCCTCACTGCCCGAAATGCAAATTTTCTCTCTGTTGTTTATATTAGGTTTTCAAATATATGGAAATCCAGATATCTGGAGGAAAATGTCAGGGCCAGGAATACTCGTGATCTGTCTTTCCCCCAGCCTGACACTTTTCTCCATCACTTATGCGGAAGCCTGTGAGGAGCGTTAGGGGCTGCGAGGGGCTGGGTGTGCAGCGCCCATGGGGGCTCAGCACTGTGGTTTGGGGTGTAGAGGGTTCCTGAGTGCTGGGGTTCACTGTCTGCATGGCTTTTTCACCTCTGTAAAGATGAACGTGTGGCCTGGGGAGGAAAGGGCCGCCTTGTTCAGGGATAGCGCTGAGCAAAGAGGAGCCCCCTGGGAGAGGGGTGGGCTCTGCCCAGGGGCCCAGCACCCAGCTGGGATACTGCCCGGGGATCAACGAGCTGGGAGGGGTATCTGTAGGGGGGGTTGGCGCTAGAAAGGCCTCCCAAGGGCCCTGTCCACACATCCTGAGTCTTCTGGGGTTGGGGAGAGGGGCTGGGGCCTCTGAGATCAGCAGTGAGCACCCACATCAATGCTGTTGCTGCCACTGGAGAGGGCAGATGTCAGCAAGGTACCAGGTGGGAACAGGTTAGGAAGCTTCACGAGAAGTTTATGGCCAGATCAAGCTGAGCTGCTGCAGTTCCCCTCAGGTTTCTCAAGTAAGAGATGGACAAATAATCTTCACTAAGGGCAGACATGACCTTGCAGAGCAAGGAGCACTGGGGCTGGTAGCTCAGGGGTGTTTGTGAACTGCTCATCACAGCTCACTGACCTACCCTATTTTTGCTACAGCTTTCCATGGTGGCCCAGCCCTCAGGGCTTGTACCTGCACTGGTTTATACTGGGCAGACCGAGATCTGCCTTGCTCTCAGGCCAGTCCCAAGTTGCAGCTTCTCAGTAGTTCTCCAAAATCTCAGTGCTCAGCATGGCTGGTCCCAGCAGCTCACTCTTTGCTGGTGGCACTGCTGTGGGTTGCAATTTAGATGAGAGCAATCCCTCTCATCAAGCACCTTGCCATCCTCTACCAGATATGAAAGGAGCAGTGGAGGTGTGAAGGGAAGGGACAGGCTACTGTGGGGGCTCGGACTGTGACTGGCACACCGATAATGAATTTGAATTGCATCCATTGCTCCTCCGTACACAAGAGTTATTTTAGGCTCCGGCAGCTTGAGAGGATGATCTGAAAACAAAAATCACTGTCTCCCAGTGCTGGAGAGAGCCTGATGTGCCTCAAATGGCGTCACCAGAACTCCTCTAGCAGGTACCAGGAGGCTGCACATGCAGGAAACCATCACCAGACTCAAAGCAACATTTGTTCCTTGGTCGTCTCTCTGTGCAAGTGCATTGAAAGCTGAGGGAACAAAGTGTAATAGCAAATTTCTTATTAATAAGGGTTTGTGTTCACATTTCTGAATGAGTGTGTTACTCAGACTTGCCCACGCTGATGGCTCAGGCACAAACCTGCCATCAGGCTCTGGTTGTCACTGCTCTTGGCATCGCACTCATCCTGCAGCCCCACGCAACAAAAACCACCCCACACAGTCCTGCATCGGAATTTGGCAACAAAGGCGAGGCTCTGAGACTTGCTGGACACGTTTGAGCACAGTCTCTGCTTTCTCCATCAGTCGAGCTCCAGCACTCAAACGTGTTTGCAAAGAGAATCATAAAAGGTTGCAAACACAGTCCCACTGAAAGCTGTGTTGAAATAATTGTACATACACAGAAATGTTTTCATCTGCTCACTTGGCTCTGCGTGAACACTCCTTCAGCACAGACCAGCAAAGAGGTCGCACAACCTCCACGCACAGAAAGGTCCTTTTACCTGGACATTTTAACACCCAGTAAAAAACAGTATTTCTGAAATCACAGGAAAAATTCCAGGACAAAGAAAAAAATAAGCAAGAGAAACAAGAAAAACCACCTCCCTCTGCTGAGCACCGTTATCTGCCCCATCCCAAACACACCCAGAGGAGTAGCTATTGCAGATCTCACACTGAGAGCACAAGAGAGGGATGTCCCTGCCCATCCGTGAGTGTCCCTACCTGTCCCTGCCTGTAATTGCAGAGAGCTGGAGGCACTGGGGCTTTGCACAGGAACTTTACACAGGGATTTTCATGGGCATTTGGAGGGGGAAGTTTGCACAGCAGCTGACTCTGCTTGGACCCCCTCTGCCTCACCAGTGTGCCTTGTGCCTGGAGGTGCTCGATGACATCAGAGACAGGCAGTGAGAGTTCACTTCCCTGTGCAACCAGGGGGACAGCACTTCTGACACCCCTCTGAAACCTTGTTTACAGTGCTGTAATTATGTGATGCAAAAACAAATTGTCATGCCCAGATTTTTCTTCCCGTGGTGTCCATCAGGAAGTAAACCTGGCAAAGGGAGATCAGATGCAAGAGAATATTTTGGGAATGGGGCTTGCATCCTCCATCATCTCAGCTGGAGACACTGGTGTTTCCCAGAGAGCAGTGTTAATATTCTCTGTGCCTGCAGCAGCAGCACCACGGCGACTCCAGCCCTCTCCTCCTCAGCTCCCCCTTCCCAGGCTGTGCGTTTTGGCAGACTTCTTGTTCCAAACCAGTGGACCTTGTAACGCCTCAGAATGCATAATCCAAACCTGCCTCCCTAGAAAAGGCAGGAGCTGGGACAAAGCAGTGTGTACTTTCTCTCCTTTAGTTACCAGTTTAAGCTGTCTGGAAGAGAAAGAGGTTTTCTTAATGTTCTTATTTTCCTCCTCCCCTGGCCTGCCCCACTGAGTCACTCAGACCCACACACTGCAGGAGTCTTGAGGAGCTCCAAGGCTGCACTCCCTACTGAGAATGAGCCAACTCTGCACCCAGAAGTGCCCAAAAAACACTTTCTGGTGCTCCATCGCTTGTGATCCCAGCTCCGTGCTTTTAAAAATGTTAGAGCTGCTTCAAGGCCACATGAGAGCCACATCAGGAGTCTGTAACAGGAGAGGGTTTCCAATTCTTGTCTGCCAGGGCAGATGGGGCCAGGTGGGTGCTTTGCCTGTTCTGCTGCATCTGAGCCTTCGAACACAGAAACAGCTACCCCAAATCCTTGGCTTCTTCCTCTCCTTTGAGCAGTAAGTTCAAATAACAATTATCACAGTTTAAAAAATTAAACATTTTTTTAAAAGGAATCCCTGTGGCCACAGAGAAATCAGAGCATAGAGAGCAGTTCCATCACACTTGAACACCCGAAGCTGTCACCTACTGTCACCCAGGCAGAGAGCACTGCCCACACCGTCCCTCCCAGCTTAGCCAGTTTTAGGCTGATAGCAATTTGCTGTGGCTTTATTTCACCAGAATGAATTAATACAGGAAAATAATTTGCAGATTACAACAATTCCTTCAGCAGTGTATGACTCAGAGCCAGGCACACAGCCAGCACTGAGAGTCAAATTATTTGCAGGTCTGCTCCATGCTTTGGCAAGGTCTGGTTTGAAGCGAGTCGTAACGAAATACACAACTTCAGACTGGGACACATAAACAGGAGAACCTGAACCTAATCCTGGTGAGCCACTGCCCTTGACAGTCCGGATGCAATTCGGGCTCACTTCAACCAGTTGAAGTGTCTTGGTCACCAGAGCCTGGGCTGACCCTGCAGATGCTGCACAGCGCCAGGGACCTGGAGAAGGACGTCAGGTTTGCCCCTCAGTCCATTGCAGCTGCAGGTGATGCATCAGAGTTTCACCAGGCTCTCCACTGATGATCCTTATAAACAGGCCATCCATCATTACTGAAGGTCAAGTTGCAGATGAATTCAATCATTTTACAATCATATACTTCCCCCCCTTGCCCGTAGTTGGGTCTCCTGCACTCCATGAAGCTCTTGGGTGGTGTTTTCCAGCTGCCTGGAGCTCAGTGCTCTCACTAGAACAAGCAGTAATGGAGCACAAGATGTTATGGTTGGCTCTTCATCCCTTCAGAGGCCGATGAAAATAAATCCCAAACGAGTGTAGCAACTCTACAGATGAAACCTGAACTCCCTGGTTCTGCAGAGACCCCTGGAAGCAGACAGCAAGAAAAAACTTCTTTAGTTCACAAAAGAGCCTGAAAGCACCTGCATTGGATGAAGGCTCCATGGCTTCTTGTAAAGTCTTCCACAGGTAACTCCTCCTAAGTGGCAGTGGTGACCAATCTAACCCCCTATGCTCAGCCTCAGCTTAGAGTACTCAAGTAACACTGGTTCTCTTGGTCCAGGAATGCATTTGGAGGGAGGAGACAGAGAGGACAGTTGCAAACAACTTATTCCAAGATATTATCCTGGAAATAGGTGCCAAAATGGATCATCAAGGTACTAAAGCTGGAAGAATAGCAGATCAAGGAAAGGAGATGGTAAGGCATGAATTCAGCATGAGCTGAGCTGTTGTAGGAAGAACCAAGAAAATGTCGGGGTGTGTTTTTAGGTGACTCTTTGTGTTTGACCTACTTAAGTTCTGTCTTAGAGGAACAAGTCTTTAGCCAAGGTGGTCTGGAAGCCCAGCTTTAGGATGGAAAGAGTTGTCCTTGGGCTCTGTGGCTCCAGGCCCCAGGCTGTTGGCTGTTTGCGTCTCATCACACCTCGAGCATGTGCAGGCTGGGAATCAACCTCCTCCTCCTCCTTCTCCTCTTCTTCCTCCTCTGTGCAGAGGCTGTAATCCTTTTTTCTGTCACAGGACAAACTAGAACAGAAGAGCTCCTGCCTGGCTCTGTCGCCGCAGAGGCGCCGTGTCTGAGCACGCCGAGGCGATCGGATGTGTCATGTGTGCATCATTTAAATTAATGTTGCTAAAACAACAATGCTATTTTTAATATTTAAAGAGCCCCTTTGAAGAATAGGAGAATCTGTCACCTTTCCTGGTGGATTTGAATCCCGTGTTCTGAGGGTTTTTCTTCTCTGATTAAAGGAGATGGCTGCATGAGGAACAGCTACACATGATGTGCCAGGAGGGGGTGTGGGACCAAGGCGCATCCCGGGGAGCAGCTCCTGCTTGTAGGATGGATTTTCTAGGCTTTCTTTTTAGATCTCCAACCTCGGTGGAGATCTAAAACAACCTCCTTGTACCAGAAGCCCAGGGCAGCTGGCCAGACTGTGCTTTCCTGGGCCCCTATCCCTTGTCCTCACCAGAATGATGGAAGCTGTTTTGGAGCATCCAGCTTGGGGACTTGGTACCACAAGTGGTACCACTCTTTGGGTTTGGTTTGCTGGGCAGGAGCTTTGTCCCCAGTCTGGCTCCATTCCATTCTTCAGAGTCTCTCCGGGCATTCAAACCTGATAGGACTTGAGTCTAACCGTGACTTAAAACTCAAAAACCGTGACTTAAAACTTAAAACCGTGACAAAACACTCCTTAATCCTTGTAACAACCTTTTTTTAAAAAAAAAAGAAAAAAGGAATCCAAGAGAGGCCAAGCTGGTGCTGAGGATGTGTGAGTTCCTTTATCTGCCTTGCAGGTGGCACATTTACTATTGTGGCAGCATGAGGTTTGGCTTCTCACCACCTCCTTGACAGAGCCTGCCCACCTCATTGGGTTCTCCTGCTGAGCTTCACAACCCACAGTTGTCCCTGCTGAGTTTTGCTCTGCTTTCTTTTGGGCCAGTACTCCAATTTATCAAGAAAATTCTGATTTTTTATCTCCTCCCAGAGGTCTTATGATCCTGACAGCCATAAATCTTCTGCAAATACAGCTTGGTTCTCCCTTTCTCCCCAAATGAGGTCAGTGGGACACGGAGCAGCATCTGACCCACCTTCCACTGCAATCATCTGCACAGGGACCTCTTGTACCACTGACTGTTGATATTGGACCCCAGGAGCTCCTAAGGTGGCTGAACTCATGTCCCTGTGTTCAGCTGCCTTTCCACCTCCCTGGATTTCCACCCTGATGAGGTTTGCTGTGAACCAGGACCAGGGGCTGCTTCCTGAACTTCTGCAGTGAACAGGGACTGGGATCCAGCACCAGCCTCTAACACTGGCTCCCAGTGCCCTTCCTCTGCTAGAAATGCATCTTCTCCAGTGGAATGCAGGGAAGTGGAGGAGAAGGGCTCACTCTCAGCATGGCTAGAGCAGGGAGCAGATATTAATGTTATTGGGGGCAAAAGACTATTAGGATTCTGTAGCTCTGAAAAATACATAAGTCTGAAATAAGACTAATGAGACCTTTGCTGGTGCGGTTGGGTTGCATTAATGACCCTTCGGAGGATACAATTGCCAAAGGCTTTCACTGTAATTACCACACTAATGGTCGGCAGTGACATCACTTCAGACCAAATGCGATGCTTGTTTTGGATGCGTTTCAGGAGCGGGGCTTCTCCACGGCTGGCGCGTAAGGCCCATCAGCCTTATTGCCTGTCTCCGTGCTCTGTTGACCATCCTTCTTCGCTGCCTCCTCGGCCGCTGGCTTCCCTCCAGCCTGGCCCCCGTGTCCAGCATTCCTGCGCTTTTTAAGGTGCTTCTGGGATCGTGGGCCGAGGACGGCAATTTGTCAGCACCGGCGGCTCGGTTCCCGCTGGGCTAGAATCGGCAGAGGGGGAAGCTGGGGGAGAGCCACACATCCCCTTTTTAATCCTCAGGCATCCTTAAAAGGCTTTTTATAAACAATGATTTACACTCTCCTGGCATGGCCCGGAGCACACCTGCACCGTGTAACCTCTGGACAATCCCTGCTCCCGGCGCACGTCTCACAGCCGCTGGGGACAGGCTGAGCCCGCTCTTCCCCAGCGCCTCCGGGCTTAGAGGAACATATTAATTAACCTCATTATCTGGGATCATTTCAGCACTCACAGAGCCAGGGCGTTAGCGCGGCGAGTCCCGCTCCGAGGAGGGCTCCCGCTCCCGGGCTCAGCCGGGGGCAGCTGAGCCGGAGGGTCCCCGCATTTGCCTCCGCGCAGGGGATGTGCGGGACTGGGGATGCGCAGCGGTGCGGGCTCATCGTGGCCCCTCCACTGATCCAGCCACCCCTGGGCTCTGCTCCTGGAGGAGGGATGCTGGAGGAGAGACAGCCGCAGGGAGCCAGTCCCCCCTCGGCACCACTTTGTCGAGATGTGGAGCCCGGTTTGGGGCCGGAGGAGTCGGCAAGGGCGGGTGCCCGAGCCATGTGTGCCCGAGCCGTGTGTTCCCGGGCCAGTGCTTGCCCCGGTTCCCGCTGTCTCTGCTCCTCTCAGAACCAGGTTGGGGACGGATTGACAGCGGCTTGTTAAGCCTGACAGAGCATCACCTTTAAGGAATGGGAGAAAGCAGGGCTTTTAATTAAAGGAAAAAAAAAAAAAAAAGGCAAGTCATGATTTCTGCCTTTCCTGTTCATCTCCTCTGGGAACAGCATTCCTGCTCCGGCATTTAAAAACATCAAATTGATAGTCCTGTCAGCTGTGCCCATGGGCTACTGCTCCCTGCCCAGCCCTCCCACCGGGCTCTGCCTTTGAAGGCGAAGGCACTGCTGTGTGACTGTCCCCAGGGACATTCATTTTCTCTCCTACAGACTCGGTGGTTGTCACCAGCAAATATCCAGCCAGGCTTCTGTCGTCCCCCTGTTCCCAGAGGCATCCCGGAAAATACTGATACTGGTACCAGGTACTGGGGCTGGCAGGTCACTCCCTGCGGCACTGGCAGCACTCCTGGGGGTCACAGGGAGCAATGTGTGTGGGATCCCAGGGGAGTTTTTCATCCTCTACCTGTGATCTCCTGACAGGTAGCTGGAGTTCCTTATTGTGGAGCTTGTTCTGCCTCCAAAGCAGGGGAATGGTAATGGGGAGTGTTGTCTCAGGTGGAGGCAGTTTTATCAGCAGCCATAAAGCACCAGTCTCAAGCAGAAGGGAGATGGGGGAGCAAAAATGCTGGAGAGGGAAGGACAAAAAGAACAAAAATCTGCAAGCCTTGACTGCCTTAATTTTCAAATCTTGCTCCATTCCTGACGTGTGTGTCCAACTGACCTGGACCACCAGCGGTTCCTGCTGAGTGAGGGTCCTGCACCTGCTCTTTCCCAGCCCCAGGGTGGTGCCCACCGGTGGGTGAGCATAAAATTTGGGAAACCTAATGCCAATTAAAAGCCAAACTATGTTTCAAAATCTCATAGTTCTGCATGGAATAGAAACACTGATTTTGGATTTTTTTTTGCTTATAGCATGTCAGAAACCCAATAAAGGATTCTGGCCTTTTTGAAGTTCCTCCTGAACTACCTATTTCTCTCCCAGGCCCATATTCCAGAGGCAGTGTGGTGGGGGCTGCCAGGGAAAAAACTGAAATACCTCTCTCTTCCCTTCTGCTGAAGCCCAGCTCCCTGAGGCTGCTCCCTGCCCAGTTTGTTCTGCTCTTGCCCACTTCCACAGTGCCTACAACACCACCAGTGCTGTGCAGGGTGGGGAGGGGATGCTGTAACTACTGAAAATGTCCATGGAAGCAGAGTTTCACTCTTTTTTTAAATTCTTCCCGGACTCTAAATAGCGGTCCACTGCCAAACTTTTTTCTACAAAATCCTTTTTATAAAAAACCCAAACAACAATAATCTTCGTTTACTGGTTTCCGAGGGAAACTGCCCCTTGGCAAAGGCTCTGAGCAGCATCTCTGAGGGTCTCACCGGGGCAGGACACCTCCTAATTCTAAGCTTAAAGGGAGTTGCACCCACACAATGAGAGCCCAGTGCCAGAGCATTGTGGCACCGCTCCCCTTCAGCCTCCGGCCAAGGGATCAGGTCCTGCTCTTATCCCGTCGTGCTCTGGCCCTGCACAGCCCCCACTCTCTCCTCTGGTGTGGTGTGGCCACCACCGTGGCCTGGCTATCACCGTGGCCTCATTTGCAGCCTCCTAACGAGGCGCTGTGGCCGCCCTGCTCGCCGGGCTCCACCAGCGCAGGGCGGCATCAACGTCGATTCAAGGTCTGTTCCTGCTTGAGCGATCAACATCATTTCCATACTATAATTACATTGCCCAATCCTCTCCTGATTTTACTGCTATCTTGTAAGGCGTCCCGGTTGTGAGTAATTTAAAGCTATATGAGATGTCAGGCTCTGTGAAACAATCACCCCTCAAAGAAATATGGGCTGAGATAATAATTGATAAGTCCCATTAGGCAGCGGGGCCTGCGTTTCTGACTTGGCCTCCTCCACCACGGCCTTGCTCATTCCTTCAGTGCCACCTTTGCTGCTCGGTGTCTTTGGGGGCCATGCCGGGTGCTGAAGGGAGACCCTTGGGGTGGAGGAGCAGGGGGAGCGGGTGATTTCTCACAGCTCGGGCAACCAGCACGGTTCAGCCGCCTCCATTCCAGGATTCCAATATTTCAGCCTGATTTACGGGTGTGCTTTCACATAAAGCATAGTATGAGTGTTGGTTGCCACCTGCATTTGCTCTGTGGGTTTGTCTCAGCGGTTTCTCCTCATCACCAGCAGCAATCAGGAGACTCTCCTGGGCATCTCCCCGGTCCCTGTCCCATGCTCTGTCTCTCTGGCACTGCCATCCCTTCCCCAGAACGTCCAGGTGGGCAGACGGACTGGCAGCTGCTCCATCTCCTGCAGCATCACAGTGGGCACTGGCCCACAGTCCCTACTGCCAGGGAGGGCTGATCCTTGGCACAGTGCTTTACCCACGGGATCTGTTTGCTTGGTCCAAAATCTGCTGGGGAATTGAGAAACCCTGGTTGGTTTTGAGCTACATGACAAGGGCTATGCCATGACCAGCTGTGTTGGTGCCAATTTGAGGCACCCAAAGCTGCAATTCCTTCATGCTGCAGCTACATATATAGATAGCTATATACACAGATGAACATAAACCTGCATGTGTACATGTAAAATACCTACACCTGTACAAATACCCCACCACACCTGCCCATATACATCCAGAGCAGACCATCTCAGCACATGCCTGTTCTGACTCAGTTTCCAATGCTTGCTTTATTTCTGTCACTAGTTTGCATTTTTTAACGCCCTGTCTCCAGTTTTTTAATGGTTGTACAGTTTACAAACTCTCTTCCTTTAAACTTTTAAATTTTTAATTAAAGAATAGAATGTAAACTTAATTTTGTGTTGTCTGCAGATAGGAGAGGTCTCACCCGTGAGCGATGAATTATGCAGGAGCAAGGGAAGGGCTGGCTGGTTTTGATGTGCTATTTCATAATTGCATAAACTACTGCACTCTAGAATCTGGCAAACATTATTTTACACATTCAGTAACCTTTAAAAAACAGTGACAGCTAATTTATGATGTTCTATAACTAAAAAAAAAAAAGAAAAAAAGAATTACAACAAGAATTTTTAAAAGTCGTCAGAACTCAGGCGTTGTCTCAGGCAAAGGTGAGGAGTTCAAAATGGAAAAACTTTCTGGAGAAGAGATTTCTTTTCTCTTTGCATTTAAGAATAGATACCACAATTGGAAAGACATGCTCATGGAGGAGTTAATTTGGGGAGGAGTTTTACCTTCAGGGCAGGTTTGGCTTATATGGTGAGAGACCCTCAACTGTGAGACCCACAACACAAAACAAACATTCAGTAAATAGAGGGGGGACTTCTGAGGTGAAATTGGGAGCACTTCAGCTTCATGTTGACTTTGACCTGTTTGGAAAACAAGGTACTTTCCCAGGAGGGGGTTCAGTACTGGAAATCTTTTATCTCTCCCCTGGAGTGAGCTCGCAGAGACGGAAATCTGTATTTCTCAGAATGGAAATTGTGGAGAAACGTTCCAATTCATAAACACTGAAACAACCTTATTAGAATGACACGATCTGACAGCTGTTAAAGCATTATAATAAACCAGAGGAAATAAAGAAATATCCCGTGATTCATCACTATCTTTGAAATGTTTAAGAGAGTGAAAAAAGTCAAAACGGATCAGTTTTGATCTTGGATTATTTCATTGAAAAACTCATCAAGCTGAGGCAGTCCCATGGGGTGTTTTGATGTGGATGTAAAGGCGCTTTTTCAGGAAACATCTGGTGTTGGAGGGATTTTCTGGTTTCTCTTGATAACTCCCCAAACTCCTCTTGGCCAGTGGGACCTGACCACCAACCCTGGGGCGGGAGCTGGACCCAGTGCCCTGGATCTCCTCTGGGTGATGGAGCAGCGTGGGGGTGGGGACACTGTCAGTGCCACTGTGCTGTCCCTGTTTCCAGGAGAGGGTTCAGCCCACTGGGAACAAGCCAGAAGCACTGACAGCCCGCGTGTGGAGGTTCCCTGCCTGGGCCATGAACACACTGGTGGGATGCAGCTCCTCAGTGCAGCCCTGATGGCTGTGGTGGAAAACCAGTTTGTGACTCCAGACAGTGTTTTCAGGGATTGCCCAGCATGGCCATCAGAGCATAAACACAAGGGCAGGACCTTCCCAAGATGCTTCTCCTCTGACCATCACACAAAGAGGCTCACGTCAGTGTGGACCAGATGGAAATTCTGCCACTGACATGGTTCTGCTGAGCAGAAATATGGAATTACAGAACATGTTAGGTTGGAAAAGACTCGTAAGATCATCAAGGCCAACTGTAAATCCTAATTTGTTTACCCTAATGGAATTTCAATTAGAAATTCCCACCAAAGTCCATTAGCTCGGCCCCACTGATGTCAACAACTTCTCTGGAGATGGCTTGAAATCCTGTGTTTACAAATTATGCCACCAGGTACACACAGGGGCCATCCCTGTGCTGGCAAAGCTCCATGTGGGAACTGCAGCAACAAAATAAAAATGCAAATGTTTATCTCAGCTCCTCTTTCAGGCTGGAGTGCTGGTGAAAGCAGCTTTACAAATTCTGAATCCATTGCCTCCCTGGAGAAATCCCAGTGCTGTTTTGTAAGCAAAAGTAAAAGTCTTTGCCACACAGCTGCTGTGGAAGTTTTGACAAGAAAGAGACTGCTTTTAAAACACATGGGTGGGATGCATCGATTGGGAATCATTCCCTGTTTGCCAAGGGCAGGCACGCCGGCAGCTCTCCCTGCTGCAATAACAGGTGGCATCTTGCATTGTGCTTCCCCCTCTTACCATGAGAGCTCAGGGCTGGTGGGTGCTGGGGCTGTCATTGCTGCTCCCACCAGGTCAGCTGCGGAATGGGATGTGCAGGGGCCGCGAAGCAACCAGCCAAAGAGCAGGAGCCACGGCCAGAGAAAATGCCCATCTCTCTGGGCTGATGCATAGCAATAATAAATAAAATATTATCACTTGCTCCTTTAGTTTCTATCTAAGCCCTTGCTGTCACCCAGCTCCTTGCTCCAGAACTGAAACTGGAGAGATTGAAAGAGGCTGTAATTTGATATTTCAGAAACTGCAATTTGGTCATTCAGAGCCGAGTGCCCTGAGCTCAGGGTGCCCTGGGAGTCACGGCTGTGTCAGATGGAACTGGGATTGAAGAGCTGAGGCTGAGCCCGGAGGTCAGTCTGGCACTGCGGGGCTGGTGAGGGCTCTGGCTCCACACTGTGGTTTGCTGCCAGTGATCCCACTGCCCCGGCACTGAGACAGCTCTGCTGGGAGACAGATCCTTATTTTGGCTTTGTGTGTTCCAGGCACGCTGCCTTCACTTGCAAATCATCTCTCCTACCCCTTTCTCCCTTTAGCTTGGGTTGTAAATTTACTGCTATTAATTAATTTATAATTAAGTTCTATACACCAACCGCTCACTCTGAGAGAGATGATTTCAGATAATCTCCGTTTGTCAAAATATGTCTGTCTCTGCTCGAAGCTGTGAGGAAAACACTGTGAGCTCCAGGGTGTGAGATGAGAAACAGAGACAGCGGAGTGTTCGCCCTGGAAGAGGCAGCTCAGCGTGGAGGGACAGAGAGGGAAATCACACGCACTGGTTTTGGCAGCACCGAGTGTTTTCCATCCTGCAGGTGCTGGGACACAGCCCGGGGGCTCTTGAGGGGCTTGCTTAGTCCCCAGCCCCTGGCCCGGGGGTTTCTGTGCTTCCCTGTCCGCTCTGGGATGAGCAGTCAAGGGTTCTCCTCCGCAAAGGGAGGGGACAGCTGCTGGCACGTTGCCTGTGGCTATCTGGGGCTCGAGCTGCATTACAGTCTGATGCACAGGGAGACCTCGGCACCACCCCATCCTCCTCCTCCTCCTCCCCTTACTTTGGTGACCTGGACGGACACCCCAGTGCGTGGGAAGACCACAGCACTCTCCCCATTCTCCTCCTCCTCTAACTCCCATCACCCAGGCGGACGGAGCATGGGACTGCCGGGGCCCCACTGCCTGATGTAGATGGAGCTTGAGCACAGCTGAATTAAACAATAACTAATCCCTGCAGGAAGTGTGGAAAGTCATATTTAATCCGTGCCAGCCCATAACCCGTTTGCAGCCTAATTGCTGCCCACTAAACAAGCAATAGACATGCAATTATAGGAGTGTGTTCCCAGTGTCCTGCATCCTGCCGTAGCTCAGAGGCTCAGGGAAGCATTTAACTGCTAATAAACAAGGCACGGGGTTTAATTTGAAAGGTTATTGCAATTTCATATGACTGAATGGCAGGGAGTGTCTTCAGGGAGAGTTGCAGGAGCTGTTATCATGTTGGAGCCGTGCGTGCCCTTCCCAAAGCTTCTGGTCAGGACAAAACCCCCAGGCACAGATGTGGGACAAAACCAGGGTGGGGCTTGCTTCTTGGTGGTCTTATGAACCAAGGTGGGGTGTGAGAGGCTCCTGGGACTGCAGCTGCTTCCTTAACTCTGGGGAATGTCACCAGGAGAAGTGGCAGGCCCAGGAAACCTGCTCACTTCATCCCTGGGCAGCCTCTGCAGCAGCCGCTGGATGGGTTTCCTGACTCCCCCAACACTTGCACGGGACATGTGCCCTGCAGACATAGAGCAAACTCCATTGCTGAAAGCACAGGAACAATCAGTATTCCTCCACTTTCTGAGGGAATTGCAAAACAACATAATCTGTGTATTTGGTTTGCTCATCCCTGTGGTGCCACAGCACTGGAGATCTGAGCTCCAGCTCAGACACAGTTCTCTGAGTTCTCTGAGCTCATTCTCCTCCTGCCAAGTGATGTGTGTGTTATGAGAGCACACATCCAGCCCTACCTACTATTCCTCTCCCGTTCCCATACCATTTAATAAGAAAAAGCAGGGAATCAGCCACAAGTATCACGATGAGATGAGCTCCGAGCTCAGGAACAAAAACCACCCAAGCACTGAGCAGCAAGGCCTAAGCTGTGAAAAAGGTTTAGCTCTCTGGGGCTGGGGGGGGGGGGGGGGGGTGGTTAAATTGCAAAGGGGAAGATTGACTTTATCTTATTTGGAGAGATTCTGAAAGGACCCACGGAACTGCATGTGGGCAGTCAAGGCCATTCCTGGCTGTGCAATGCCGAAGGGGAGGTTTATGGGAGCTGAAAAGGAGATACAGGCAGTCAGAAAAGAGCCCTGGCTGTAACTCTGGACAGCTCATGAAAAACTTCTGCACAATGAGGGGGGGCTGAAGATGAAGCAGAGGGTCAGGGAATGCAGGGAATGCGGGAGAAAATAGCTCTGGAAATGCCCCCGCACCCGGCGCTGAGCCTGGCCCAGCACGGTGTGTGCTGTCCTGATCCCCACGGAGAACAGGCAGAGCAGAACTGTGGGATCAGGGATGGGCAGGGATAAGGTGCTAGAAAAACTTCCTGATAAGGAGATCCTGGCTGGACTGAGGTAGCACAGGGCATCTCAGCCGAGATGGGGGTGTTGGGATGGGGAACGGCTGCACAGCTGCCGCTGTGAGCCAAAAATGAAGGGGCTGTTCTAGGAGAGGTGGAGCCCTGGGAGCTGGAGAAGGAAAAGACCTTCCTTCCCTCTTTCCTTTCCTCCTTTCCTCCTTTCTTCCTTCTTCCTTCCTTTTTCGCTTCCTTCCTCCCTCCCTGCCTCCCCTCCCTTTTCCTTCTTTTTCCTTCCTTCCTTTTTTCCTTCCTTTTCCTTCCCTCCTCTCCAGAGTACAAGGGACCCCCTCATCCCAACCACACAACGTAGAACACCCAGAGAGAAGCAAGATTCCCGTCACTGTGCCTGTGCTGTCTCTTTTGGGGAGCAGCAGGAGCAAGGAAAAACAAACAAGCCTAACGAAGTGCTTTGGCAATTATACAGACAAACAAATCACTTTCCCAAATTGCTTCTTTGGGGAATTACAGCTCCTGGAAATGAAACACAAACAGATTATTAAAAAAGAGCTTCCCGTTGGGAGAGAAGCAGTATTTACCAGAGAAGATGTGCCTAGCTGGACCTCTAATTGCTGTTCATTAGCTCATATTGATTTAATTAGTTGCTGCACTCAGGTCTAAATTGCCTGCTGGCCACAGCAGGGATTTAGGAGCTGGGGCGCATCCCTGACCTGCTGGGCAGTGGTGGAGAGGGTGTATCCTCTGCCACAGGGGGGACATGGCACAGAAGTGGAGACCCCCTCTGCCAGGGCAGGGATCCCCTCTGCCACGGCACAGCAGTGGCAACGCAGGGATCCTTTCTGCCATGGCAGGGACACTGGTGGAGTGGGAGTCTCCTCTGCCGTGGTGGTGGTGAGCAGGAACAGCAACACATCCTCCTGGGCTGCTCCTTCTGTGGAATCTGCGGCGGCTGTGAAGTGCTAATTAACTGAAGCAATTAGAGAGAGTGGCTTCGTAACACAGAATCACTGTCTGTGTGAAGGCGTGGTGGGATCCGGCACCGGGCTGTCTGCAGGAGCGGGACATGATGAGGAAGCAGGGGCTCAGGGCGAAGGTGGGGGGGTCACAGGCAGTTGGTGGGGACACAGCCCTGTCCTCTGCTCCGGGACACGCTGGGAATGCACAGCCCAGCCCCAGGCTCACAGCCCCAGACACTTCCCAAAACACAACCCGAGGACTATTAACTTCCCTGATTAGGGACCTTTGGGGAGCAACTGTTTGGCAGATCCTTGGTTTCTAATTGCATGTGATTAATGGGGAGATGCAGTTCTGCTCAGAAACATCTGTAATTCCTTCTTCAAGGAAGTCCTGGCTGGGCAGACACTGAGACTTACACCCTCACTGAGCACTCAGTGTGTTTGGGAACTGGTGCTCCTGCTGCAGAGCACATATTCCCTGGATGGAGGTGCAGCAGCAGGCACAAGCAGGAGTCTAAGGAATCACAGAATAAGCTCTTCCCACCTGCCTCCCCTACGCCCCCCCCCCTCCCCCGGCAATGCAATCATTCCTGGAAGTTTTATTCCTACAACAAGAGCCAGGGACTCACAGAAACTGGGGAGCTGAAGGAAGAGGCCCCAGGGCAGAGGGGGAGGATGTTGCCTGGTGCTCCAGGAGCCATTCTCTTGCCTCACCGTGGGATCGAACAGAGAATTGAATCGGAGGACCTGGAGGTGCAGCTGCTGTTAAAAATGATCCTTTGTGCATCAAATCAGTATTCCAGGGGCTGCTCAAGATTCAATACATCAAAGGTTGAAGGATCATACAACCCTATTAGCTCCAAACTTTAATTTCCCTTCGGGGCTGGTGTGTTACAACGCAACTACAGCAGCAATTACAACTTTTCCTTCACTGACAACTTGTTTAGATCAATAATGTCCTCAGCATCTTGAATCAAGATGGGCTCCATCAGCTGGACAAAGAAAACAGCCAGAGCCCATGATTCCCCCTCCATGGCAAGGGCTGGTCCCCTGCCCACTCCAGATTCCCATGCCATGGCAGGGACAGTTGCCATGTGTGTAGGATTTTGCAAAGTTTGCCCCTCTCCCCTCTCCTAATCCAGCTAAAGCTCCCCAGGTTTTCTGCTCTCTCTCCATGAGCTGCATCCCTTACCAGTGCCAAGACCTTCCAGCCGCTCTTCTGTATCTGGGGATGGGGACCAGAAAACCATACAGGATTCATGATGCCATACCAGGAGACTGTGTCTCTCATCATGCTGCTGCAGGTCAGGGCACTGCCATGGACCTGGTAGGGCACATGGCTCAGTGCCAGACACACACAGCTCCTGGCCAGGGGCCTGTGTCCCCTCCACCATGGCTCTGGAATGAGTTTCAGTTTCACCCCTCTCATACACACTGTTTTGATGTCACCCTCAGAGGAGGAAGGGGAATTTGAAGCCCTCCTCCCTGTATTTTGACACAGTTGTGACACCCCCTGAGAGTCTCACAAGGGCGAGGGGCAGAAATTTGACTCTGATCAATATCTGTAACACCAAAGCTCTCAATGCCTGCTGAGGAGCATTGCTGGTGGTTGCAGTGCCCTCTCTGGGGTGCTGAGCCCTGTCCTAGCAGGGACCACGGCTGGGACATGATGCCAGTGGCTGCCAGCACAGGATCGTGGTTCCTTGCCATTAGAAGGTTGCCTGAGCTGCTGTTTCCCCCACCGTGGCACACAGCCAGGGAGCGTGGAGGAGGAGTAATAAATCTACCCACTGAACTGGAGCTGACTTGGGAATTGGAAAGGAGAAAAACCCAACAGGAGTGAGTGTGGTCTCGGTCTCTGAGACAGATGGTCTGGCAGAGTCATAAAAAAAGTGGTGCAGAACTTGTGGGCGGACCAGGAGGCCGTAATTATGGCCCTTCAGTGGGTGAGAGCACAGCAGCTTCCAGCCATCACCTGCTGATCGCTGGGAAGGTTGGACTCCTCTCTCTGAGTGGGTGAGAATGGTGATTTAAGGCAGGTGTGTAGGATTTTTTAACCCAGCAGATGGGTTGAATCCATTGGAAACGCCCATGGTTTGTGCTGGCACACGTCTGTGGCCCCTGTGCCACTGAGGGCGAGGGTGGCTCCAGGAGCTCCAGGTGGGAGCTGGAAGCTGGCAGGCTGCAGTTTATAAACCAGTGGAAAATGACCCATTTTGCCAGAGCATTAGAGGCCAGTAAGATGGCCTTGAAAGCCTGTGTGATGTATTGCTTCTGCATCCCTTGCCCTGGTACAGGCTATTCCTTCCAGCAGATATACCAGAATGAAGGTTAGGGAAACATCATCAAAACAGAGAAGTTAGAAATCTCACAGGCAAACATGTTAGCAGCCTCCTTGCACTGAAGCCAACAGCCTTGTTTGGGAAAAAATGGAATTTAACCTTAAAACACGTGGCTGAGCTGAAAGTTGCAGGCCCCCAGTTTTGCAGAGGGGCAGAGACAAGTGTGCACGTGGGCACATACCTGCACACATCTGGACATCTTAATAAATGATGAGTCACCCTGCCAGCCTTTTCACAGGGAAATTGATGTCTGCAGGTTCAGAGAATAACTTTTAGCCCAGGTGACTGCCGTGTGCCAGACCCCAGCCTTGGGGCAGATCTCTGTTGGGCAGACCCCAGCCCTGTGTATGGACGCTGAGCTTATCCATGGAAATCACCACCTCAGAGCTCAGCAGCATTTGGTGTTTTCTGAAGAGGTCACGAGTGCTCTATGGGATGTTTGTCAGAGAGAGGCTGGTGCTTTCCCACAATGTGAATTGTCCACCAGCAGATACAGAAACAGAGCTGGAGAAGCCAAGGAAGCATCAGGGTAACCTGTGGGGACTTTTAAGTTTTCCATGGCAGACTCCAAACCCCAGAGTTCTGTGAATCCCACTGGGAGTGGCTGGGGGATGAACACACTGAGGTTTGTGAACAGAACACACAGTGAAAGCCAGAGACCATTCCTGCTTTGGAAACCTTCCTGGGATGGGACAAACACTGCTCTGATCGACACTGCAGATCTGGCAAGGATGGTGTGAGTTTCCCTCCAGTCAGGGCAGCACGGGCAGACGGATGTGGGTTGCTCGGAGCCTTGGAGCCCAAACAGCACCGCACACCTGGACCTTGGCCAGGGATCTGCCTGCGATGGGAGTCCAAGGCTGGTGTCCAACAGCTTTTGTGTTTCCAGACAGCTTGGCACGGGCTTGCAGGGCCATTTGCTGACACTGAGAGAGCTCATCAGCCTGACCTGTCAAGACTGTGCTTGGGCTGAGAAAAGCTCTGAGCTCTGCTCCGCCAGTCCTGACACACCAATCCGGGCACAATTCCTGCAGAAGCTCTCAGAGCTTCACACTCCATGTTTTATTACACCCCCCTGCCTAATTTCAGGCAGGGGTGTGTGTGGTTTGCTGGGCTTTGGGAGAGGCCAGGACCCCTGTGCCCCCATCCCAGGGACACAGGGACATACAGCCCCTGAGCAGTGCCTGCTCCAGCCATGAAACGCTGGAGTGATCAACTTGGTAAAAGCTAAAGAAATAAAGTTTTACTACAGAGAATGACTGGGTTTTACAGCATCTATAAAAGCCTGTGAGGTGTTTGTGAGGGGTCGGCTAATCCTGCCTCCGCCTGGACCCGTAAATTCAATAAAAGGCTGTTGCTTCCAACTGGGTCACTGTGGCCTCATTACAAAAGTCCTCAAGGTGCCAGTTCTCATGAATAAACAATTGTTTTGTGGATAAAACAAATCAACATATTAAACACCCTTTATAGCTTAAAAAGTTCCAAGCGTTATGCAAATGGACCTGTTAAATGAAGAATATTCCTAGGTAAAATAATTATGCAGAGCAGTTTCCCCTCTGCATAAGGTGCCAAAAATTATCTCAGTGATGCCAATTATCTGCTTGTTAGCACTGACATTATCATAGTCATTACACAGAGCCGGTGCAGTTTATGTAAGATCTACACTGTGTTCTATTGTCATTTTTTCCTCTATTTACAACTCTGTATAATAAATGTCATTTTTCAAATGTTAAGGTATTTGGTATTTAATCTATCATTAAGGCTCTGAATATGTCTAGCCCCTAATAGGAAGGCTGGTTTTAACACCCTGTGGTACTAAAAATAAAAATAAAAGGGGGAAAAAGGAGAGGGAAAGATCTTATCAGCTCTGATGGGGAAGATGTGGGAGTGAAGGAGTTCAGCTGTTGCAGTGGCAGGGGAAGAGTGAGGGCTTCCCCACTGGGTCCATGTTTGCTGTGTTGGGGTGAATTCTGATGCTCCAATGTAGGGGGGATGCCCCAGACTGGCATCCCTCCAACATTCCCGGGCCCCTGGTCCACAGTAGGAGCTGGGAAATGCTGCTTGTGCCACCAAGGTGTGTCTCCAAGTTTTTGAGAGAAATAAATTCACCCATCTCCTTGATTCTATGAGGGCTTTTGAAATGTGCTAAAAACATCTCTTACTTATTCTGAAATTACCGATAACTGCCTCTGCAACAGGTTATGAGCCATCCTCTCATTATATATTATAGCCACAGCGTTCCAATGAATCATTAATTAATTATCCTCGGCTCTCTAGCATGAAAAATTGATGTCTAGAGAAAACAAACAGAAAAGGAGAAACTGAACTCGGGCACAAACAGATGAGAGAAAAGGAGTCCAAATAGTCAGAGAACAGGCAGGGATGGGGGGATCAGGAGGGTGCTGGGAAGGAGAGGAGGCTGAGAGAGGAAGGCAGAGAGGAGGAAGGGAAGGTAGAGAAGCGCAAGTGCACTGGGATTCCCCCAGCTCCTCTGCATCCCTGCAGCAATTAAAGTACCTGTTACTAAAAAAAAAAATAAAAATAATTACACTCTAATTACTTTGACACAAGACATGAAGCAGATTGTTATCAGAATGAGATAAACAGCAACTTCAAAGCAGTTTTGCTCTGCGAAGTCGTTTACGTGAGACCATCATGTGAGCTGTGCCTGGAGGGGCTCCAGAATTCGCTCCCGATTTGCTCCCAGTCTTTGTGGTGGAGTTGGGATGGCAGTGTGGTCACCCATGGGGAATGGGCTCCTCTGCCCCCTCAGACTGTGCCTGCTGGTCCGTCCCTGGCCCAATTCCCCTCGGGATGTGTCCTGCCAGGTGTGGCTGCTCACAGGTGCTGCAGATGTGCTGGGGGCTTCCTCCAGTCCCCGTGAACAGCGTGTGGATGATGAAGATGATGATGATGATGCCCTGGTGTTAATCCCTCCAGCTGTCCAAGGGGGGAGGGTGACAGGAGCTCACCTGCCTGCCGGCACCGTGCTCCAGAGAGTCAGCAGCTCCTGGGAGGGGGATCAGCACAGAGCCCCGACTGCCCGCCTGCTGCTTCCCCAGAGTCCTCACAGGGCTCTTGTTTTTATTACCTTTTCTTTGGTCTTTGAGAGAGAAATCACACGTCCCTTCAGAAGTGTCCCCTTGTAAAGGAGGGAGTGCTCAGAAATGCACAAGCCTCTGAAGTCTAAATGCCTTGAGATTGTTCTGCCATTGCGGCTTTGATACAAAGAAAAGTCTGATGGAAATGTCAAAATATTTGATATTTTACAGCAAAAAGAAAACAGTTCTCCTAATGGAAACTCCGCTTCCTTATGCCTCGGCGCCACTTGTTTGATCATTGAAGGGCAAGAAAATAAATGTTTCCTTGTAGCTGTGGATTTCAAATTGCAATGTAAAATCCAAGCAAATATAGCCTGACCTGGAGAGCGGTGAGGGGGGAGTTTAACTCCACGTTGGCCATGGTAAACCACGGTCCAACTGCTCCCAAAGCTGTCTGTGGCAAAGCATTGCTGCTAGAGGCAGGTGGCATGGACAGACACCTCGGTGCCACTGGTTGGTGGTCCTGGATGGTGACAGTGACCTCAGAGAGCACAGTTTAAAATACTGAATCCAGACTCAAAGGATGATCTAAATCCAACGAGCAGAGCGGGATCTGTCAGAGGGACAGAAGGACACGCAGCCCCCCACGCCCCCCCCACTGCCAGGCAGGGCTGGGTGGGCATATGGCCCCAAGAGCAACCTGCTGCCTCCTTGTGGACCAGGATTTTATTAAATAAACAAACTGGAGCGATTCCACCAGATTTATGAACGCTTCGTCTCCTCTCACTCCTGCGACCCGACGCAGATTTACGGCTCCGCATTAACCTCGTGAGCACTCGTAAAGTTGGCTAAGATAATGTTGGCAGGAGGGAGAAGGGTTTTATGGGTAAGTAATAATTACAAAATGCAGAAGGACTCTGGGAATCTGTTTATTAGTTGTGAGTACTCGGTCAACAGCTACACTGTGCACTGCATCCCTGCTTTGTGGAGCGCTTGCCTGCATGTCTCCTCCTCAGATCAATTGTTCTCCCTCATTTTCCCTTTTTTTCTCTCCCTCTAAAAGGATTCCCCTCCCGTTCCAGCAGAATATGGTGTGGTTTATAGAGCTTACAGCGAGGGCAGGTCCTGGAGCTGGGCAGCACCCAACAATCACAGGCAGCAGAGCCTGAGGGTGCTGCCGGTGCACTCCTCCATCCTGAGGCATTCCTGGGGTATTCCCAGGCATGTCACAGGGCAGGCGTCCTGGGGAGTCCCCTCTCTCCTTGCTCTGGACAGGAGCTGCGTTTGCAGTGAGGTGTCAGTTAGGGGACAGGACTTTCCCTGCCCCCTCCCCATGCAGAACAGGTCACCAGCACATCCCAGATCCCCCTTTGCCGAGACTTCGTGTGATTTGAAACTCAAACAAGGCACATGAATAATGTAACGCGCTCCTTCTTCTCTTCTTGCCTTCAAATCCTCAGAGGGTGAGTGAAGCTTCTTGTCTGCCTCATTAGTGGCTGTTGAGCCATTTGATTTCTGTAACAATGAGCGCACTCGCCAGAATTTTCATACCCATTTGCGTCATGAAGTCAACACAGAATTTTTTGAATTCACATAAAAAATTAATGGCGTAATCTGCATCCGTCTATGTGGCTGTGGAGGCTCCTCTCCCTGCTCCTCCCTACACCAGGGCAAGGAGCAGGAGAGAGCTGCTGGCCCAGGTGTGGCCATCACAGAGCCCAGTGAAGGGATGAGGACATGGAGCAGCACAGCCATGCGGGAGCAGCGCCGCGCGGGCTCCTTCGGGGTCCCACAGGGATGGGACTGATCACAGTCAGGGTGGGATTGGACATGACACACCGTGGAGCAGGGAACTGGGAGTTTTCAGCCATGCAGGGCATATTGTTGCCCATGATTATGGTGTATTTGAGTGCTGGAGTGCCAGCTGAATCCCGTGGAGGCATCCAGGTGTGCTCACCTTGGCTGCAGCATCCCATGCAGGGGCTCTACTGGGAGAGCACATGCCTTGCCCTGGGATTCAGCTCCTGCCTTGCTGGGGGGCTGAGACAAGCAAATAAAATAACACATACTTCATATAAAGAAAAGGAGCTACTACATTTGGTCCTGCTTTTCCAGGGTTGCTTAGGAAATTTAATTAGAATTAATTTAAAGTGTGAATTTGTAGTGAATTAGCTAAACCTCGTTAAATGTCCTCCTCCAGTGAAAACTTGATTTGGCATTAAAGCGAGTGGAATTTAATGTGAATTAATTAATCCTCATCCTATCTGCACAGCAGTTTAATTCAGATTCTTGTTCTGAGCACTCACACCTTGGTAGCACCTGGGAGCCGGGTGTGGCAGGGCCAGTGGTGCCATCAAATATACTATAATTGACACATCACCCCAGAAAGCCGTTGGTTAAGGTACAAATTGCTATTCTCAGGCATACAAATTCCCTTCAGACCAAATCCCGGCCCTTTGGGCCCTGTACTCGATGGGACGAGACATTCCTGCCACTGCTCGTACCTGGGAGGGATTTGTCTGAAACAATCTCAGTGGCTCTCAGAGCATCCAGGCTCACTGTGCCAGAGGTAGGACAGGGATCAGCACTGCCTGATGTCGGAGCAAAGGGATTATCTATGGGAGATGGATGGGGAGAGACTGATAACAAACCTGCAATGCAATCAGTGCCTCCGATGGTATCTAAGGTGGAGAGGCAGAGACCGTGAAGCTGTTGGGATGCTCAGAACATACCCTGGTGCAGCTTCTGCAGTCACTTGTCTTTGTCTGCTTAGCTGTTATTATTTTATTTTATTTTTATTTTATTTTATATTTTTACTTTACATCATTTTATTTTATTTATTTTATTTTAATTTATGTTGTTTATTCAATTTTTCTCTATTCGAACAGACGTTTAAATTGGCCACAGTTCTCATTTCTGTTATTCATTGGTTGCTGTGAAAGACAAGGAAGGAGTTTTTAATGACACAAACGAGGACTCCTTTCCTGACTCTGCTCTCTCCCATCGGCCTCTCCAGCAGCCGATCCCTGAGCTGAGAGCTGCCACCACATCTCATTTATTTCCATCCTCCAATGTCATTGACTCCTTCACTACTGCTTGTGGTCCAATGCCTGTCACCCACAAGGATGTGAGCCCTGGGCTCTGCTCAAGCCAAGGATCCATGTCATTCCCTCAGTGTGCAGCGGGAAATTAAATATCTGATCAGCTCCCAGACCCTGAGCCCGAGATCCAGCTCCACTCTGGGGTCAATCCACCCAGCTTCGCTGATTCCCAGGGGAGTGGGGTTGTTCTTCACACCTGCCCTCGTCCTCCAGTCTATCCCAGTCTGTCCCAGTGGGAGGATTTAGGCTTACACAGGCAGACTGGAACCAGCACTGGGATGAGCAAACCCCCCCATATCCAAGCCCCTCTGCCCTCCCTGGGCACTGCCAGCTTTTCTCACCCAGGACACAGCTGTGCCTAGTGGGTTTCCCACAGGGAACCCTCAGTGTGATGCCAGAAACACAAACCCAGCATTTCCCTCCTCCCATTCAGCTACAGGTTCTGTTACACCTGTAAATGGGATAACTTAAAAAAATCATATAAACAGAAGATTTAGTTTCACAGAAGGAAGATGCACTTTGGGTCTGGCACAGCTGGATTATTTGTGCCATTATATTTCCACTGCAAAATGCTTTTGATGTGGTAGCAGAGTCTGAGTTTGTCACCGGGGGTCACTGGGGATCATTCCTGTTTTCTGTATGTTTTACCAACCCATATTTCCCATTTATGACATATAAAGCTTTGGATATCACCAGAGAAAATACTGTAGCAAAACCCTAATAAATTACTACAGGCATAAGCAAACTCCAGTAATTTATGGAGGGTTTTGACTTTAATAATGTTTTGTCTTAGATTTGGCCCTAATTATAAATCATTTGTTGGGACAGTTTAAAATATAAGCAAATCTTACATGGCATTCTTATTATCTACTTAATATCTCAGCCCCAAAGATTTACTGGATTGCATTCTGGGAATTAAGCAAACTAGGAAACTAAGTAAGAAAGAAACACAGAAAAATTATAGTTTTGTCATAAAACTTTGATTGATCAATGATTATTGTAAAACTCTGGTAACTATGCAGATGCCAACATAAATCTGTAACAGAACGGGATTTATTAGGGAAAATACTATATTTTCCACTATTTTGACTATAGTGTTAATATGGGCTTGGCAGATTTACTGTGGTTTTAGCTTAATTAACTCTATTTGACTGTATATACCCTTATAATGCATGTATCCCAAGGTGCAGCTGCTGCAGATCCGGTTTTTCCCTTCAATTGTAGTTTAAGGGGTATTTAAACCTCCTCATGGCTCTCAGGCTTGGTCGTGCTGCAGCATCACCGGGCACATCCTTATATTTAAACTCACTGATAGAGCAGGGAAATGTTTGCATCGGTCTGATGTGCAGATGCACCATTTTCCCTGGGAACAGGTTTCTCCTTGGAGTTTGCTGCAGGAGCTGGTCCACTGACCCCTCCAGACACTCTTTTGGGGGGCTGCAGGTGAGAGCTTTCCCATGGTGATGCTAGAAGTGCTGTCCAGACTGCAAAATAAGCTGTTATTCCCTTTCAGAGGGTAAGACCAGAGAGTTTCTGTGTAGCTCTGCTCTCCCACTATGGGATAGCAGATTTGGGCATCTCCATCCCTCCCACAGTGTGATAATGGATTTGGGTGTCTCTGTCTCTCCCCCAATCTGCATTTGCAGCAGCTCTGGCTGTCACTGTCTCCCAGGGCTGCACTGAAAGGTAAAACTGGCAGCCAAGTTTCAGGTCTGTCTTTCTGAGCTCAGTTACCACGATCTCAGTGCTGGGGAGATCCTGGGGCCCAAACCCAGCAGTTGCCACCCCCACGCTCCCAGTCTCAGCACCCACCACCCACCTGAGCAGAGCCCACCCTGGCCCCCAGGCACTGACTGGAGATCGCTCCAGGTCACCAAAGGTGCCAAAAACTGGGATAAACCTCACATATCCACCAATTACTGATGTGTGCTGCTTGTAGATGCCAGGTCCATCAGTGGGTTGGGTGAAGAGGGCCAACAGCTCCTGAACGCAAACTTGTGGCAATGGGAGCCATGTGCAACTGGGTTCCAAAGGCACCTCAAACCAGGGGGTTGTAAAGTGTTTCCATTAGCAATGTAGAATCCCCCCTTTTCTTTAGTTTCTTTCCCTGTGCAAGCCCACAGTCCCCTCCCTACCAGCCCGTGCCGGCTCCGATGCTGTGAAATCAGGTTTTGTTCCATCCCTGCCGCCTCTCCGGGTGCCGGTGCCTGTTTTGCCTCACCATGAAATTACCAGACTGCCCTTAAATACACTCCTGCAAATGAGGACACCGGAAAAAATGCAATAATTGTGACAGTAACTCACTAGGCCAAGCCTGACATGTCTCTAATTGCCTGCTAAAATTGTCTCTGTCTCCTAAAGTGCAAATTATCACCCGAAATGACAAGAATAATGAATGAGTAACTCTGATGTAATGCAACAATTAGCCCTTAAAGACACTGTCTAATATGCTAATTCTGAACACCCACTCCTTGTTATTAAGTGGCTGATAATTATTTAATTATCTATCTGCCAGGATGATTTACTTGGTTTATTTAGCTGCAGATGCAGGGCAGGAGCTCTCAGGTTTGGGGTCAGGAGGAGGCACCCCCAGCGCCGGCCGGAGCTCCGGCTTCGCGCGCCGCGTCCGCCTGCCCGCCTGTCTCCTCTAATCAGCAGTGTCAACCCCAGCAACAGCAAACAACCGGGCTGTGCCGGTGTGCCGAGAGTCCCTGCTGCTCACAGGTCAGGGAGGTGTCAGCCGAGCTCTTCAGTGAGAAATTGCTATTCCTGCTTTTATTCCGGGCTGTCAGAGCCGTCCTGCGCTGACGGCTGAACCTCCAGCGGCCGCCCCGGCGCCGCTCGCCCCGTGCGTTGTTTTCTGGCAATTCTGCAATGATGTTTTTGAAGGTGAGGAAGCATCTTCAAGCTGGAGGTGCCTGCCAGCACCAAAGAGCCCTTGCTGCTGAGCGGCGGGGCAAGGAAAGGTGATGGGAGCAGCAGGCATCCTCTTGCCGTGCTCCCATCTCCCAGAAAACAGTCCATCAGGGAGAGCAGTCTGCGCTGAGAGATCCTGCTTCACACAACCCCTTGGACAAACAAGAGGAGTGAGATGGTCTTTAGGGTTCCTTCCAACCCAAAGCATTTAGGATTCTATGAAAATTTACTGATCTGGTCAAACTGACTTGGTGCTCAGGAGGGACCACGGTGACGTTGTGGTGACAGAGGGCTTGGGCTGCGTGACACCTGGGAGAGGAATGGAAGTTAGCGTGGGCTGTGCCTGTGGAGAGATGATCTGGCCTTAACTAAAGGCAAACAGGACAAGGAAAGCCAGAGCCTTTCCATCAGAGGCTCAATTTCTTCTTTGTTCAACAAACTCTTCTGAAAACTCCAATTAAGCACAAGCTTGGCAAAAAAGAACAACTTCTGTGAGGTGTAAATAAATCCTTTCTTGCCCTGAACACTGCCTGAGGGACCACGCTGCCTGTGAATTAACACTCTCCAGCAGTCAGAGGCTTTTTTAATTAGCAGATATCCCGAATCCTGCCCAGATATATGTCCCACATCCCTTTCGTGTATGACTAATGCCAGAGATACACCATAGCTGTGTTTATGGCAGCTGTTCTGTTCTCCCAGCCTGGCTTTTCTTTGTCCTGGGTGATTAAAACACAGGGTTTATACCTAAAAAGCCTTGGCTGTCCCTGAGTGCTGGGCAGCAGTCCCTGGTCAGTGACATTCTGGGGACACAAGGCAAGGGGCCATGTTTTATTTTGGCACTGCCATACCTGAGTGTGGTGCAGTGCCATGCACCCCCAATGCTTTGGAGAGTGGATTTTTTGTGGGCACTGGAAGCATGTTTTCCTACAGAACAAATCCGTCTTTGGGCTCAGAAAAGGAGTGATGGACAGGGCAGGAGGGTGACCACAGGAGCTGGTCACTGTGCCAGGTCAGCACCCCAGCAAAGCCCCCTGTTTTCTGTGCCCAGCAGCAATTAGCATGGCATTATTGATGATGCTGAATGCTCCACCCTGCTGTAATGAAGAGGAATTCTGGTCCTCGGTGTCTGTGGTGAATTTAGTTGACTTTGGAGATTTTTTAATGCAGTAATAACTCCACACTCCCTCTTCCAGCGTGAAGCCAGGGAGCTGTTCATTATCCGGATTCTGTCTAGAAAGGACTTTTTATCATCAGATTCCCAGGACAGGAGCAGAATTTAATCTTCCAACTGCAGCTGAGCCAAAGAGCAAAGCCACCTCAAGGTCACCTGGCCCGAGGGGTGGCTGGGAGGCATTGAGGGGACCCGACGAGGTGATGGGGTAGCGGCAGCACCAGGAAGGTGCCAGCCTTGGCACGGGACAACCCTTGCTGCCCTCCCCGCTGCCATTAATGTGACTCCCACCCAAAAATAATACAGGACAGGGGAAAGGCAGGAGGTGTGGGCTGTGTGCTGGGCTGGGGGCAAGGCAGTGCCCAGCTGGGGGGCTCTGGGGAAGGGGAGAGCAGCTGCATAGCCGGGCGGGCACAACCCCCTCCTTCCCTTCCTCCCTCCCACCGAGGCTGCTGCAGGATCCTGCCAGGTGCTGTGCAGAGGTGCCAGATGCCATGCACAGGTGCCAGCCACTGTGCAGATGTACCAGATGCTGAGCAGGGGTGCCAGATGCCACGCACAGGTGCCAGCTGCTGTGCAGGGGTGACTGCCACTGCATCCCCCAGCCTTGGCACTGGTCCGAGCTGGCACTGTCGGCAGCAGGGAAGCATCTCACAAGGATGAAGGATGCTCCCAATAAATGCTGGGTTTCCCTCCCCTCCAGGGAACCAGTGGCTGCAACCCTCTCTCTGCCAGGCCCTGGGTTGCACATTCCTTCTCCCTGCACACAGGCAGTCACAGATTTTCCTAAAATCCCTCTGCTGAGGAGCAGGAGGGAGCCTGGGCTCCGCCACTGCCTTGGATAATTCCTAATTGTTCTTAACAATAATTTTCCTATCTTCTTTAGAGAAGACTTCTTTCCCCCTCCCCTTTTCCTGTGAGCCCCCTGATGCATTGAGGTAAATTTCAACTAAAATATGTCCAAAAGCTCTGACAGACCCCAGAGGCCCCCACACCCAGCTCCGGCTCTGCTCAAAAGCGGCAGCAATTAAGACCTGGACAGTTTGTTTTTTCCTTCTAAACAAAGAATTAATGATGCATGAGGACCTGGGGGAAAATTGCTCCTGATTTATGACGACACTTTTAGGTGAGGGTAGGAAGTTTTGTAAAGCGAGGGAAGGATTGGAAAAGTAAACACTGCCAGCAGCCGCCTGCGTGGCTGCGCTGACAATTTCAAATCTACTCCATCCCATTAACCCACCTAAAATAACTGTGATGGTAATAACCCTTCAGATACAAACGCTTGTGCAGACAAAGGTGTTATTAAGTTAAATTACCCTAAAAGTGTCAGATTGACAGGAAGGTTCAGTCAGTGGTTTGGCATCGAGGGCCTTCATGACGCGAGTAAACAGTCGCTCAGGCTTTGTTCCAGCCTTGCAAGGCTTAGGAATGGGATTTGAGGTTTCCTCTGCTGGTACTGAGCACAGTGTGTTCTGGAGAGGGCTGGAGCCCTCAGCTGATGCCCTGGGATGTTCCCAGGGAGTCCTGATGGTCCCCAGCAGCCCCTGGGCACCTCAGCCCATGTCCTGGTGTCCCACTGGCTGTGTTGCACAGCCACTCGTATGCGCCAAGCAGATCCTTGGGATTCCTGCAGAGAGGGATGCTGGGGACCCCAGCCTGACCTCTGGATGTGCTTCCTTTGATTATTCCCTCAAGAACACAGAAGTTGAGACTTGGAAGAGTGCTGGTTCCCCTGGAGCACTGGCATTTCCATGGGGTTTACCTCCACAGCTCCCACAGCCCCACAGGGTGACCAGGACTTCGGCGGCTGCATCGGGGGCATGTCTATCTGTCTGTCTGGGGGTGCAGGATGTAGCTCATCCCCAAACATCCCTCAGGCAGCTCCTTTCCCAGCAGCCCTGATCAGGAAAGCCTGAGTTACTTGCCCTCCTTTGCACCCGTCTGAGGAGCCTTAATTAAAGTTCCTGTACTTGCTTTTATTATCCAACACGCTCTGTTCGACTCCGCTGCTCCTCTGAGAGCCCTCAGCTCTGGTGTCGAGTGGAGGTGGGAGCATAATTTAAGAGAGAAGCCGGAGCATTCCTGTCCCCGAGATGTCCTGTCCTCCCTAGTGCAGATTCTGACTCCTGTTCCACACTCTGCAGCAAGATAAGCCATAATTAATAATTAATACCATTATTTAATCCCTTACATTCCTAGAGCTCAGCTTGTCCCAAGGATCCCCCGGCTCAAGCCGTTCCTGAGGATGGGCAGGGAGGGCACTGGCCGTGGTGCAGAGATTCCTGCTACATCCTTGGCGGAGACTCTGAGGACCTTGGATGGGAGCAAGGTAGAAAAACGGGGAGTGATGCTCATGCTCCTGCCCCCAGCCACGTGGAACAGAAAGGAAGAGACATTCCAAGCTCCTGTCACTGCCGAAAGCTGTCGGTGTCGATCTACAGAGGCCAAAATTCATGGCAGGGGCTAAAATGGGATTGACAGGAATGGGTGGAAATGTGGATATTTTAGGGATGTGAGGAGGTATTTCCTTGGGCCCTGTCATGCAGTGATGTGTCTGGGACCCACCCTGCGAAATGGGGTGGAGATCCACCTCTGTGCTGGGACAGCCAGCGGAATGTCAGCGGGAAGGGTTTCCAACCTTGGCTTCCTTCTCTACCACATTTTCCTGGAAAAAATAGACCATGGTAAATTCAGAGAATTTTAAAGCATTCCCAAGCCCCTCCAGTTTTTGGTTAAGGAGGAGCATTCCTGGCACGGGACCCAGCACAGAGGCTATTGGCCCTGGAGCATGCAGGCATTCCCATCCTTCCCAGAGCCACAGGGAATTCTGCACACTCCTCCCTTCAGCAGGAACTCCAACAGGTGATCCTTTCCTCCCACGCTCTCATTTTTCTCTTTTTTTTGGATGTTTTTCCCATCCCAGAGGCACCTTTGAAATCTCCCAACGTCAACTGGAATCAGCTCTGGCTTCTGCTTGGACTAATAAATTAGAAATGCCACATTCTCCCAAACTGCATTATTACCGTTTATAATTTTGATTGTTCATTTGCATACGAAAATGAGTCCTGTGACATGCGTGAATTTTATTTTATTCTTGGACTAATTATAAACAAGAATGCCACATTATTTACATAACTAATTATTGTTCCTTCTGTTCTCCCATTTTGAAATCACAGGCCCATTCTCCGCCGGTTAATGATGCAAATGAACAATCAGAGAACATTTCCAAACTTTCTGAATTTGTCCTATTTGCATCAAATACAAATTCCTTTGAATGGGAGATAATATGCTTTTCCATTTTAATGGACGTAAATTAGGCTGATCTTAATTTATAGTTTATTTGAATGAATAATTCCCGTCTACCTGAGTGTATTTTTTTAGAGGCCAATCGTAGATGTTTGTTAACCCATAAATCTGCTTTTTGCTAGAAACAAAGGAAATTTTTGTCCCGAAAAGTGGGTTTATGCCTTTGTTTTGAAGCAGATACTCTCATTTATCTGGCTACCTGTCTGCCTCAGACCTGTGCTCACCTGGGAGCTCCTGCCTGGGAGGGTGGTAGGGTGGCACTGGCACCAGCCTTGGGCTGCCAGCCCACCCACCCTGTGCACACCAGGAGAGCCAGCTAATTGGCTGTAATGGGATTAGGAACTTAATGCCTTCAATTGGAATGAGGATTTAATAAACTCTAATGTGAACATTGGGAAAAAAAAACAGCAGAGCTTCCAATGCCTCCCAGTGTCAGAAGGGACGAGACGCTGTGACCAGACCAGCAAACCCAGAGTGTTACTCTGGCAAATTTTAATCACACAGGTCAGACATAACAGGGATGCTGTTGGAAGAGGGGTTTAGGCACGTAGGGGTTGGAGCACCAAGTGAACATCAGGAGCAAAGGCAGTAGGACTGGCATAGAATCACAGAATCATTAAGTTTAAAAAGACCTGTAAAATCACCGAGTCAGACTGTCAACCCAGCATCACCACCACGTTCACCACTAAACCATGTCCTCAAGTGCCACATGCACACGTTTTTTGAACACTTCTGGGGATGGTGACTCTACCACTGCCCTGGGATGCCTGACAGGAAAGAATTTCTTCTGTTTATGTGGATTTGTGCCCCCCTGCCACTGCCCAGTCTCCAGCCCAGCCACCTCCCCTGCCTGACGCAAGGGCAGCCCTTGGGCTGTGCCCCGGGGCAGCTGGGCCATGGGGCACCTCTTTAAAACAGCCTCTAAATAAATGTGTTTCTTCAAAAAATATCTCCACAAACGTATCTATCTGATAATCATTGAATCTGTTCCCGAGGAGCTGTTATGTTCTATGTGGTAGAAAATGTGAATTTTAAACTAGATCCTAAATACAGCTTTTATAGGACTCAGCGTCACAGCTCACAAAGAGCCGTCACAGTCCAGCGGGCGGATAATGCACAGCTGAAAAAATTGTCTCAATTCTCCCACACTTACAGAAGTGATAAATCTTGGGAAGCCACTGTCAGCAGCCCCCATTCCGAGCTGACAGCGGGGCTGGAGCCCAGCCCTGGTGTCCTGAGCATCCTGCAGGATGGAGATGATGGTCCCATAGGGCTCTGGAGCCCCACACGCTGGGTCTGGGTGAATGGGGCTGAAGCTTTCCCACAGTACTGGGAGAGCACTGAGGAACAGGTCCTGCTGCCTGCAAACCCTGCAAAGGTGTCAGTGAGCTGTGAAGTGTCTTGTACTCCTGCATGTGTGTAGTTATAATCTACATGTTGTTTTCTATATTAGTTCAAATAATAATAGAAAAATTCCTGTGGGAATATGGGGAAAAAGAAGTTCCTCCTTATCCCAGCAAGTTGTCATTTCCACACGAGAACTTTCTGCCAAGGAAAATTTTATTTTATTGAGCTCAATTTTTTAATTGTTTCATGTGCAACATCAGAGCAGAACAGGCCAGGGAGAAGAAACCTCCCTGTGAGGGTGGTGAGGCCCTGATACAGGTTGCCCAGGGAAGCTGTGGCTGTCCCATCTCTGGAAGTGTTCAAGGCCAGGTTGGACAGGGCTTGGAGCAACCTGGGATAGTGGAAGGTGTCCCTGCCCATGGCAGGGGGTAGAACAAGATGAACTTCAAGGTCCCTTCCAATCCAAGCCAGTCTGTGATTCCATGAACCCACATCCCTGGGGTGTCCCACATGTGTGCTCCCAGTGCCCTGGGCCGAGCTCTGCTGCTGGGAAGAAAACAAAATGCATCAGACCGAGTTTTTATTCAGCTTTTCTCCAGCTCTGATCTCCACACAACAAGGGAAGGGAGCTGTCCTGTCGCTCCTGTTTAATGTAATGGGAACCTGGAATAATTGTTCTTGGATTCTTCAGGCTGGATTCAGCTCCCATTAAAGTCAATAATTAGGTTTTGATCACCCGTAATTGGAAGTGCTGCCCAGCCAGCTGAGCTGTTCTCTGCACACTGTGCACATGGCTGGACCCCGAGGCCGGCTCTGCTGTGCGGGAATAACCCACACCAGGAGGAATTTAAACACTCTTTGACTCTTACATGCAAAATCCAAAAATCTGAGGGGATGTTTTCTTCCCAGCACATACAATCCCATCAGTGGCATCTCCACCTGCCCAGCAGTGCCACTGCTCTCCCAAGCCAGCAGCAGGATATGGGACGATGCTGGACTGACCAGGAATGTCCAGGGCTCAGGTTTAAATGGGATCACGGGAGTCTTGCCCCCTGTGCACAGTCCTGGCTGCAGGCAGGGCTGCCAGCCCCTGCCACGGGGCCAGGGAGCAGCTGGGTGGGTGTCACCTGTGGCACTGCCCTGTGTTGGGCCCGGGTCGGGCTGGGCTGGGCAGGGCAGTGCTGCAGGTCCTTCTCCTTGTGCCACAGGTGTGTCCATGGCCCATTGTCCCAGAGAGGAGAGAAGGGCTGGAGCTCATTTCGCTGGAAATTTCAATCAAATTAGTGACCCGGAGCTAGTTTTTGGTTTTGCTAATGCAATTAGAGAATCTAATTGTATTAATCACAATCATATTATATTGCCAATAATTAAATTCCCTTTGACACCATTGTTTATACTTCCCTTGCTTATTAATTAGTCTGACATCGTTAGTCCATTGTGGAATGGGGAAATGACTCCTTGATAGCCCCTTGGTGTTGTTGGGCAGGAGCTGCTGGGAACGGGCAGCTACAGCTGCAGGGGTATAGGCAGGGTACAGGCAGGGGTACAGGCAGGGGTGTGGAGAGGGGTAGGAGCAGGGGATTTCAGCACTCCTGTCTTCAGCAGAGTTCATGGGAACTCGAGCCAAGAGCAGCCAGTGGCTGTGGTCAGTCCCCCCGGTACAAATCCCATTGTGGGGCAGCCCAGGGGCTCTGAGCCATCCCTGGGGATCAGCTCCGACCTGCCTGGCCCTTCCACTCACCCTGAGAACGAGGCGATAACAGGCAAGGCAGGAGCAAGGATTGAGCCTTTCCCGACAGCTGCTTGTCCTTCCTGTCCTGAAAAGCCTCTTTATCCTTAATACAAAGCCCAAATTCCCTTTCTTCCCTGCAGGAGCCAGCAGTGCGTGACTTTCTTCTTCAGCTGCCTTTTGCATTTCCAAAGCCCGTCTTCTCCTCTCCCATCGGACTTTTCTTTGGCCAAACAAAAGCTGTTTCCTCTGTCTCTCCTTTCAGTCCTTCATTCCAGGTTATTTCACAGGGCTCTGCTGAATTCCTCTGCACCAAACCATTTGTAAGTAAAGATATAAATACAAATGGAGAGGAAACTCTTCTGGATCTGGTGCTAATCAGCAGAGGAGTGGGTTGGGAATGTGAAGGCAGCAGGCTGTTAGGAAACGGCTGTGAAAGAATGAAATTTATAATTCCTAGGAGGAAAAAAATGAAAAAAGGCAAAGAGAAAAGAATGGACGTCTAGAAAGAGGAAATTCAGAGACTGAACAGGAATAGCATCCTTGGAAACAAAGCTGACAGAAACAGCCAGTTTCTTAAATCAATTATTTTATTACACACAAACAAACCATCTCAAAATACAAGAATCACAAGATCCTTAGTGACCTCAAGTTCAGTTGCTTCCTCTGCGCCTCCACAAAAACCACAAAGAATCGTCTCCCTCTCCCTCCCTTAGAGCTCAGGTTGATTTTTTTCCTAAGTTCACATCCTTCCTGGCTTCTTTGCCTGGATATTTTTGGTTATTCTCTGTAGAAGGTGGGCTACAAGGGGCAGCCCCTGTCCTGGCCCTGCACTCCTGCCTGCAGGGAGGGCAGCAGAGGGGTCAGCTGTGGGCAGGGCCAGGGCCACCTGTGGGCAGGGGCCACCACGGGACAAGGGCCACCATAGGACAAGAGCCAGCGGTTTCAGCACCAGGGCACAGACATCTTCAGTGGGAGGGGACCTCACTTGGGAATTTGGGGAGGGGAGGCTCTCCCAGCAGAGGCCGGTGGCTGGGTGAGGGGTGTTTGCTCCATTTGCACCATTAATTCCTAATGGGATCTGTTGTTCCCTCTGATAAGCCCTGCCAGGCTGTATCACCACTGCTGGGGTGAATTCAGCATGTCTGAGTTGCCATTATTGTAATTATAATTATGTATTTCATGTGCTCCTTCGGAACCCCTTTTGTGCCCTGGCTCTTCTGCTCAGGCCACGCTCCCCCCGCCTCCCCAGTGCTTCCCAGTTCAGGGGTGGGAGGTTCACTGGGGTGTGGACATGATGGGAGGGGATGACTTGGAGTCCTCTGTCCCATCTTGGGACCTGTTTGAGTGTTTGCTCCACACCAAAGGCTCAGGGCAGTGGCAGTCAGTAAACTCCAACTAATTTCTCCATGGATTCCTGCCCACCCCCCTGCCCGTGCCCCCCTGTTGGTGTTCCTGCAGGCTCCAGGAGCCCATGGCCATGGGCACAACAGCATCTGATCCTGCCCTGCACTCCCCATGTCTGCTCAACCTGGGCCCAGCTCTGGCTCCACCTGCCTTGTATCCCATTTGTGATTAGAAATGGCAATTCCAGACTGGGAACTTTTAATACCGGTGTGCAGAGAAATGCCTGCAAGGCTAAATTGCTTAATTTGCATAGTCTTGGAATATTTTTGCATATCATAAAAATCCGTATTTTTGCTTTGCCCTTTTCCCCTTCCTCCCCTCCCCACTGTTTCATTAGGAAATGGAAGTGCAGAGCCCCGCGGGTCAGATCCATCACACGCTGCACAGAATGAGGAGCTTTGCCTAACCCTGTGCCAGTTTTTGGGGGTGGTGGTGGTCCCTGAGTGGGGTCCCTGAAAGCTGACAGCTCAGTTGCAGGGTTCTGCAGCTCCCCCTCTCCTCGTCCCACAGGACCTCTGTGTCTGGCCGGTTTGGGACAGCAAGAGCCTGGTCCTGCTTTTGGGAACAGTGTGTTTTGCTTTCCTGGAAGATTAGCTCTGTTTGCAGAGGTGCCACAGCCACTGCCAGCCAGCAAGAGGGAGCAGCCCCTGCCCCACACCTGCTCCCTTACCACACAGGATCACCATCACCCTTCTCCCTTCTCCAGGACCTCACAGCACCAAGAGTATGCTCAAGGACACACGGGATATGCCTCCTCCCTCCTGGGCCACCAAGGCGAGAGTGGGTGGCGTAGGATGGCTCTAGAGCGTGTCATTTTTCTAAGAACAGCTTCAGCTTTTTCAGACTAAACCAAATGTCTGCAGCCTGCCCATGCATGCTCCCTGCTGTGCCTTCCCGTGCTCCCTGCCTGGCTTTCCCGTGCTCCCAGGCTGGAATTACCAGCAGGAAAGGCAGCCAAACTTGGCTCAGTGTGAACCAGTAATGAGCACAGGGCTGATGGATGCTTGCTGTGCCGTCCTTCCCCAGAACAGAGGCCACAGGGAAAACAGAGCAAAGTAGGAGGAAGATCGGCTGGAATCTAATTGTGGAGGCGGGGGAGATGCAGAGGGAGAGGTGAGGATTGATAGCTGTCTGCTCTGCTGCACCTTGGAGGAATCATTAACATCTGATTAATTAGTTAAGGGCTGCTTTGCAAGTGTAAAGCTCCGCACAAGTGCGAAGGATAAATGGGATGATCCGGAGTGGCTGGAGATGGCACTTGAAGTGATGGAGACACTTCAGAGGAGAGGGGGAAGAGGAAGGCAGTGATGCCAGATGAAGTGAAGCTGTGACTGAGAGAAACATAGCTCTGGTCTGGGCAGCACTGGAGATGCTCATCAGGGACCAGGATGCTGGTACCAGCCCCAGAGCCTGCATAGTGCCATGGCTCCCAGAACATGGCACAGCCCTGCCAGGATCCAGAAGTGTTGTGCTTTGCCCTCTTAGTGGTGCTTTACTTAAAAGGCTTCTAATTACCTCCTTGGGCAGTAATGATGCTGCTGGAAGCTGTTCAGGCTGAGGTTGGCAGCATCCGAGCATCCTGTGATCTATCTCCTGCAGAACCAGCCTGCAGCAGGAGGAGGAACCCCTGGACCTCCAGTCTGGATCCCTGGGGCTGAGCACTCTTCAGTCCTGTCTTCTTCCTTTTTCTCCTTCTCCTTCTTCTTCTTCCACTTCTCCTCATCATCATCATCACCTGGATCCTGCCCTTGCATTGTCTGCCAGAATTTGGGATGGAGAGGATGACTGGAAAGCCTTTTGCCAATTCTGCAACCAATATCTCTTCTATTAAATAGTTAATACACTTAGATGTATTTTAATAAACTCTGTTTAATGGCTATACATTAATTGTCTGATTAATTCTAATAAATCCTTATTTGAGATGCTTAATTTAGAGTGTGACTGATTGTCCTGTCACGGTTGGATTATAGAATTGTTGTCTGGAATGAGATACTTCAGAAGATACTGGACAAAAGCAGAAATCTGGCAACTCCTCTGATAATTGAAAATCACATCAGCACAAGGAACGCCGCCAGCAGCGGGCAGGGCAGCTGGGAGGGAAGAACACATCCTATGGGATGTGGGGACAGGCTGGTCGGCCCCAGGGATCTCACTTCCCCCAGCTCCCTGTGTCCCCACCCTGCCTGAACCCCAATCTCCATTGCTCATGAGGGGAGTGGGCAAGGGGGCAGCAGAGCCCTGGGCAGTGGTGGGACCGTGGGGACACACCATAACCATGTGAGGAGGTGGGAAGGCATTTTCTAACAGCCTGGAGAACAGAGGTGCCTCACCTGAGGACCGGTAAAGGCACCAGGCCAGGTGGATTTGATACTTAAAGGGGAGGTGACATCATTTAGGACCTGCTGGCTGCATTACTGAATTCGCTGGTGGCTCCTCGAGGAGCTGGGGGAGCAGCAAAGGCCACCCCGTGTTTGTACTTGGTGACATTTCTGTGAAGAGCTGTCAAAGACCAATTTTCTCTCTCGCCTGTTGTTGCAGAAATGCCAGCTGAGCTGTGCGGGGAGACACACCCAGCCCTGGCTTCCGTGGGACCAGCTGGGGCCAGGAATGTCCCCGGGGACCCCAGTCCTGGTGTTTCACATGCCTGCCAGGTGCCCAAACCCCACTCGCAGGGCAGTCCCTGCCCCATCCCGGTGGGACCAGCAACCTCTCAGCACGGCACACACAGCACGTGATTGCTGAGGAATTTCCCACCCCGGGGAGGGAGAACAGAACCCAGTCCACCCCTCTTCCTTTTTTTTTTTTTTTCCCCCATACAAATTGCAGATTTCATTTCAGTGCAAGCTTCAGCTTTTCGGTTGATCACAGCCCGAGTGAATTTGTAATCACACAATTAGAAGTGAATTTGTAATCATACAATTATCCTCCTGCTAAATTAATATATTAAAATGTTCAAACAATTGTTCCACTAATTAAACAGACAGATATTAGAGAAAATGAAGGCATTTTAGTCCCGCACTCTGGAATGTGCTGACCTTTCCCCTTTCTTAGCTGCTACTCGGGCAGTGTAGAATTGATTGGATAATTGGATGGTTCATGTTCTCCTGAAATCACCAAAGCAGAAGAGAGACAGAATCACCCCAAAGTTTGCACGGAGCTGTGGCTATGCTAAATAGCAAGTGGGGATCTTTTCCCTCCACCTGTTGTTAAAATTTGGAAATTATTGTCTGTACCAATTGTCGCAGTCATTCCTAACCCTGGCAGTGCTGATGAGTGTGTCCCCTCTTACCTGCACCATGCAGGTCACTGCTGTCATTACCCTGGGCACCGCTGCCCACTGTGCAAAAATCACTGCAAATCAGTGCAAATCAGTAATTGTAAGAGAAAAAGTGAATTCTGAAGGGGGGAACAAACAGGTGGAAGGGAAAACCCTGTGGAAACTTTCTCATCTGCCTCTACAATGTGCATTCACACACACGCTATACATCTATTTATCTATCCATCCACCTAGCCATCTCTATCTCCATCTATCTAATTATCCATCTGTCTCTCTATCAGCCTATCTACTTATATATCTATTTTTTTCAGAATACTCTTTTTTTACCCCTTTTCCATTTTGTTAAACTGTATTTTGTCTGATTCTGTGAAGTTTAGAGAGAGAGTTGTGACCTTTCTGCACAGGTGCTGCCCACCACTGATCCTGGCCACTGTGAATGTTCCCAGCAGCAGCTGCTGCCCACTGTGGCAGCTGCCTGACATGGTGCAAATATCTGGTGAGGAAGCTCTGCAGGATCCTTCCCTCATCTGGGAGGATTCCTCCTGCCTCCTGCAGCGCAAGAGCAGCCTAAGCTGCAAAACCTCCGGTTCAAATGCGATGTGACACAACCTAATGGAGTAAATACAGGTACAACGGGCACTTCAGGTGCTCATAAACTGTGTATTGTTGCTTTTTGGATGGCGCTGATGTTATTGCAGATGCCGTGTGAAGTCTGAAATAGGATCGTGGTGACTTCACTGCTCCCGTTCCCAGCTCCTTTTACTGAGGGGAAATCGCTCTGCTGACACGCTGCATCCCCAGCTTTTAAATGTATTTATTGTCTATAACAATTCATATGCTTCATACACGTTTGGGAGAGCAATCCAATATCCCTGCCACAAGTGAGACACATCCAGCATGCAGGGTGAGGGAAGGCAGGAGAAGCCCTGTGGAGCTGCAGAGCTCGGTGATACGGTGTCAGGGGGGTGCTGGCTGCCAGCCCTGTGCCAGGCTGGACCCTCATTCCAGTAAGGATGTGGCCCATCCCACCTCTCCTGCAGCCCTGGTGCCGCAGGGAGTCTGGGTGGCACCTGCCCGTGGGTTACCTGTGCTGGCTCTGGGGTGGGAGCGCCACGGCAAAGGGCACATCACGGGGATGTCGCGGCACGGCGTCACCATGGCAGGACTGGCCAGGCTGGGCTGGGCTCTGGGCACCTGTGGAGGTGATGGATGTGTGTGTGTGTGTGTAGGGGGTGTGTACCTGTGTGCTCATGTGCGCATGTGTGCAGTTTTTGGCACGGCTGTGAGGCTGGAGGCAGACCCTGCCTTAAACACCGCCCGGCGCAGTGTTTAATGTGACTGAAACCCACTAAATACACGGTGTCAGGTGTAATTGCAAGGTACCAGCAGCGTGCCAGGAGGAAGTTGCGAACACATTGGCATGGTTACGGTACACTTGGGGGAATTTCAAATACAGTTTTGTTAGTATTGGATCTAAGGGAAAGAAGCCAAGTCTGAATATTGAGGAAAACAAGTGGATGTGCTGTAGACTCATTATTCATCTCTGCTCTTGTAGCTCTTGGATCAAATAACACGCTCCTCTTCCATTGTAATGGATCCTGCTATCTCCCAGAACCTTCCCTCTCCCTGGAGCCTCCCCACAGGGCTGCAGGAATGGAGGGAGCAGCAAACCAGAGTGAGGAGCAGGCAGATGCCTTCCTGGGGCTGAGTGGCCCTGCTCTGACCTGCCTCCTCCTCCTCCTGCTCCACTCCTCAGCTCTCCTCTCATGCAGGAATCCAGCCACAGGTGGGCATGGCCCATTGTGCCAGGTATTGGTGGAATCCTTCAGAGGGATCCAGGCAAAACTTGGAGCTGGGTACAACATCTGGGGGCTCAGAGTTTGGTCTTTGGTGCTTTTTGCAAGGTCAGGCCATGACTTGGTGACTGACAGAGCCAGGAGCAGAGCCAGGAGCACCCCCTTCACCGTGAGCATCCCTCCTGGTGAGCTCCCGATTCCCCCTCCCTGGGAAGAACCAGGGGGCAACAGCCCTTTGGAGCCAGGAGCTCTGGGACACCAGTTGTACTGGGGCTGCTGTTTGAGGCTGGTACCAGGGACACTGCGGCAGAGGGGCCCTGCTTTGGCCATCCAGGGAGCCAGTGCTGGATTCTACAGGTGCCGCAGCATTCTTGGCCGTCGCTCTGCACGCTCACAAAGCTGCCATCTGGGCTCCCATTAAGATGGAGTTGTGACTCCCTAAGTGAAATATTGATGAAGAAGGCCTGAAGCGAGGAATGGAGTTGCCTGACTGTATTTACTTCCCATTTTTAATAGCTCACCACTTCATGCCAGGAAGACTAAAGTGTGTTATTTGGCTCTGGATGAAAATGATTTCATTTGAGGAGGGAGCCTGTCATTTGCATCTTGAATAAATAGGTCCTAACAAGAAGAGATCTGTTTAATGGAGAGATTTGGTGAATTCAGTCTGAATCCTGCCTGACTTGAGGTCCTGAGACAATAATTGGGATGAGCAGAGTAAAGCTGAGAGCCCTTCATGGGACCAGACAGCGTATGAGGGCTTCAGTAGAAATTGAACTGTACAACTCTGTCAGTGCAGCTGGAATGGGAAATGGGATGTTTATAGGCCTGGGAATTGGCACTCCCTGCACAAATTGTGTATTGTGTATAATTATCTGGCCTGGCTTGGAATGAGGGTGGATGGAAATTAAGAGGCATGATCCCACTGAGCAGCTATCGCCGGGTCTCGCGCTCTGGCACAGCATCAACTCAGTTCCTGCCACCAGTTACCGGCACCCACAGCCCCGTCCCTCCCTCAGCAGTTGTCCCATGTGTCCTTGTCAGGTGAGGTGGTGGCGGTGTGTCCCGGGGCTGGGCGAGGCGGTGCCGGGCACGGCTCTGCGGGGAGCTGCGGGACTACAGCTCCCACAAGGCTCCGTGGCAGCACAGCCCTCGCAAAACGCCTCCATTTTTGGCTGTAATATTTTGGCTAGGGAAAACTGTGCTTTTCGGTTCAAAGTGAGGATTTTTAAGCACAAACTGCTGCTATTTGCAAATAAAGGAGTAAAAAGCCCTCTGTTAGAAAACGATAGGTGCAGTGATTGTCAGTGGCTCCGAAACAGATCATATTCCTGCTCAAATTGTTGCAGGTTGACGAGGCAGGATGGGGATGAGTGGGATGAGGAGATTAATGCGAATTTAGTTTTTAAAGGCTGCTTTAAAGTGGTGTGGATGGATGGATGGTAGAGCTGTCAGAACCAGAACCTCCTGGCAGAGCAGGGCTGGGTTCTGTGCAGGTCGGGGTGCTGAGCAGGTCAGGATGCTGGGCAGGGCTGGGTGCTGAGCGGGCTGGGTGCTGTGAGGGTCAGGGTGCTGAGCAGGGCTGGGTGCTGCCGTGTCTCCCAGTGCTGCTATTCTCCACAGCTGACTGCGGCAGTGCAGAGAACAGCTCTGGAGATGTTCCGCTCTCCCTGTCAATGTGTACTTGGGGAGTCCTTAATCCACGGGTCGCTGACGTGATAAACAATAATGTCTCTTTTGGAGCTGTTACGACTTATCATGTTAATGGGCACTTAGGGAGTCTTTAATTGGTGATTTGTGCATGCACTGTCACAAAATTTTAAAACACATTTACCATCATTTCTGGGGTGTTTTAGAAGCACCAGTTCACTTCTCTGAGAGATGAACAAGCAAACCCACCTCGAGTCACTCACCCCGCCTGCTCGCTCGTGGCATCAGCTCCATCTCACTGGGAAAAGGCTGTTCCTGCCTTTGTAAAATCAAAGGTAGTGGCACCAACAACTACCTCTTGCCAAGCTACTCTGTTCCCAGCAGCAAGCCCAGCGGGTCCCAGAGAGAGGCTTGCTTGCCATGTTTGCCTCCCCAGCAGCAAACTGGTCTTGCCAGGATTTCCCTACTGGGGCTGCTGCACAGCTGGGTGCTGGGAGCACAGATTAAAAAGCAGTAAAGCCAAGAGCTCTACAAACATCCATCCCAAAGATCTTATTCCTCATATTTAGGGTTGAATAGCAAAATAAAGAAATCTTCCTTACTACTAGGATGGAACTATCTCTGGTCTGTCCACCACAGAGCAAAAAAACTACCCAGTTACTGGTCTCGCAGTGGGGTAACTGGGTAACCTGAGCACAGCAGTCAGAACTGCGGGTTCAGCTTCAGGAGCAGGTCACCCTCACAGAGATGCTCACCCTCTAGACACCAGACCCCACTCCAAGGGCTGGGGGGGCTTGGCTGTGGGACCCCCCAGCACAGTGCCAGGGACTGTGGGTGCTGTGGGGCTCCTTGGCAGGGCAGTGAGTGCAGTGCAGGGAGAAGCTGTAATTAATGGCACCTGCCATGGCTGTCAAGTTCCTCGTCATTAGTAATAAAGTGTGTGTCAATGCTTAATTAAAATTCTGCTTGTTTTTAAAGCAGTGCTTCCTAACTACAGCTCCCATGTGCAGCGGCGGATCCGATCAGCCCGGTGCACTCGCTGTCTTCAGGTGAGTTCATCTCTCTCTCTTCCTGGCTCTAATTTTTCCCAGCCTCTCCTCCCAGCCCGGCTGGTTCCAGGAGCAGGTTGAGCTGGAAGACTGTAACTGATGGAGTTTCCATAGCAATGCTCTTCGTCACCGCTTTGCCATTTCCAGCTCTGCCTCCAGCAGATCATATTCTGCTTTCTGTTCACCCAAGGATCTGACTGGGAGCAGCCCGGAGAGCCTCTGGCACCTGCGAGCCCAGTGGAGCTGGGATGGGCACTGCCCAGGGGCACCACAACCAGCCCCCGGGAACACACCCTGCTGCTTTCTAGCCTTGCTCCCATGTGTCATCAATCCTGCAAGGAAACATCCAAAACAGAAGAGTAGAATCCCAAAATGGTTTGGGTTTGGGAGGGGCTTTAAGGCTCATCTCATTCCTACCCCCCCTGAATAACTCTGGATGCTGCTCAGTGCCTGCACTGGGGACAGGTTCAATGCCTTCAGACCCAGAATATCTCTTGCCCAGCTCTCCTCCCCTTAGCACCTTCAGGGAGAGGCCACACTGGAAGATGCAGAAACCTGGCTCCCAGTGACCCAAAGAGCCCAGAATTGGTGCAACTGGCCACTATGTGTCCTCAGTAGATCTGGGAATGGGGCAAAGTGATCCTGCTCACCTCGGGGTACACAGGGCTCTGCTCAGGGCCACAGCCTGGATGGAGCCAAGTCCTCAGGGATGGTATTCCTGCCATCCCCAGTCACCTGGGGGGCATCCCTCTGTCCCCATTCCCTCTGGCAGGGTGGAGAGGGGGCCTCAGGAGTCTCTCTGAGGGGTCCCCTCACACACTGTATGGAGCAAGTACTCAGCAGAATTAGCTGGAATGAACAGGGGCTTCCAGGGAATGCTGAGTGCTGGATGTTGTCCTGCCAGTGCAAGCTCGTTTGTCTGAGCATCATCTGGCAGCTCTGGGGGGAAAGAGCCTGATAGAGTCTGAAAAATTCATTGAAATGTTGGGTTCCAGCCAGAGAGAAAACATCACTGAATGGCAACATAAAAGGAAATTGTCCCATAACATTCCGAGAGCACTTCAGTATTTGTCCTCTTTATTTTAAAGTGTCGAGGATCTTTGGGAAACACTCTGGAATGGGACTTTTATAGATGGTCTAAATTAAACTTCACTTAATATTATAAGCAATAAATCCTCATTGTCAGGTTTTGTTTAGCGGGTATAAAAATGATTGGTGGGAGCTGTAGCTTTTTCTGAGACTGGAAGATCAGTGTTTTCACCGCGCAGTCTGTCCCCAGCGTGCGAGACGTGTCCCCAGCCCCAGGCGCATCCACAGCGCATATTCCACAGGTCATTTCCATGCTCTGCTCCTGCAGGAAGATGGACCAGGAGGCTCCTGAACTTCGGGATGGATATGTGTTTTCATGTGATTCCAGGAGCTGGAGCTCTGAGGAATCCAAGAGCTTCTTTGAGGAAGACCCCAGGCAGCCACAGGCTTTGGAATCTCCAAGGGGGCACAGGGAGTTGGAAGCTGATATTTGAGCTCTGTCACACAGGTGGGTGCTGGAAGCAGCAGGGAAATTCCCCAGACACCACAACTCAAGGACACCCTGGGCTCTGTTTTTGGCTAGTGAGAAGCAAGTAAAACAAATTAGAGCATTGAAATGGGAGATACTTTTCCAGGCTTCAGATTTCTGCACAGTGTGGTTTGATTGGAGTTATGGAAACACATTAGGTCATTTTTTAATGTAATCTTTTTTAAACTCTGTCAGTATCTCTGGGTTTGGCCACCTGTCCTTTGAGGCCACAGGTGCAAAAACCTGATCCCCTTTGCCTTGCAAGTGAGCTCGTTGCTGTGGCCATGTCCCTGCTGCCCAGGTTTGGGCAGTGATCCTACTGTGGTCCTGCTGGCCCTGGAGGACATCCCTCTGTCCCTTGTCCCATCTGGCAGGGTGGAGAGGGGGGCTCAGGAACCTCTCCAAGGGGTCCTTCACATGTTGCATGGAGCAAGTGTGGCACGGGCCACAGGGAGAGGAGGGGGCCTCGTTTTTCCAGAGCCTGCCCGGCAGCATCTGCCAGCAGCCTCCAAAACGATAAACCCCAATTTAGTGCCGTTTATGACGGAGAAATCATGTAACAATTACAGGAGATTTACCCCCTTCTATATATTTAGGCTGAAGGTGGCATTTCCAGTGACGTCCCAGCTGTGCCGCCCGGGCCACGCCGCCGCGGCATCGGGGATGCAATTTCAGGAGAGATCTTTAGGTGCAAATTGATTTTGCCATGAATATTTATGCGGCGTGCGAGGCCGCACGTGTGCGGCGGGGGAAAATGTGGGGCTCGGCGTGGGATGCCAGAGCAGCCGCCCGCCCTCCTTTTGCCTGGAATAACAATTGGAATATTTATAATCTCGCCGTGGCCGCGGCGCTGGCAGGGAGGGGTGTTCCTGGCGCGGCCGGGTGGGACGCGGGGCGGCGGCAGGGCTTGCCCTGCGGCTGATTTGGAATGCGCAGAGCATCCCTGCGCCGCTCGGGCCCCGGCAAGAAACCCAGGAAAGACAAGAAAAATGAAGGCAGGCGCAATCTCATTTTCTGAGGGCTGCAAGTCAGCCAGGAAATGGCTATTATTCCATCGACACTGTCGGTATTAAGTTATTTCCTTCACTAAATACGAGAATGTTCATGAATATCTATTGAGTTCCAGGTACTGGCGTCTCCCAGCACTGCCGCTCGCTGATTGTGGCTTTATATTCCTCCGACAACACACCTCAATCTCACATTGAAGTGAAAGACAATAGTATTTTAAATTGGTTAATAAATCTCTAGATTGATGCTCCTGGAAGGCCCAGGAACTTCATCTCTATTACACGAATAAAAGTGATAACATTTTAACCACTGAAGTGCTAGGAATTTGGGAAGCTCCTTCCCGATGCCCTTCAGGGCGGCCACGTCCCCGCACCAGGGATGCATGTCAGGGGCAGCTGCTGCAGCGCTGCCTTTGGGGGGAAAGGGGAGTTTTTGGAGCAATGAATCCTGTCTGGGCAGGACGAGGCAATTGCTCTGTCTTGGCTCCTTTTTGCTTCCTCAAGCCTCCACTCGGGTCCATATAAGGAGTGGAAAATTCCCTTTTAACACCAAAATGGAAGCGGCTCAGCTCACTCGTGGCCTGCTGGGTGCCTTATTTGGCTCTGGGGATCCCTCTGCACCTCGTCCTGGCCCTGTCAACCTCCCTGTGTCCTTCTCAGGAGACAGGCAGAAAATAGGAAATACTCATGGATACACCAGGCATCACCCCCAGCCTGGAGGGAGCTGACCCCATCCAGCCATACCATGAAGGTGCACATGTGCCAACAGCTGTGGCACAGACACAGACAGCCACGGGATCCTGGGTGGGTGCACTGGCCCCACTGCACCCCCTGGCCCGTTCCCCCACTCCCCCAGGGCTCCTGTGTCTCCCCACCCCGCACCGGGCGGGGCTGAGCTGCGCCAGAGCCGCCGGTGAAATGTCAGTGGGCAATTTTCCGCTCCTCTCCTCCTCCAGATCTCCTTTTGTTCTTGTGCTGGGAAGCAGAGCGTGATCTCTGCCTGCCCCTGGTCCCAGTCAGGGTGGTAGGTGCAGGATGTGGCCCCAGTGCCAGGCACACACTGACCAGGACTGCCCCATGCTCACAGTGTTTGGCACCACTGGTGCCACCACTAAATAGAATTTGGAAGAAATGGAGTCCTTTTACTTCTATGAATTCTTATAAATTATAGGGAGATGAGAATATTTTAATATCAACCAGAGTATTTCAAGTACAAAGAGCTGTTCTGAAAATGTATTGAATATTTTTCCACTGATGTTTAGTGTCTGTAAGATTCCTCGGGGAGTTTACAACAAGTGGAATACTTAAGGATATAGTGCCATAGGTTCTTTCAGTATTTTCTTTTCAAGGAAAGTAACCTCTGAATTATCTAGGAAGTACATGAACAACATGAAAGGAAGATTATGCACAGAAAGAAAAAAATATGCAGAGAATTCAATTATGCAAAAAAAGTGATGTGCTTTGCTTAATTCCCCAAACACACCTCGCGCAGCAGTCACCGCAGCAGCCTCGGTGCATGCAGACGAGGTTTCCAGGTCACCCTCCCTGGCTCTTTCTGATCATTCTGTGCTCCCATTCTCTGTCTTGTGGGGTTGACAGGATCAGGGTTCATTTATGTCCCTCCCTGGTGCTGCGTCGGGGCGGGAGACCCAGCAGGACCCTATTCTGGAGAGACTCACGGTGGGGAAATCCCACCATTTCTGGAGTTCTGGCTCTGGGGATCTAGGACAGGTGGGTCACAGCCCCTGGGAAGGGAGGGGAGGCTTTACTCTGGGTTTATTACTCTGCAGACACTGCCACTCGCAGCCCTGTGGTGGCACAGCCACTGCTTCTCCAGAGAGGAGAGCCGGTGGTGCCACACGCTGTGGTGGGGATGAGGGGCACGGGGAATGCTCCCTGGGTTGCAGGAGGTGGCTGCAGTGTGGTTCTGTGCCCTGGAACGGGGCTGGACCCTCTCACTTCTGCCCAGCCCTGGAATGCAAAGTTCTGGTTCCAAGCCCAGAAAGGTGGGCAGGGCTGCTCCAGTCAGTGTGGGGTATGGAGTGCAGGGTGTGGGGTGCGGGGTAGACTCAGCCCTGAAAAAGGGGGGGCTGAGCTGCCAGAGGCCCCGCTGGGTGTGAGGGACACTGGGGAACCAACTCTGCTGTAAATTCCTACCCACTGCTTCCAGGACTGAGCTGAGCTGACACAGGGGTGTGTTTGTTTGTTTATTTATTTATTTATTTATTACCCCATTAGTTGATACATTTGCATTGAGTCTCGGGGAAAGAAAATGAAGTGTCTTCTCCAAATTGAATGACGTGAATTATTCTGACCGAAGTCACTAATTAAGACCTCATTAGCAGCCCAAATTTGTGATAGATCAGCAGTGGACTTGGCACAGTGGTTTAATTTAATGATTTCTTGCATTACTTTGTTAATCATCTTTAGTCTGATTTAATTTATGCCAATGTGACTATCCTAATTCCTAATTAAGGCATTGATGGCAGGGACGCCACCACTGCCCAAGAATTCCAATCATGGATAGTGCAGAAGCAGATCTGGGTTCTTATTTTTTGGGATGTGGGTGGGTGTGTGTGTGGGACTCCTAACCTACTCCCAGCCTGGCATATGCAGTGCCCACAACCCCACTTTGGACACCTCCAGCTCAGGCTGGGATTTTTCCCAGTGTTCCCAAGGCTGAGCTGATCCCAGGGGTCTGAAAAGCAGTGGATCCTGCTGCAAGGTGCCACTAGTCCAGGATCGCTGTTCCATAAGGAAGCATCCGCACGGGCTTGGCCAAGGCAAATTAGAGAGTTTGCAGGGAAGAACATCTGCTAATGCAAAACATTTATGCCAGTCGATATAAATTTATTTAGTGCAATAAATGACATAATTGAATTTTTATTTCCTTAATATATTTCCCTAAAATAACGAAGATTTGGAGTGTCCCTGGCCCACAGATGTCTTTCATGGGGACGTATTTCCTGTACTATTACTCTTTCATAAATCTGACGTTTGAACAGTTTAATAAATGAGCAGTTGTTTGACTTGTTTCACTTTCAATACATTCTGGTGGATTAATAAAATGTATTTCAAAAGGAAGCTCGATAGAACATGCTATAAAAATTCGTGATTTATTAGCGATACATTTGCTATTAGTTGGGACAGATACTCAAAATGTCATTAAGGTTAAAATAATAATCAATCAAACTAATTAGACACTATTTTTCATATGCAAATATAATTAAGCATCCATTTCTCAATAACTTTAAAGAGAATTATTGAAGCTGCACAAAGTGTGCTGAGTCCTTACTTGAGCTAATGAAATGGCAGCTCCTTCCCTGCATATGCAAACAAAATTGATTAACCACTTTGTGCTTGGCTTAATAACCCAGGAGGGGCTGGGGGAGCAGGGCTGAGGGCTGGGGGTGTCACTGCCCTGCCCATGCCCTAAATTCCTGCTTTCCAGGGAGCTGGAGTCCAGATGGGAAGTGGGATGCTTGTCTTGGTGTGGGTACCACAAGTACCACCATCTGCAGACCTGCCTCACCGGTGTTTGCTGGTGTTTTTCACTCTGACTGTTCATTTCCAGGGAAAAACACCATTTTGCTACAAGAAGGGTTAATAAGAGATGTTTATTTATGAACTCGGCATATTACTGTTGCATAATTTGAATACAGTGCTATGAGCTTTTTTTATTGCCTGCTATAATTTCATTTTTAAAGCTTCCCCTATGCCATACTTTACAAATGATATCGCAAACAAGAAATAAATTCTGTTTTGCAGCTGTGCTAACTATATTTACCCATGGGATACACTATTTTGTCCTTGACATAAATCCCCTGGGATTTCACTCGGAATTACTTTGGCATGCCACATTCCCTGCATCAGGGTATTGTGCACCAAGTCTATGACGGGGCTCTGGCGGAGCCGCCGGATCGCTGCGAAGAGAAAGAGGCACTTGTTTAGCATATTACCATGAAAATCAGTCAACTCACACATTAACGATTGTCAAGAAACCTGGGAGAGGGAAATAAGGGAAATAACTGTGGATTAAAGCAGCGAGGATCCCCCAAGCAGCGATGGGAGGGGTTGGGGGGGCCATGCCCTGCAGCCCAGCACACCCCGAGCATCACCTGCTCCTCCTCCTCTCATCCTATCAGCTGTCTGTTGTGCCCATCCCTGGGTCCCCTAAATGTCCTGGGGTCCTCCCTTGAGTCCCTGTCCCTCTGCAGTGGTGGGAGGGGCCGGGGGGTGATGACCTCCCACCCAGCTTAGCCCCAGCATCACCTACTGCTGCTCCTCCCCTCATCCCATCACCTGGCTATTGTGTCCTGGGCACCCCAAATGTCCCCGGGTCCTCCCCTTGTCCCCATCCCTTGGCAGGGTCAGTCTGGCTGTGTGTGACACGCTTTGGTTTTAGTCTTTTCCCAGGATTTGAAGCCCCTGGAGGCCTTACCTGCCACTGCCCCATGTGCAAAGAGGCAGGAATGCCGTCGGCAGGTGTGTGAGCAGCAGCTCCCGCCCCTGCCAGCTCTGCTCCTCCACAGCCCCAAGGTGCTTAAACCACCTCTGGATATGGATCCTGCTGTTAATTGGGGGCCCGATTTTCTGCAGGTGTCAGGCTCCAGGACATCAGGATTAATGAAATTCATCCCCCCTCTGCCTCTGCGGCACCGGCGGAGGCGCCGGAGCTGCCAGGAAAGGGGGTCTGTGCCTGGCACGCGGCAGGAGCCGGCGGAGCTGACACTGTCAGCAGCTCTCCGGGGACCAGCATATTTTTGTCGATCATGTAGCATCAGGTTCTCGTGTCACTGCGTTACGGAGCTTGATGGCACTTAATACACCGTGACAAGGTGTAACATCAGAAATGGAACACAAAATGAGATCAAACGGCATCGTGGTCCCCAGAGGGCCCGATCAAATCCGATGGATGGAAATTTGAAGGGGAAAAAAAAAATGCAAACTCTCCCCCCTATAGAAACCTTTGGAATCCCATTATCCTGGGCAGCCAAAGCCGGGCTGGGCTCCTGTGGGGAGGAGGATGTGGGACTTGTGGGATGGAATCTCACCCTGTCCCTGCAAGCCATGGGACCCGCAGACCCCCTGAGTGCCGGCCTTGCAGTGGGAAGCAGCTCCAGCTCCTGGCTGGAGTGGGGACACCCTGTGTGAACAGGGACCCATCCTGGGGTTGGGTGTCAAACCACAATTGTGTCCCCTCTTGCAGGTGAGGAGGGTGATCCCAAAGAGAGGACCCCCAGGACAAGGTCCTGCCGCACTATGCTGGGTGTCTGCAGGCAGTGGCTGATCCAGTGGGCACTGTCCAGGGGAGATGATGGGAGGGACACAAATGTCAGGTTCCTGATCCACAGGCAAGTTCCTCCAGGGAAGCAGGTCAAGGGTAGAACACCTTGGGAAAGATAAAAAAAAAAAAAAAGGACAATTTTTCACATATCTCAGCAATTTTGAGAAGAGGAAAGAAGCCATTTTTCAGCAAAGAAGAGCTCTTTTTATTCCGAAAATGTTAACCAGATGTTCACAAGAGGTACGTCATGGAAAGAATGAATGAGGTCTCTGGTTGGGACTAACCCCCGGCCCCTGGGAGCTGTGGGGCTGCTCCGTGGGGCTGCTGGGGCTGAAACAAAGGCAGATGTGCTTGGGAAGGCACCAACTCCAGTGCCCATGGCTGTGGGTTGGAGGGTGTGATTGCAAACACATACTGGCTGGCCTGAAGAAAGGGCTCCCTCATCCCTCCAGGGGATTGCAGCTCCTGCCAAGGAGCTCCCACTGCCCCACTCTTAGTGCCAGGTCACCACAGTGGCTCACAAGCCTTGCAGTGCCCTGGGATGCTCATGGAGATGTCAGAGCCAAGGAAAAACCAGAGGTGGTTCAGAGTCAGAACCACTGAAGTTTGCAGAGTTTTAGGCAAAGCAATGATGTTATTTTTGCAGCCCAAAGCACGGTGCACCTTGCAGCATTGCCACAGTCACACCATGCCACCTCTGTCCCCATGTGCTTACATGTCACTGCCATGCTGCTCTTGGTGCCCCTCTCGCTGCTGCCGTGGCCCCTGTTCCTGGCACAGGCACTGGCACACGGCTCCCACTTTACTTGCTGCCAGGTGAGAGACAGCACCTGCCCTGCACCCAGACGGGGACCAGAGTACTTGTGTCCCCAAAGCCCTGGGGCACAAAGTCCTGGCCACCTCCACCAGCTCATGGCCACGTGCCCGGTGGCTGCTGATGACATAAGTAATGAACATACTGAACCTGTTGCATTATTACCCCATTTTCCTGTCTCTGTGGCCAGAGAGAGCTGCTGGACCAGGGTCCCAAGCTGGCAGCTCCACGGGGGTCTTCTCCCAGCTGAGGTTGCTGAAGCTCCCACCAGACAGGAGCCCTGAACTCCAGCTCAGGGCTGGGGTTAAACCCAGGGCTGGGGGGGTCTCACCTGAGATTAAGGGGAGGTGATGACTTTTTTCCCCACAAATGACCATTGTCACCACATCAGCAAACACCCACAGAGGTGCATCCCACAGCTGTATCCCCATTCCTGTGCCGTGTGCCTGCACAGCCAGTGGCACTTCGGGATTGGTGCAGCAGCACCAGAGCCTGTTAGTGCAAATCAGACAGCAAACACAGAGCAGCATGTACACTGATACTCTGTCCCTTGTATTTTTTTTTTTTTAGCAGCAAAACCTAAATCAAATCAGGAGAAAAGGCCGAGGCAGCATCTAAACAAGGAGACTCATCACTGCATGGAGTCCTGGAGTGGGGAAATGAGGAGTTTTCACCCTCTGGCTGCACCCAAGGCCATGAGAATCAGCAAATCGTTAATAGGGCTGAACCTCTGCAAGCAGCCAAAGGGAGAAACCTGCCAGAGGCTGCTCCTTTTCTGAGTCTGGCCCTTGTCGCATCCCTGCTGGTGGCCACTGGGTCCCCTGACCCCTGCCCACCCCAAAGGGACAGTGCTACCAACCAGGAGGGGGTGTCAGAAAGAGCTGAGACACAAACTGGGCAGAGGGACTGCCAGGTTAATGCTGCAATTAACAGACTTTGTCTATTTGTTATGAATAATGATCACAGTTATTTTTTCCTTGGGGGCCTCAGTCTGTCTGTCTGCATTTTCACTGTCTCTCTCCTCCTCGGACTATCTGTGTCGTTCATAGCAGCTGTGGCTGCCCCATCCCTGGAAGTGTTCAAGACCAGGCTGGAGGGAGCTTGGAGCAATCCGGTCTAGTGGACCCTGCCCACACCAGGGGATGGAACAAGATGAGCTTTAAGGTCTCTTTCAATCCAGACCACCCTGTGATTCTGTTCTATTCATGTTGGCAGTCCTTGCAGCACTAGCAGGATGGTTCGTTAGCACAAATGGGTGATGATGCTGTGCCTGATGAACAGTATTTGTGGCAGCTTCTAAGGGTGCCCCATCACCAGGAGCAGGTAACACGGCTTCAGAACGAAGTGAGAGCCCAGAACTGCCCAGGAAGCTCTCGTGACCCTGTGCAGGAAAGATCCCTCCAGCCACGCGTGGACACATTGGAGCAGGAAGAGTGTGGCATCAGGGACTAGCCAGCTCCTGGGACACTCTGCAAGGACAGGAGTCAGCTGTCTTCGGGCAGTTGTCTGTTGGTTGCCAAGTTGAGGGGCATGGACACATCCTCAGGGCAGGTACAGACCTCCCTGTCCTCCAGACACATCCTCCTGCTGCTGGGCAGGGTCTGTTCCCCAAAGCCCCCAGACTCCACCAACACAGCCCTGGGATCATCTCAGCAGCATTTCTGGAGCCCATTTGCACAGGCTTTAGCAGCAGCAACATCCCCCTGTCCCAGGGCAGGGCAGGGCAGTGGGCTGACCCGGGGACTCCTCAGCAGCCAGTGTGACAGAGCTGCAACTCCTCCAGGTGAGGGGCAGGGAGATGCTGAGTGCGAGATGGATGGCTGCTGGGGTGGGCTCCCACAGTCATGTGTCTCGATTTCATCACTAATATACACAATTAATAAACTTAATTACACGTAAAATTGCGGCAGCTGAAAAATGAGTGCAATTCCTTCTCCTCCATCTTTGCACCAAGCCTTTGCTGAGGACAAGGGGTGCAAAGGTGTCACCACAGCCCCCTTTGTTTTTGGGAAACCTCTCCTGTGGGCCTGTGTCTGGGTCTCCAGTGCTGATGGAGCTGCCTGAAGTGGGATCCAGCCTCAGAAGGGACATCTCTTTGTGGCTGTGATGTGCTGATTCTGCGCAAAGCGATCAGTGTGCTCTGTGCTGGAAGATTAAATGAGTCCGTGATGCAGAACATCACCCTGGGCAGATGGTGCTGATCCCTCACACCCTGCACTGATTCTGGTGGCTTAGAAGAGGACAGGGATGTCTGTTCTGGAGAGTGATGGGTGCACATGAGGATACTGGGGCTCTGCAGGGTGACCCCTGCTCCCTCTGGGTGGGCTGTGGTGGGAAGGCGAGAGACACACGCAGTTGTGTCACTCACACCTCACTCAGGTGTGAGAAGCTGATGCTGTGCAGGTGGGAGGGTCAGGATGTTGGGTCCAGAGATCTTCATGGACCAGCATCTCCAGTCATCTAATCTGGAGGAGAAGGGGTTAATGGCTCCCCTCTGCTGCAGCACTGAAGTCCATTAGTTTTGCTAATTGCTTTGGAGTCAGTGATTCAGCAGCTCATGGAAAATGCATCTCTGCCTAATGGTTAATTGGCCACCCGTGATCAGTTTGCCTCGAGGTACTGGGAAGGGGCTGCACCCCATGCCAAGCTGCCCATGCACCACCCAGCACCACCCCCTGCCACAAAACGAGGTCTCACCGTGCCTGGCCAGTGCCACAGTGGGCTGGTCCCACCCCACAGCTCTGCAGGGACCTGCTGTGAGTCTGGAGGCTGTGGTGTGACCAAAACCCCTGGAGTGCCACAACGGGCAGCTGGGCTTATGAGGCAGCAACAAGGCCAGGTGCTGCACAGGTGGCAACTCAGGTAAAGGCTTTCACTCCTGCCTTGTGCCTCCTTTAATCTTCAAAGAATTAACATGGGTGTGTGCAGAATAATTTCAACGCACTCTATTAATGCCAGTGCCGGTGTCACCAGAGAAGCTTTACTTTCCCAGGTAATGAATGTGGCCATAAGTACTTTGCGACCATATGGTGATTATGCTTAATAATGGACATTTTCTGTAATTAAACAGTTTTATTAAGGCATTATTAGCCCTTTAAGTTGAAAAATAGCAGAACAGAGGTGTAATAGGGTGCTAGCATCTGTATTGGGTGAGCAGATGGAGGGGAAGCTCCACCCTTGTGGAGGGAACTCAAAGCCCAGCTCGTGCCTTGCTGGGAGCATGTCCCCAGGCAGTGGCAGTGCCAGCAGTGCCAGCAGTGTGCCTGTACCCAGCCCTCACACCACGTGGCCGTGGGTCCTCTGCTGCCCGTGGCAGGGCTGTCCCACTGGGCAGCTGCAAGGCCGGGGATCCCCGGCACACACCCCCTTGGCAAGTACCGTGGCAGAGCTGTGGTCTGGCAGTAAGGTCTCCCTCCAGCGTTTGTCCCCTCTCACTGGCACTCATCATCCTCTCAGCCAGAGACTCCCCTGGGAGCAGGACAAGGACAGGGATGAAGCCCTGCAGAGAGCTGCCCATGCCAGGGTGTTCCCTCCCGCTGGAGGAGGGATCGGTGAGGGGCTGAAGGGACCCTGCAGCACCAGCATCACACCTGGTGCAGTTTTGTGGCCATGAGGAGGTTTGTGTCAGACTCCCCAGCACTGACCAGAGGGGAAGGAGCCGTGACATTGCTGGGAATGGTTTTTTTCTCCATCTGAATTTGTGCGGCCTGTCCTCTAATCATTTGTACGTTATCCATCATCCCCTGCCTCCCCGTCCCTGCTGTCGCACAGCTCCAGGCAATCCATCTTACAGTTAAAAAATTGTCTCTCTTACACAGGGGCTTTCAAACAAGACAAATAGAAAGAATAAGATCTGGTTTTGAGATGCTGTGTACAGGGTGAGATACATAAAGCGGCGGGTAAAAGATCCCATCTGATTGTCGGGAGCAGATCTACGGTGCTGTCAGTACAGCACAGTCCCTCCACGGGGAACGGGCAGGATTCAGCCCCCACTGAGCAACAGCATTTCCTCTGAGCCACAGCACTGGGGATCCAAGCAGGATTTGGCCCCAGCTGAACAGCATCATCTTGTCTATGCCACCGCTCTGTGGATCCGAGCAGACCCACCAGCCCCAGATCAGGCACCATGCAGCCACCCAGCCATCCTTAGTGGCTTTGCTGAAACCTGAGGGCTAAGTCTGGCAGACTGGCACAGAGCCTGGCACAGAGCTTGGCACTGAGCCCTCCTAGTCTGCTGGGACTGACCCCAATGCTGCTGCTGCTGTTGTGATCTTGCCTGTAACACCATTCACACCTCAGGGATTTGGAACTAAGTTATAGTTGATCCAGGTTCTGTTGGGCAGGAGAGGCAGGAGGGCAGACAGCACCCTGAGCTGAGCCCACCAGGAGCCAGGTGGGAACCTGAGCACAGGGGACAGCACAGACCTGACCACTGGGGCAGAACCAACCCGTTCCTGGTACCTGTAAAGACACATCTGCCCTGTGATAAACTGTTCCTGCAGTAGCTTAGTCTGCCTTACAGGATTTCTCTTCATCAGAAAGTCAATCTGATTCCCCAGCTCTTCCTCTTCCCTGGACAGAGCACTCCAGGCTGGCCAGTGCCACGGGCAGTGATGCCCTTGGCACATCAGCTGTGCTGGTGCTGTGTGTCCAAGGCTGATGGGATCTGTGCCATGGCCTGGGTGTGACTCCATTAGTTATCACATTACTTAAATGCTGATAAGTCCATGATCACCCCAGGGAAGATAAGGAGGCAGGGGGCCAAGCACCCCGTAGATCCAAAGGTTTTGTGCTCAAACACACCTGCTTTAGGCAGGGTGGATAAATACCTGCTCAGAGCATCTCAGTGCCTGTGCACGCTCAGGATGCTGAAGACTCAGGATGAAACACTCAGCATTCCACTTCCAGGGTGGTTCCTGGGGATGTGAGTGCCCAGGGAGCCGGGTCAGTGCCGGGCTGTGTGGTGCCAGGGGAGGGGGGACACTGTGGCTCCGTGGTGATGCAGAACTGCGCGTCTTCCTTGCTCCCTAATGAAACAAAATAAATTTACGTGGTGCTGTATCCTCCCCCCACACACTTCCCTTCATTTCTCTTGCTAAGGCAAAGGCATCTGATGGTAGTTTAGACAACCCCAGCTCTTGCCTGAGCTGCCACGCTCCGAGCTGCCTGCATTTTTATGAGCTGACTTGTTATATGGGGTGGAAGTATGCAAAATATGTCAAGCCCAAGCAGAGATTTGAATCGAAATTACTCTAATTAGTTGTAATAATTTTTTTGCATTCCAACATAAAACAATGTTAAAAAAAAATCCATTACAATAGTTAAAAGACAAATCATTTAGCGAGTCCCTCACTTTATCGCTTTATTAGACAATTTCCTTTGCCACATTTGGAACATGCGGCTGGGTGATCGCCCAGGGCTATTCCAGTGCAAGCAGCACTGGCGGAGAGTTCATCCTGTCATTAGTCAAACGTCATCACTGCAGGACCAGTGGCCTTGTCAAATTAGACACCATCTCCAGGCATCAGTGTGGTACCAAATTGGGAGAAAAACTGTGTTTTCTCTCTCCTCTCCTTCCTTTCTTCATCTCTACAATAAGCCAGGTTGATTCTTCTTTTGGGTGAGCCCCAGCATAGAATGTATGAGCAGGGATGGACCCAATTTATTGTCGCTGGTGTGATCCCTGGGGATCCTTTGATTTGGGAGATGATGTGAGCGATAGGAAGAAATTCTTCACTATGAGAAAGAAATTCTTCACCTTCCACTAGACCTGGCTACTCCAAGCCCTGTCCAACCTGGTCTTGAACATTTTCAGGGATGGGCAGTCACAGCTTCTCTGGGCAACCTGTGCCAGGGCCTCACCACCCTCTGAGTAAAGAACTTCTTCCCAAAATCAAATCTAAATATCTCTCCTTTTAGTTTTACTCACCTATGTAAAAAGCCACTCTCCATCTTTTTTATAAGCCTCTTTATGCACTGGAATGCCACGGCGCACGGAAAACTGCAGGCAGGTTTCTGTGTCGGAGCCGGGGCGGGACCGTCGTGCCCTGCACCCTGCCCGTGCCCACACCGTGCCCACACCTTCCCGGGGCTGGCACCCACCCTGCCCCTCGGGAACCGGTCGGTGGATGTGACCACAGTGCCCCGCTGGAAGGTAAAGGGCAGGACGCCCCGACCCCGCGGGTTTGGCCCATCCCGGTGGGGACGGGGCTGTCGCCGGGCCGCGCTGCGGGCACGGTGAGGAGGGAGCGTCAGCGCGTGTCAGCGCAGCCACCCCGGCCCTGCCTTTGGACAGATTAAGCAAGTTGCTCATTGCCTGTGACATAATTTAGATGAATGGGGTGGGTAATCCATCAGGCAGAGCCCCGCGCAGCCGGGGGGGATCCCATTACCTTACACGTGTTAACAGCCCAACTCCTTTGTACAAACAACAAAGTGGCGCTCCTGAAAAGCCCGATTTTCCCTCATTGTCTGCGAGAGGAGCGGCGGGTCGGCGGTGATGGATGGCGGCGCTGGCAGGGCGGGATGCGGCCGTGCCGCGGGTGAAGAGGGACACCGTGTGGGGACACACCGAGGCACCGCCGCACGCACAACACCTGTAGGAGCCCAGAAGATCGGCGGTGGTGGGAATGTCTCGAACGCCGAGAGCCGGCAGGCTGTGGAGACAGCCAGAAATTGTTGGTAGTAACACACTGTGGGAAAGAACAGGATGTGACTGGAGAAGGAGCCACAAGGAGGGAGTGCAGCACTTTTTTGGGACAAACGTCCTTGTTCTGTCTCCTGGAGATAAGCGCAACACCACACAGTGCAGGAGCAGGAATGAGGTCGAGAAGCAGCATGAACTGTAGAAGGAAGACCTGCTCATTCTCTCCAACTCCCTGACAGGAGGCTGGAGCAAGGTGGGGGTCAGACTTTGCTCCCAGGGAACAAGGGACAGGACAAGAGGGAACGGCTTCAAGCTGTGCCAGGGTAGGCTTGGTCTGGGCATCAGGAAGAATTTCTTCATGGAATTGGAAGGGGCTGCCCAGGGAGGTGGTGAAGTCAGCATTCCTCGAGGTGCTCAGAAAAAAATGTGGATGTGGCACTCGAGGACCTGGTTTAGTGCTAAATATGGTGGTGGTGATGAGCTGACACTTGGACTTGAGGATCTTTGACAGTGAGGCATCTGAGGGCACCCTGGGCACCCCAGCTCACTGGCACCCCCAGACAGGCATCCCTGGGCACCTCTGCCCATGGGGGCCCCCCTGACTGACATCCCTGCTCAAACCATCCTTACCTCCAGTAGCTGAGGTCTCTTTATGGTCTCGGGGCAATGTGATCGCTGGATGCTTCCCCATGCCGAGCCCTCATCCCATGGCACAGCCAGCAGCTGAGTCACCAGTGGTGCTCTCCATCAGGAGAGTCCTTAAAACCAGCCTCCAAAACCATTTCTCGTTCCTCAACTCCCCACCAGGAACATTATCCCTTAATTGCTGCATTTATCCAGACTTATTCTGTATATCCCCCAATAATGAGTATATTAGAGATGTAATTATTGCTGTCATAAATGTAATAGTGACAAAACAAGAATTGAAATAGTGTCTATGAGGATAATTCACCATTGCAATTAATACTGCCCTGCTTAGTTAATATGTCACCACTTCCAATAAATGCTGTCATTATCCCATTACTAATTCCATGGTATAATAATTATTGAGGTCATAATTAAGTGTCTATAGTCATCATGGGGTTGGGATGGGTGGGAGGATGCACAGAGTTCACAGTATTTTCACTTTCCAGGGATGCCTAGAGGGCAGCTGAGCAGCCATTTGGGCATCCCAGGAAAGCATCAGCCGTAGGATAGGATGGATAGAGATTGGGAAGAGCTGGGTGAATCTGGTTTAACTCTCAGCTTGGCTGGTTGCTCCTGGTGAATCTTTAAAGCATGTGAAGCTGCAAACAACATCAGTTCCTCAATTTTTCACTTTTTCATTATGGGAACATTGATATGATCCCTGTTGCTGCTCCATTCCCTTTCCCACTCTTTTTGCCCATCCCTCAGCCAAGTGCATTTTCTATCCAATGCAGATACTTCACGTTAACTCAACTTTTACAGGAGTTCAACTCAATTTTCCTCAGATTAAATAAAATTTCCAAGTGTCACTCACTAGCAAATGATCAGTGGGAAGGGGGTGGATTTTTCTAACCCTATCTCTGGTCCAATTACAATTTTTAATCTATATGTAGATAATGGTGAAGAAAACCCCTGTAGAAATGTCAGGAGTGAGGAGGTTATTAGCTGAGTTTTAATTACTGTCTATCATTCGTGGAAAACTGCGGTGCCCTGAGAAATTAGGTGACAGCTCCGGTTGTAGGAGTTTTGGTGGGCTTTAAAGGCAGGTGATTTTAAGCAGAGGTGTTTGGGGGTGGGCTGACCTTCCAGGTGGACAACATCAGTGGCAGCAGATTTTGCTGGGTCTCCTGTCATCTCCCCATCCCTAGAGTGGGCACCCATCCCACACACAGACCCAACGACTGGGAAATCATGAAATCATAGAATGGCCTGGGTTGGAAGGGACCTTAAGGATCATCTTGTCCCATCCCCCTGCCATGGGCAGGGACACCTTCCACTAGCCCAGGTTGCTCCAAGCCCTGTCCAACATGGCCTTGAACACTTCCAGGGATGGGGCAGCCACAATTTCTCTGGATAACCTGTGCTAGTGCTTGGCAAATCTTTCTGTGAAGAAATTCTTCCTGATGTCCAACTTGAACCTCCCCTGGTGCAAACTGAGGCTGCAATATTTGTGTGCCACAATGGATGTGCGATGATATTTGGAAATCACCTTTCCTGTCCTGCACAGCAGGGCTGATCTTCCCCCCCCAGCACAGTGCCCAGGACAGACCTCTCCCCAGAAATGCTGCCCAGGGATGCTCAGGAATGTTTCCCAGTCCCTCATTTCCGAGGAGGCTGCAATGCACCTGTCTTGGAGAGGGGCTGGGGCCAGGCTGCCAGTGCTGCTGAGGGACATTAGGGGATCTCCAGACCCAGAGAGGACCTCCTGCGCTCCCATCCTTGCACAGGGGCTTGAAGGGCTGCAGGGATGGCCCTTCCTGACAGGGCTGTATCCATCAGCCAATAAACAGCTCATTGCACGGGAAGAATTATCTCTGCTGGCATTAAGGTCGGCTGTAACACAGACATTATTCCCAGCGGGAGGCACATGAGCAGAGCCGGTGGCAGATCTCAGCCTGTAACTCTTGATTATTTACACCAGAGCTCCTGGAGGTGGAGGCACAAGGCCCTGGAGCTGCAGGGATGGCCACACTCACCCCGTGCTCTGTGGGGACACTGGGGATGGGGCACAGGCAGCCGTGGTGCCAGGTCCAGCCACAGCTCCTGCGTGCTCCTGGCAATGGGCTTCTGTCCCAGCCAGGTCTCTGCACCCCCAGAGCTGATTTAGCCCTTGATTTGGTGAGTAAAATGTGGTAGACTTCTGGGGTCCAGTGTGGTTTTCCCCTCTGGTGCCCTGTGTTCACTGTACACTCTGTGTCAGTTCTACTCTCTGTGTGCTGCTGGTGTGATTCGTGAGGGTGTCCTGTACAGGGTCAGGAGCTGAATTGATAGTCCTTGTGGGTCCTTTCCAGTGCCAGATATTAGGAATGAATTCTTCCCTGTGAAGGTGGTGAGGCCCTGGCACAGGTTGCCCAGAGAAGCTGTGGCTGCCCCATCCCTGGAAGTGTCCAAAGCCAGGCTGGACAGTGCTTGGAGCAACCTGGTTTAGTGGAAGGTGTCCCTGCCCGTGGCAGGGGAGTGGAAGGAGATAGTTTGTAAGGTCCCTTCCAACCCAAACCAGTCTGTGATTCTATGATTCTCTCAAAAGCATCCTGGTGGCCAGTCACCTCATTGGCACCTGGGGCAGCTCAGCTGGTGCTCAGTGAGCCAAGAGCCCTCCAGGAATTCCCTAGCCATATCCTTCGTTGCACTAATTCCATTTTCCTTTACTCAAACACAAATGACCACTCACATGCTAGCTTGCAGCTCCCACTGAGCCCCCCTGGTGATGGCAAATGCCCATGGGGGTCAGGAACCCACTGCCCCCCGGCCACCTGTCATTGTCATGGAAATCCTGATGCCCTTCCGTGCTTCCTGAAATTAAAATGTGCCTCCGCTATAAGTTGTTATCAAAAATAGAAGCATTTTATCTATCTTTAGCGCAGAACACAGATTGCATGGAGACATTCAATTTGGAGTCAATTTAAATTTCAATTGTCTGTGAAATCTAAATCAATAGGCTATAGTTCAATGGCGCTTTAATAAAACAGGACATAACGGAGGAATCATTAGGGATTACATATGATAAGAGATGGAAAACAGTGTCTGTGTAATGGTGGAGGAGCCATTAGAGAATTACCTCAAGCATTTGCAAGTAAACCAACAGCCTCCTTCTCCTCCTGAGACTAACGAGAAGACTTAATTGTGCTGCAGCAGCTAAAAATACATCTTTGTCAGCCATGGGATTGGTGAGCGATTTACAGGGATGCACAACCATCGGGATGCTCTGTGGCTCTCAGAGTGGGTCAGACACCTCCAGCCATGTCCTGCCCCTGTTGCCATCTCTTTTCCCCCTGACCACCACACTCCCCTGTGCCCAGGGTGTGTCAGAGCTCTGGTTCCCCTCCATGTCCCCCGTGATGTCATCACTGTCCCCCACTAACAGGGAGGTAATGAGAGTCTGGGCAGCTCTGAACACCTGACCAGGTAGTGACACCTGTCCCTACCTGCAGTAATGTATTTCACTGGGTTAAACATCCCCCTGACTGATGTGGATGGTGCATCATCGAGCAGCTCCCAAACAGCTTTATTTCACTATTATTTGCATTTAATAATAATTCTCTTTTGCTTAGCTCATTACAAATAATCCTGATCTGACTGCACAGGAGATTGGATTTCATCAGCCTTGGTTTCCCCTCCTGGGTGAGAGAATCAGCTGCATGGAAATGGCAGTCAGGGGGTTGCATGTGGGAATGCACCAAGGGGTTTGCCAGGCAGAGATTTAGGACAGTAGTACAAGGACTGAACCATCACACAATCCCCATCCCTCCCATCCCCATCCCTCCCAGGCACTGTGGAGAGGATCCGTGGCCCCAGCATTGCCCAGGAAGGCTCCAGGCTGGGTGGGCAGAGTGCTACGCAGGGCAGGGAAGGGCCAGAATTCCCTTTTTTATACAAATCTGATAAAGGGAAAAACCCTCAACCCAAGATTAATAATCTCAATAACAAACCACGCAAAGTTAAGGGCATTTGAAAAAATGTTTTTACAACCTTTGGTTAACCTGCAGTAACAGCTGCTTGAGTGTGGATAAATAAGACTATTCTGTGGAGGAGACAGGAAAAATTGGTTTGATTTTAAAGGACACTGTTTGGCTCCCGCGGTGCCGTGGCATCCGAGGAAATATTGCATGGCGGCGGCTGCGCGTCATGTTTAATACTCAGAGATGCAGCCATGGAGAGCAATACATCTGCTGGCTCCTGACAGCTGGAAAGCTGGGGTGGATTTCAAAAGCAGCCTTTCTCTTGGAAAGAAAATTCTGAGAGGGATGCAGATGGAAAAAAAAAAACAACTAACATCAGAATAGCCAGAATGTTCGCTGCCTTGCCAGGGATGCAGGAGTCATGTTTTGGGGCTGTCCAGGGATTCAGGGATCATGGTTTGGATCTGGCCGGGATGCAAGGGTCATGGTTTGGGACTGGCCAGGGATTCAGGGGTCATGGTTTGAAATGGGACAGGGATTCAGGGGTCATGTTTGGGGGCTGGCCAGGTATGCAGGGGTCGCATTTTAAGACTGGCCAGGGGTTCAGGGATCATGATTTGGGGTTCTCAGGGGGACCAGAAAAGCCTCTGTGGAGGCTGCCCTGCCCTTCCAGCTGTCATGACTCCAGCACATCCCTGCCCCCCAGCCTTGGGTGCTGCCACCCACCCTCCAGCACTGCCACATACCATGGCCCCGTGAAATGCATCCCCTGGAAAAACAGCCATAAAATACAAATAATCCCCATCACCCCTTTTATAACAAGAAATCATGGCCCAGCTTGGAGCCAGAGACATTCTTTTCATCACCGGAAAATCCAAGTGTCTCTCTGCTTGCCTCTTCCAGCCTGTCCAAGAGGACTCAGGAGCCCGCTAAAGAGGAGGCTTTAAACCTCGCCATTAAGAATTCCAAGAGATCTGCTGGACAGCATGGAAATACAAGAAATACTACAATGCCAGTGCTAAAACCTAATGAGAAATGGAACAAGCTGAGACAGAAGGTTAACAAGAAATACTGGACAAGTCCCCCAAGAAAAACTACAGGCAGCAGCAGCAAGGAGCTGCCAGTCGGCTCTGCAGCCGTATTGATCCGGGACGGAGAAATAGGAGGAGGCCTTTGGAAAGTAGATAAACAGGGAGATATACAGCAGGAGAGGGCCAGAACTGATGAAAACAGGAGAAAATGCAGCTTAAATCAAAGGGCAAATACACGGAAAGAGAAAAGGCAATAGGATTTGTGTTCATGGCTAAAGAGGAGAGTTGTGGGGTGGTGATCAGACACAGGGTAATTGAAAAGAAATGGAAAATGGAGTTCAGGATAAATATTTTCTTGGGAGAAAGTGGGCTGAAAGCTTGAAATAAGCCACTATTAATATCAGCCTGAATTTGCAGGGAGGAGAGTTGTGGGTAAGGCATGGGAAGTGAAAGTAGGGGGTTAGGGTGCAGACTGGCTTCTATCTGCCCGAAGGGTCTCAGATCTGAGCTGGGCCAGGGCCAGGTGAGAAAGGTCTCCTCTGGCTGGGTAGAAGGCTGAGGATCTTCTTCCTCCCCTGCTCAACAGCTGGTGGCCACGTGCCCTTGTTCCAGCCTGCATGTCCAGCCCCTCTGCCTGCCCTGTGGCCAAGCTGTGGCTCAGGGGGCTCTTCCACAGGGGGCTCCTTGCTCGGGGACAGTGTGGGACACGGATGGAGTGGGGTTGGAATGGTGTGGGGCTGTGATTCTGTGCAGCAGGGCTGCAGGATCCTCTGCCCACCCCAAGGTGGGAGATGAGCACACCATCCCTGACTCCTCTGCCTGTTCAGGGAAATGCTGCTGGCTCTGGGGACAGCACAGTGTTAGACCACAAAGTTGTGGGGTTCCAGGGCTCAGGACCAAGTGGAGGATCCCTGTCCCTCACAGCCTTGGAACGAGGGATCCGGGACACGGGGGGCCACGATCAGCACTGTTGGCTGCTGCCTCCTCCCCCTCCCAGCCCCAGGTGCCACAAAACACTGAATCCATACACAAATTTTCTGCTTTCTGCCTACTAAATCTCACCTGTCTCTGCCTTGCTGCAAGACACAATCACCATGGGCAGGAAATATGAGCTGGATGTGAGAATTTGCAGCCACCCAGGTTGCTTCATTGCACTGGGCAGGGCAGGGGGCTCCTGTGCCAGGAGTTTGGGGAACGCAGGGAAGGGTCTGGGGGCTCAGCCTTCCACCTTGTACATCTTTCTCAGGCATGGGCAGCTGCAGCCCGCTCTGCCTGCTGTCCTGAGGGATTTCTCAGTGCTGGATGTCCCATCCCACCTGGCTGCAGTGGGACTGGCTGCGTGCAGGGGGCCCTGAGCACCGCGTGGGCTGGGGACTAGAGGGAGTCTGCTTGATGGTGGCCCATGACATCCGAGCAGCCCATCCATCCCTCTCAGAGGGTGTTTCAGTGATGTCTCCACAGTCACCCCAGGGGGGTCTGTGTAATGGGAGGGATGCATCCCCCCAGCCCCTCACCTCTCCATCCCTATGCGCAGTTGCCATGGCAATGAGGGAGGAAGGCTCCCTCCCTCCCTGATCCTCGGCACCAGCGTTCCTCCACACGGCCTTGGCTGCTGCTGGGACATGCTGAGATGTTCATCAGAGCTAATTGCCAGGGAGCTACCCCCATACTCTGTGCCGAGTCTCATCTCCAGCCCACAACTTGTCCCCCCTGGCACTGTGCTGTTCCAGCACTGTGGGGTGTCCTGCTCTCCCCAAACCTGACCCAGACCAAGGCAAGCATCATTGGACTGGTCCCCTCGCTCCTAAATGCCTCACACACACTGCTGGGAAGTCAAGGCATTTCCCACATCTTTAAAAAAAAAAGTAATTAAATGGAAAGGTCGTTCTTATTTATTCTTTTGTTACACAACCCCCAAGCTACCAAATAGTCAAATTAAGTCTTGGAGTGTTTAATGAAGGATCAGGGAAAACAGCTCATCAGTTCAAACAGCCATTCCCGTGGCAAAAGCACCACACGAGGCACGGCTGCTCTGGTGGGCTCTGGGGCCACGGGCCCGGGCAGGGCTGGGCACCGGCAGCGCCGCAGCCCGATGAGTTCCCCGTTCTTCTCACAGGGGAAGGATTTTTTTTTAATAGGGCCCCATGGAGACATCAGAGCAATTTTCAAGGAGGTTTGAAGCCACTGGGAAGCTTATTAGATCCGTTCTGCAGAGTTAATTTGATGTTGGTAATCAGCGAGCAAGTTAAGCAGTTAAGGAGATGGCGGCTGCTGAAGGGTTGGGCTGTTTAGCCGCCTTGTAAGCAGTGGTTACTAATGAGAGGCTCATGAATATGAATGAGGGATGATTACAGCGTGGAAAGGGCAGTCAGCAAACCATAAACCTGATTTTAATCTTTTTATTATCAAAGTCACGTTATTAATAATAGACTTTACCTTGAGACCGAGCTCCCTCAGGCAATTACTGCTCCCAGCAGTGCTCAGCACCAGGCTCTGCGACGGGCTGAGGGTGGGACCCTGTGTGTTATGATGTGCCCATCGCCAGGGCATCTGGTCTCTTCCATCAGCACAGGCTGGACCACCAGTGACGCTCACCCACCCTCCTCCCTGGGGCTTCCAGGGAGACAGTGGCACAAGGAGCCAGACACTGAGACCACCCCGTCCCTCTCCTCACCACAAGCACAGCTGCCTTGTCCCTCCAGCCATAAGTATCCTGGTCACTGCCACCACAGAGGTGGCACATCACAACCAGGCACTGTCCCTCAGTCCTGGAAAAGGACAGTCCTATTGTCTCCATGTCTAATTAATTGTAATTATTTCCTTACGGCGCTATTGATACAGGTGCTTGTGTAATGAGGCAGCAGTTCTTGTGTGAAATGCTGAAGCAAGGGATGTAGAACATGTTAAAAAATATTAATCTACAAATGAAAATGATTTTAATTGGATTCTGCCTTTGGGGTCAGGTCACTGCTCCATTTTCAATCAGAGTTGTCCAGTCAGCAAAGCAGCAGCACAGCCCTTTCATAGGCAAACGGCGAGTGGCTCGCAGAGGTTAATAGGAATGTTGGAAAATAAATAGGTTATTGATTGATAATAACAATAAGCTGACTCGAGTCCTACCTTGGTGACCTTCCCTCACCCAACTTAGAGAAAATTCAGTTAGCATCTAATTATGGATCGCCTCACAATCCCGTGTATTAATGAGAGTGCGGCAGAGCAGGCCCAGAGCCCACTCTCAGCAGAGGGGAGAGCCCAAATGCAGTCACTCCTGGAGAAACCGGGATCCAGGAGCTCTGGGCATGGCATGGAATCACAGGGTGGTTTGGGTTGAAAAGGACCTTAAAGACCATCCAGTTCCACCCTCTCCCATGGGCAGGGACACCTTCCACTATCCCAGGTTGCTCCAAGCCCCGTCCAAGTTGACCTTGGACACTTCCAGGGATGGGGCAGCCACAGCTTCTCTGAGCAACCTGTGCCAGGGCCTCACCACCCTCACAAGGAAGAATGTCTCTCTAATATCCAATCTAAACCTACTCTCTCTCAGTCTAAAGCCATTATCCTGGTGCCCAACCAAGCTGCAGCCACTGCCTTGTTCTACAAAGGTGGAAGAGAGAAGGACAGAGGCTTCACTCGTGCAGAGCTCTGTAACTGAGACTTTAATTGCTTCAAGATGTGCCAGGACGTCTTGCCTTCAGCTCCAGCTTCACTCATTATTCCACATGTGGCTCTCGGCTCTGCTTGCTGCAAGACATGGAATAGTCAGAACTACCTTGGAAACAAGAAGATTCCTGGCGGTGGGCACGGCTCTGGGGAGGGAAGCCTTTCCTTGCCCAGAGGTGAGCAGCCAGCACAGGGAATGCCAGACAGTAGGAGAGTCAGGGACAGGGGAGGGACTCGAGAGCAGGGACATATGAGGTGGGGATGAGCTCCCACAGTAGCAGCAGCCTCCTGCACTCTCGAGGCTCCGGACACAGAGCTACCCAGGATCATCCTGCCCGCCTGCCCAGCTCTCTCGGCAGCTCCATGGCCAGCACCGGGGCGCTTGGGAAAGGTTTAACAATCTTAAAAGCCCTTAAAAAAGGGCTTTAACAATCCCTCCGGCAAAGCCCTTCCCTCAGGGCCCCTCAGTGGCAGAGACCCCAGCGCCGCTCGCAGCCGCTCCGTGAAATGCCACGCATCCATTTCACAGAACCGCGGCGCAATCTGATGCAAATGAACAGCATTTCTCTTGCTTGTACACATTCCCTGTCAACATGCGTTGGAGAGACTCGCTGTGACATGTCAAAATGCTGCTCACGGCGGGGAAAATAAATACGGCGGTTTTGGATGCTGCCTTCCCGCTCCGCCGGGAATGGCCGGGCAGGGAATGGAGTCGGGACCCCTCCCCGCGACAGCAGGGGGGTCTCCAGCCTCCCCCACAGGAGAGGAACGGACAAGCGCCGCTCCGTGCTCTGTGCGACCATCGTGTCCCCGGCTGGAATCACAGAATCATAGAATAGTTTGCGTTCGAAGAGGGCTCATGTTGTTCCACTTCCCCGCCATGGGCAGGGACACCTTCCGCTAGCTCAGGATGCTCCAAGCCCCGTCCAGCCTGGCCTTGAACGCTTCCAGGGATAGAGCCGGGGCAGGGACTTTCCTGGAGCACGAGCTCCACCTGCCGCCGCCCTCCCGGCCCGGCCCGCAGCCCCCGCAGCCCCCGCAGCCCCCGCAGCCCCCGCAGCCCCCGCAGCCCCGCAGCCCCGTCCGCTGCCTCCCCGCTCCGCGCTGCTCGCGGCTTCCCCGACCGACCCCCGGACACGGCCCCGTCGCGGGGTCTCCCGGCTGGCAGCGTGGCGTGGGGTCTGTGCCCGCACTGCCCGCCCTGACCGCCGCCCCCACGACCACCCTTCAGCGGTGCCCGGGGGGGAGGACCCCCCTCCTGCGATCCCGCAGGACCGTCCACTCGGGGCCCGGGGTGTCTCTATCCCCTCCTGTCCCGCCACCCGCCCCGCGTGGCCCCAGATGCTCAGCAGGATGCCGAGGTGGCTGCGGTGAGAACCATCTGTCCTGACCACCCCACACCCCACAGTGTGTCCCATGAGAGCTGGGGCACCCCCAGCCCCACCCTACCCGCTTCCCCTAGCCCCCCACACCTCACAAAGACACCAGACTGCAGGGTGGTTGCACACTTGCCATGTTCACAGTAGACATTACAGGCAACAGGGACATCCTCGGGGCTGTGGGTTCATCCTCCGGGCCGTGGTGACCCACGGGATTCCCGCTTACACCACTGAGGCCACCCCAGGACCCCCTGCCCCCGAGCATCCCCATATCCCACACCAGTGTTCAGTGCAGTCCCACCCTGGCTGTGCCCACTCCCACCGTGCTGGCATGGGGCCGATGCAGGGTCCTGCAGAGCAGGGGCAGCCCTGGCCAGCTCGGTGTGGAGCGCCCTGGGCAAGACAATGCTGGGTGACACCTTCCAACCTTTGCCCGCGTTGCTGCTGGGGTGCCCCAGCCCCACATCTCCCTGCACCAGCAAAGCAGGAGAGACAGACAGACTGACCAACTCCTCTGCCAGTTGCAGGAATTGGGGAGCAGGGGCAGGGAGGCCCAAAGTGCTGGAGCAGTTTGGTGAAGCCTCTCTGCCCCCCAGACCTGCTCTGCTCACAGTGGTGGCTCTGCAGGGGGAGCAGCCACCCATGGGCACTGGTGTGTGGGCAGCACTGGCTGCCTGTGAGGGACCACATTTGCCCAGTGCATCCTCTTGGCTATCAGGGTGACTTGTGGTCCCAGGACTCCCCTCAGTGACCAGCCTGAGGAGGTCCCCCTGGGTGCAGGAGGGCTGCTCTGGAGCAGAAAGAGGGATCTGTGGAGCAGGGAGGAACAGTCCCTCACAGTGGTGGGCTCTGATAACCCCAGCCCAGTGCTGGTGGTGCTCCTACCTGTGCAGGAGCACTGAACCTGCCCACCCTGTGTCAGACCTGGCTTGTCCCCCTAGCCCATTCCTGTCCCCACACCCCCTTTGCCCACAGCAGGGCCCTGTGTCCCCCTTCCATCAAACACAGGAGCATCAGCCCAAAAACCCACCCTGGTGCCAGCTGTGTGGAGGCACATGGTTAGTGAAATGAAGTGGAGGTTGGACAGACGTGGAGCTGGATGAGGAGGGGACCCCCATCAGCCTGAGAGCCCAGTGACCCCCAGCTGAAGGAGCAGGATTGAGTCAGTGCAGAGTTGGGATGCCCAGGGGAAGTGGTAGCATCAGGGGGTGGACCCAGCCATCCAGGGGACTCCACTGTGGCTCTGCCTTCCCGTGAAGGCATGAGAGCTGCTGTGATGGTGACACCAGCCAGTGGCAGTGCCTGGGCAGACCCTCATCACAGGGTTAGTGAGCATATGGCAAAGCCAAGAGAGAGCAGCCAGAGCTGGATGCTGTCCAGATCCGTAACCCCCAGACAGAGCTGCCCTGACCCTTGGTGGGGGAAGCCCCACACTGCTGTGTCCCCGCAGCAGCCAGTCTCGGGTGTCCTCATGAGCCAGCCCGTCCCCACCAGCAGCACGAGGCCACCATCCTCTGCTGGCACACAGGGCTTGGCTTTGCCCCGCTGGTCATGGCAGTCCTGAACACTGGTGGTTCCTGGCCCTGGGTCCAAACCTATGCTGATGGGCCAGGTCCTGGAGCCTTCACCTTGGCAGGACCCCTGAGAGCCGGGAAGGTTCCTCTGGCTGACAGACAGACAGAAAGCAAAGCCCAGGCTGTGCCCCCACCACAGCCTGGTGGCAGAGCCCCCTCTGACCCACTGCCCCCTCCTGCCCTTGGCTCGTTACCAACCCAGCGGTCACACACAGGTATGGTTAGTCACGGCCAGGCTGGCAGCAACAGCTTCCGCATGCACCAGGCACAAGGTAAACTGTGGAAAGACAAAGGGAGAGAAGAGAGAAGAGAGGAGCCCGGGAGTGCCCGCGAGCCAATTCAGGGAGCAGCACAAGACCATTCCCCATGACGGGTGACATGGGGCCCCAGGAGAGCCCCAAACACAGGCTCTGGTGGGGCTCATGGGCAATAGCATCACTTTGTGGCTGAATCTCTCTGGGTTTGCTGGATCTTTACAGCCATTACTGGTCATTATTAATGGTTTTGTATTGTCCTATTGCCTCTCAGCCTCTTTTCCTCATTGTGCCACATGAAATTTCTTGGAATACAGAAGTCAAATAGGGAAATTTTCAAAACCCTCCAGTATATGCATCTTCCTTCCCATCACACCAAATGGGAGTCAGGGATGCTCAGCAGCACTGAAAATTGGGGTGCTGCAGGTTGATAACCACAAGTCCAGGAGGAGCACTGTCACTTGTCATGGCAAATAGCAGCTGAGAGGCAAAGTGCAAAGAGAGTTGGTTAGTAGCAAGAGAGAAACAGGTCAGGAAGGATTAGTACAGTGCTAACAGAAGTACAGGTTAGTAACAGAAGCAGGGTACTGGTCTGCCTTAGGACACACACACTGGAAGAGAAATGAAGAGAAAAGCAGCAATGGTTAGTTTGTTTAATTCAGTTCAGGAATGTGTTAGTAACACAGATCTACTGGCTTAAAAAGGAACTGAAAAGCTTCTGCTGATAAAACCGTTTTAGGCTCCTAGTCAGCAACAGGCTCACGGGCAGAGCCGGGCAGGGCGTGCGAGGAGAAACCCTCTCCTCGTGCTGGCAAGGGCTGCCCAGGGCAGGGACTGCTGGTCCCCTCTCCTGCCCAGCACAGGGGCTGCCTGCATGGACAGGGGCTGCCAGTCCTCCCTCCTGCTCACAGCTGGGGCTGGGACTGCCTGTGGGGGCAGGGCCTGCCAGACACTGCTCCTGCCCAGAGCTGGGGCTGCCCGTGCCTGTCCCTGCCTGTACAGCCTGGCACTGACACCTGGCACTTCCAAACCTCCTTTGCCAGCTTTTCCGTTCCCCTTTAAAGGCAGCACTGCTGCCACAGTTAGTGGGTGCGAGGCAGGGCTGGCTGTGGGTTAGTAGGGCATGCACTGGGGCCAGTTAGTGGGTTAGTCCGTGTGCCAGCGCTGTGCCAGCCCCCGGTGAGGGCACAGGGGCCCGGCGGGTTAGTAGGTTAGTGTCGGAGCGCAGCGGCAGCATGCACAGCCGGGCCCAGTGAGCAGCAGGGCTCTGGCTCACAAGAGCAGGAGGAGTTTTGGGGCGTTGCTACCACGTTGAGATTTGGGAGGGTGTTATTGGAGGGTTTAACCTGCATAATGTAACCTGTTTCTGAGTTAAAATGGTTTGCAAGGCTCTGCCCCTCTCATCCAGGCCAGTGAGGTACCAAATGCCCCGAGCAGTGTGTCCTTACACTGAGTGTGCTTCCCACTCCTGGTACTGGTGAGGATGAGAGACCAGATGCATGGAGGAGACAGTCCCAGCAGTGCCAGGCAGTGACTCAGGTCAGGCACTAAAGGAGCTGGAAGAAGCAGAGAGGGAAGGGGTGAAAGCATCACTGACCGTGCCTGGGGCAAGGCTATGGGGAGCTCTGCAAGAGCAGGGCTTCTGCAGAGACCACGAGAGCTGCTCTGGGTCTCCACTGAGCTCCCACTGCCTGTGAAGGGAGGAAGAGATTCAGCAGGGAAAACCATGCCATGGAGCAGAGGAAAAGTGGCCCATAGCTTACCCCTTCCCTGTCAGAAGCTGCCTCTCCATGGGGCTAAGCAGTGCTCTGAGGGGTGGCAGGAGCACTGTGCCCTGAGAAACAGGGCTGGTGGGGGACACCCTCTGCCCTGTGTTCCTATGGGTTACCTCCTCCTGCAGCACTAAATGCTGCTGGTCCTTAAGAGGATGCTTTTCCAGTTTGGACTTCAAAGCTATAACACCTGCCACAAGCTGTGTCTGCCCTCAGCCCCCAGCCCACCTCATTCCAGCTCTTCCTCCTGTGCAGGGACATGGGCGGGAGTGACTGCTCAGTGTGACCATGGCCCAACTGCTTATGGGGCCACTGCCACCCCCACAGAGGTCATGGGAGGAGGATTCACTGCCCATGTCCCTCCACACACTCCAGGCTGCTCCACAAATGAGGTGTTTTGTCCAAGGGCGGTGGAGGCAGGGTCCTGGTGGAACATGGCACTAGTAGTGCAAGACAGTTCCAGAGCAGAAAGTACCAGGACTTCACTAACAGCCAGAGGAATGGGCAGGATCTGTGGGGACAACCAGGGTCCCTTTGTGCTCTGGCCATTGTGTCTCATAGAGGACCTGGCACAGCTCCATCCCTGTCGCCTTCCCCTTCTCCCTTCTCCCTACATTGCGTTCAGGGAAGGGGACAGGTCTCATCCTGCCCATGGCTGGGGTGGAGCAGCAGGAGGGAAGGGAACCCCAGCACCTTGAAGAAAACCACATGCACATGCAGACCCGTGTCCTCAGGTGTCCCCAGTGCCTTGTCCTCGGCTGTGTCCCCCGCAGTGGCCGGGCTCGTGGCTCTGGCCCATGGCACCGGACACAGGGTGCCCTGCTGGGGCCGGCCCGGCTCCGGCATCGTGCACGAGTGGTGACGGCGTCTCCCCGAGCCTGGCTCCCCTCCAGGCATGGCTGGTCTGGCCAGGCAGGAGCTGGGGCCGTGCCCCTGGGCTGGCAGCACTGGGGAGCAGAGATGCTGTGAGACCCTGGGCAGTGCAGCAGCTGCCCCCTCCCCACTGGTGAGCACAGCTATGTAACACATCCTCTCATGCAGGTGGCCCTGGAGATGGTGTGACCCCATGGACACCACTGGGGAGGAAGGCTCCTGGCTGTCCAGAGCCCTCCCAGCTTGCAAGAGGTGGGAGAGCACGGGGCTGGTACAGCCTGTGTCCCCTCCCTGGGGGTCTTACCTGTGGTCACCAGCTACACAAGTGCTGTGCAGTGTCCCCCCATCCTGTGCAGCTCTGCGTCGTGGAGGCCGCGAGGGGACTGTGTGAACAGACTTCAGGTCAGTCATTAGCAGCTGCAAAAGAAACAACCAACGCAGCAAGGGAGAGCAACACGGCACCGTCCTCAGGCAGAGCCGAGCCAACCTGGCAGGAGCCCGGCAGCTTGTCCCTTTCTCCTTGCAGAGCAGGGAGCTAGACCCACCACCAGGCACAGGGGGGCACCAGGAACCACCACATCAGAAACGGTGGCAATGCCTCAGACTGTCCCTACCTGCTGTGGGAACTCCTGCACTGGGAGCAGGGACTGACTGGCACTGGCACTGCTGCCACTGCCACTGCTGCCTCTGCCAGCTCTGCTCCTGTCTTGTGGTTAAGCTGGGTCACTGGGACCCTGTGGTTCCGCAGGCACCAGTTGTACTGGGGTGGCCGGCGGTCACAGCTGTGCTGCGGTGGGCACTACTCCACCTCCACAGAGATATTGGGACGTGGCTGCTTCCAGCAGCCAGCTCATGTGTGCAGCCAGCCACACTGCCTGCCCTGTTCCTGCTACTGCCCCGCTCCTGTTCCTGTTACTGCCCTGCTCCTGTTCCTGCCCTGCTCCTGCTCCTGCTCTGCTCCTGCTCCTGCTCCTTCTCTGCCCGCTTGGAAAAGCCAGGACTGCAGCAGGTCCTGAGGGAGCTGGGCCGTGATGACTCTGCAGTTCAGCTGCGGATCTGCTCCTCCTTCCCGCGGTTTATTGTCACCACACACCGCAGGCACTGTTGGCAGGACAGTCCCTCCCATGGGGACAGCACGTCCAGGCAGCATTTACAACCCAGCTGCGGGAGTGGGCTCCGGAGATGCCAAATCTGGCAAATGGATGCCCTGCCTGGATCTGAGCAGGAGGTGGGATCTGAGCGGGAGGTGCCTGTGGTGGGGCAGGCGGGACATGATGGCTGTGGGATGGCCTATCTCACCCGGGAATGAAACACATCCCAGGAGACAGGGAGGGAAAACAATTTTGTGCAGGCAGGGCTCAGCTAAACACTCGTCTGGGGCACAGTGAGCAGTGATTGCCAGCCATGAGCTGGAGCTTCCTCTGCCACACAGGGTGGGTGGCACATACAGTGCTGCTGAGCACCTGGGTTAAACAGGGGCTAACCCCCCCATGGAGTGAGGAGGGAGGGACAGGAGCATGGGCTCCACCACAGGCGGGAGCAGGGAGATAACGCCACAGCAGGCATGGCATTGCCACGAACTGCCCGTGCCCAGAGATGATCTCTGGGATGTGGCATCTGGGCACCCCAGTCCCCCAGCTCCCAGAAGGGTGGCCTGGGCCCTGCCAGCGCTGCCCAACCCTTGTTGCCATCCAGCAGAGCCCAGGCTCTGGCACATCCCAGACTCCTGTGCTGCTGCAGCAGTGCCAGGCACTACCACCTTTGTCTGCAGCTCTGGGGCTGAGCAGCCTGGGAGAGGGGAGGGGTGAGGGTGTGAAAGGCTCCCTGCAAACCCAGAACGCAGTAAAACCTGATTATTTCTGGGCTCCTCTGAGTCCCCGGGCAGGACCTACTCTTACACACAAAAGACTGCGAGACAATGAGGGAGAGAAAATGGCTCCACAAGAGGAGCATCTGGCAGGTTAACCCTGAAGGAGGGGCTGTGCTGTGCCCCAGGAGTGTTGGCCCCAGCCTCGCCCCTTATCCCCACCCAGGATCACCAGCTTTAGGAGAAAATGGGGATTACAAGACAAAGCAGTAAACCTGCATTTGTCTACAATTCCTCCCAGGGGCATTGAAAATCAGGAAAGAATCCATTTACCTGGCAGGAGCCCTATTCTTGGTGAGGATTCTGAAACAAAAAAATACAAACAAGTGGTGCAGCAGTTAGTTCTGATTTGTGCCGGGGGCTGGAGGCTGTGCCCGGGGTGGGCCAGGCTGCCCGGTGCCGCCTCCGGACCGGGATCACCCGGGATCTCCCGCCGGGCCGGGATGCGGCCGGGAACACGCTGCGGGATGCGCGGCTGCCCCTGCCCTAACAATGGGAGGGGGCCTGGGCTGCCCCAGCCTGGCATCCCCGGGAAGCGGGGGCTCCTGCCGGGGCGCGAGGCTCTCGTGGGATTATATATAACCAGGGAATAATATATGGGAGGGGTGGGGTGTATTTTTTGGAGACGGAGCGGCGAGAGCAGCCCCGCCTGCCGGCTCTGCACCCCGCGAAGCGATGCCCGCAGGACCCCCCGAGTCCCGCGGCGACATCGACCCCCGCTCCCGCCCCGAGGTGCGGGCGGCCCGCGAGTTCCCAGCACCCCCAGACCCCACCGGCGCCCCACCTCCATCCAGAGGGAGAGGGGCGATGTCCGCGGAGCGTTACCTGCTCCCGGGGGCCGGGCTGGGGCTGGGGGGCGCCGGCTCCGCTCGCTTCTGCCCGCCGCGCCGCTCCTTTGTGCTGGAGCTTTCCCAGAGCATCCCTGAGGAAGAGGCGGCCAAGCAAACTCCTCCTCCCGCAGCCCCCGGCCCCCCCGGCCCTACCTACGGCGTAGGAGGATGCTGCAACTCGCATTAAATTTTAATGCTGGAAATGCGGCCGAATCACCTTCCCCCCGCACCGCTCCCGCACCGCTCTCCACACTGCTCCCGCATCGCTTCCAGCACTGCTCCCGCATCGCTCCCCGCACCCTTCCCTCACTTCTCTGCACCGATCCCGCATCCCTCCTGCACCAATCCCACTTCGGGAGACCCCGGGGACCCCTTTGCCACGACAGCCGATAGAAAGGCCACTGTCACCCCCTGTCATCACTGCCAGGACACCGTCCCCCGTGGTGTCACGGGCTCCCACAAGCCCTTTTGGGGTGGTGTGGGCACCCCACAGACCTGGGGTGGCCCAGGGGACACGGGACAAGGGTCGCTGGGCAGGGGCTGCTGCGGGCACATCCCTGGGGACGTAGTGGGCAGGATGAGGCTGGTCTCGGTAGGGGGGATGGCGACCCAGACTAGCTTGGGGACACAGCCTTGCCCAAGGACAGCCCTCCCATCCCGGTGACAGCCCCACTCCCGGTCAGAGGGCTGCTGACAGCCCCTCCTCAGCGCCGTACAGCTGCTGGGCTCCTGCATTGTTCTCCAAGTCCCCGCCGGGTCCCTGGGGACCCCAGGTCCCACCGCCAGCTGTCCACCGTGTCTGGCTGTGTGCTGAACCCGCACCCAGCCCCCCATGCCCTTCCAGGGCTCTGGAGCTAGGCAGGGTGGGGGTGGGGGGCGGGGGGGGGGGGGGGGCAGGACAGAGGTCCCCCCCATCTGTGGCCATGGAGAGGCCAGGAAGCTCCACTCCTTGGGTTGCACTGGCTGCCAGCCCTGGACGGGTTTGCCCTGGGGTGCAGGAGGGTTTCACTCAGCCCATCCCAAAACTTTTTGTTTCTTCTTCTATTTTGCCTTTTTTATTGTGATTCCAGTGGATAGAATCCCTTTCTGGGCAGCATTCTCCACTCCCTCCACTGGTGGCCCTGCTACTGCAGATGTCAAGGATGGGGCATTTTCATCACATCAAACCTTTTCTCCACAGCTCTTTTGAAATTAATTTTTCCAGACCAGCCTTTTCCTGCCACATTTCCAGCCTTGGCTGCACACTGGGTGTATGGCAGTAAGGGATGGGTGCTTGGGTGGGTGCAGGGGTGTGCACGAATGTGGGGATAGGTGCACAGAGTGCATCTGCACCTTGCTGGGTCCTGCAGCTCCTTCCAGCCCTTGGCAGGTGCTGATGGAGCAGATGGGGTCTATGGGGTAGTGGGATGGGGGGGTTCTGCAGAGCCCCTGAGCCGGGCTGGCACAGAGCTTTGCCTGCCTGTGACAGGGACATGTCTTGGTTGTAGGGGCAGAAAAGATAGCCCTTACCGCATCCCTGCCCCTGCAGATCCCCCCCTCTGCCCCTACACATAACCTCACTCCCGACCACACACCCTCATGGTCCCCCCTCCCCAACTGCCAGCGCCGCCTTGGACAAGTGAGCCTTTATTGAGCTTTGCCCCCGCTGCCCCACGGGACAGGCGGTGCTCAGAGCGTGTGGCCGCTGGTGCGGGGGCTCCGGCACCGCGGTCACTGCTGGACCCTGCGGATGGACTGGACCTGGCCCGTCTGCGCGTGGGAGCCCCACTCCCGCACGTGCTTGTACTCGCCCGCGGGGCTGTCGCTCTCCAGGAGGTACTGGAAGCCTCGGTACCCCGGGTACTGCGAGCAGACCCACCTGCGACAGAGCAGAGAGCGGCGGTGGCTCAGGGCTGGCAGCACCGCGGAGCCCCCGCGCTTTGGGTGCCAGCAGCTGCCAGAGCATCCTCGGCCCCGCCGCCTGCCTCGGTGCCGGGCCCCGGCAGGGTGCGAGCCCCGGGTACTCACGCGCCGGAGCGGACAAGGAAGGAGCCCACGGTGCTGCTGCCCCAGCCCAGGGCGGGCAGCGAGGGGCAATCGTCGCTCATCTCTGCCCGCTTGCCCTGGAAGTTCTCCTGCTCGAAGAGCATCAGCCGGCTGCGCCCGTGGTCCTGCGTCCAAGAGGAGCGCGGTGTTGGCACGGCCGCCCTGCCTGGCTCACCTGGCCGGTCCCGCGTGGGTGCCGGGGCGGGGACACTCACGGCACAGGCGATGGGGCGGAACGAGCACATCCTCTCCACGTGGTAGGCGTTGCTGCCGCTCCACGCCTCCCAGCACGGGTAATCGCCGCGCTCCAGCACAAACTGCTGCCCCTGGAAGCCGCAGTGCTCGAAGCCTGCCCACCTACCGGGGCGGGAGGGGGTTGAGACCCTCGGGGTGCCCACCGCCCCACTCACACCCAGGGCTGCGCCTGCGGCACACAATGGGTGGCCGGCGGAGGTGGCCCTATGGCTCAGGTGGCAAAAGGCACTGGAGACCTCCATCCCCCGACCCCTCTCCATCCATGGGGTCCCACGGCACCACGGGGTGGCGGTGCCCCAAGATCCCCACTCACGCCCCACTCTCGATCCTGCAGGAGCGGACGGTGCTGAAGCCATGCTCCGGGGTGCTGTAGCAGTCGGTGGTGAACTCGTGCCTCTTGCCCTGGAAAAAAGGCTCATCCCACACCACGATCTGGGGGGGATGGAGGGAGTCAGGGGGCTCCAGGGCTGCAGCCCCATTCCCAGGTGTTCACAGGGGGCAGTGCTGGTCCTGCCCAGGCTCCTGTACCTTCCAGAGACCGGAGGATCTCTTGCAGCGGTGGGTCATGGTGGCTCTGCCAGGGCACAGGGGAACAGGACTGTTAAAGCTGCACTCTGCCCAGATGAAATGTCCTCAGGAGAACATCCCTTCACCAGCAGCATGAGGGGCAAAATGGGGTTGCTCGCTGCTGGAGCAGAAGAGCATGGGCTGGGGCTCTCCCTGCCCACCCAGAGCTGCTGCCTGGGCTGTGCAGAGCAGTGGGCACCTGGCCCTGGCAGCCATCCTAGCACTGCCTGCCGTGCCCAGGGAGACAACTCCTCCCACTGGCAGATCCCTGAGCCAAAGCACCCGTGCATGCAGCCAGAGCAGGCAGCGTAGTGCTGAGCTGGGAGCGCCGCGGAGGTGGCCATGTGCCCACACTGAGCATCAGCACCCTGCCACTGCCATGGCCAGCGATGACCCCTGATTCCCCAGCCTCCCAACCCACCAGTCCCCCAATCCCCTGGCACTGCTTCGTGTGCCAAGGTGAGGTCTAACCCCAGATCTCGGGCGCTCCTCCACGTGTTCCCAAAACTGCTTGCTCCCAGGCCCCAGCCATGGGGACAGGGCAGCTGCCCTCGGCTCTGGCACTTACCTGGGGTGAGGCAGTGGTGCCCAGGGAGGTGACATGTCCTGCAGCCTCCGGCTGGGTTTTTATAGCCTCCAGATAGAGACAGAGCCCAGGGGAGCATTACTGAAACCCCTAACTCAGCACATGGCGGGGAGGAGGGACAGGGCAGAACAAAGGCGACCTGTCAGAGACGCTGATGAGCCGGGACACTGAGCAGGCCCACCGGGCACGGGCTCTGACCCCCGGCCCCACAGCTCCAGAGCCGGGGCATTGCCCCCAGGGTCTGCCAGCATTTCTGCTCTGTGCCCTCCCCAGCGCAGGGCTGAGCTGGGGCCGTGGCCCCACTCTGGCAGTGCTCCTCCTGCCTGTGGGCAGCACTGCCTGCACTGGGGGCATGGGGAGATTTCCTCACCTATTTCTGGGAAGTTGGAGGAAGGACATGTCTGCACTTGCTCTTCCTGGGAAGGCAGAGCAGCTCTCCCTGAAATCCAGGACAGTTCACTGCAGTTTGGGCACACAGCAGCCACAGACACTGTAACAAGCAGGGACCAAGGGCATGGGAAGTGAGGGATGGGTTTGCAAAGGCATGCGAGGGACTGGAGGTGTAGGTCATGATTTGGGCAGCACTGCAGCAGCCTCCTGCTTCTGTGCACTGGAAAGGGTCTGCTGTGCCCACATTTTGGGAACATAAATACCTTTCAGATTTACTCACAGTCAACCCCACACCTCACAAATCATCCTGGGGCAGTGCCAGGAGCGTGCCAGGGCTCTGAAGGAGGAGGCAGCAGCCAACGGAGGCTGTTAGGCCAAGGGAGAAAACTCGTATTCCCAGAGAGTCCCGTGTTTTGGGACAGCATTTGCCAGGAAACTGCGAGGGGGCTGAGCTGGAGCATCCCTCGTGCAGCTAGAGCCCTGTCAGCCCCAGGCACTGTGGGGGAGGGAGAGCAGGCGAGCACAGCAACCTGTGGGGCTCAATGCAGCCAGCCAGCCCTGGCTGCAGCAGGGCTGCACGGGCTGTCCTGACATCTGCAACCCCAGCAAAAGCCTTTTGGCACAATTTGTCCCCAGCCTCTCGCTGTGGCCTGAGCTAAACTCAGCTTGTGCTGGCCATCAGCACAGTGACTACCACGCCATGTCCTGGCACTGGGATGTGGCACAGAGCTGGGCTGTGCTGGGTGTACCCACAGTGCCACTCAGCACTGGGCAGGGCCACAGCAGCAGGAGCTCTGTGGGCAGTGGAACTCACCAGGGCAGAACAAACCCCTGTGTCCATGCCTGGGCCCTCTGCAGCCTTGCTGTGCCAACTCTGGCCTTCTGCTGCTTGGGCAGCTCTTTGTTGTTGGAGCTGTGCATCCCACAGGCACCCCCGTGCCAGGGTGGGATGGAGCAGAGAGGGGTTTTCCAAAGAACCTGCAGCCAGGGGCAGGGATGGTCCATGGGGAGGGCAGAGGTTTTGTGTCTGGGGCTCTCAAGAACCACTGAGGACAGATCCTTGCTGTCAGCCCCGCCAACAGCACCGGCTCAGAGCTGTTATGTGCTCAGACTAACATGGAGCAGCACAGAGCAGCCATGAGGAGCAGAGCTCAGTCCCTCTGAAATATTTTTCCAATGCCTAATTTCAAAGGTACTAGGAGTTGGAAGAGGAAGCAGAGTCAGGAGCAGGGGGTGGGTGAGACCTGCTGATTAATGCCCAGGAGGCACAGGGGAGGCAGCACAGGTAGAACATCCACCCTGGCTCCCAGAGGAAGGGAGGGCAGGTTAATTTAGAAATCTGGGTAAAAACCATGGTGACAGTTGAAATCATGAATCATAAACCACTGCTCAGCATCAAGGTGAGAACCAGACTGGGGCAATGCCCAGGGTAACAGGGCAGCAGCCCCCACACCCAGCCACATCACGGGCACAGCACAGCCACTGAAAAACCTCGGGAAAAGAGGGGATCAATACTCTCATTTTGTTAGGGATTTTGAGCAATAGCCCAGAGGGCACAGCTGGATCCCACTGCTGCTGGGTGACATATGAGGGGAACAAAAGATGAGGGCAAAACACGGGGCTCTGCGCTCTCTGACCGCACACCCTCGGGTGACGTCCTGCCCAGGAGCACTGGTGCTGGATGCTGCGGGAAGCTGGGGGTGCTGCAAAGGAGTGTGCAGGTATTTACAGGATGAACAGGATCACAGCAGGCAAACAGGGAGAGGATCTGATCAGAGGCTTCGAGGGACTCAGGGGAAGGTTCCCCCAGGGTGCCATGGGGTGAAGTGGCACCTCAGGCTGAGCTGCCACAGAGCCCAGTGCTGGCATGTCCCCATCCAGTCACCCTGCAACCCTTCTCCTGTGCCAGTCAGACAGAGCTGATGCCCCAAAACACCGTGTGGGGTTTGGCACCGTGAGCGTGGTGGTGGTAGAACTAGGGGTGGTACAGGGCGTGCACAGCATGGGGGAAATGGGCTAAAAAGCAAGAGAACAGCCCTGCCAGTGAGCAGGGACATTCCCAACAGAGAACAAAGACCATTTTCAGGCACTCAGATGGTTCAGAAAGTGTCAGCTTCAATTACACATTGTTTTAGGAGAAAAACAGCTCCTGAAACATTTCAGAACACTCAGGACTCACTTTCTGGCATCTTCAGGACAGTGCTGCGGGCGCTTAGGGGCACAGAGTGATGTTCAAAGCAAGAGGTTCAGTGTTTGGAGGGGAGAAACAGGCACAGTGTGGCTGCAGGTTGGGCACCGTGGGGCTGCGGCAGCAGTGGCACTGGAGCCCGGTGCCGGGGGCGGTGGGCAGGGGAGGGCGGTGTGCCTGTGCCGGTGCCGGTGCCGGCGCTGGCCTGGCCGTGCCAGGGCTATATATGCCCTGCCGGGGTGGCCGCACGCGGGGCCGTGGGTGCCGCCGCGCGCTGCAAAGTGGCACGGTCAGGTCTTCTGTTGTGCCGCGGGCACAAAGGAAAGTGCTGGGTTCAGCGGCTGGGCACGGGGCCGGGGAGAGGCTTCCAGCTCGCCCAGCGCTTTGCAGGATGTGATGACTGGGCGGCCGCGCAGACACTGATGAGCTGGCAGTTCCTTTGTGCGCCCGCCCGGGGGTCTGCCCTTGCCAGGCTATAAAGTGGGGGCCTCGCGGCGCCCCGAAACACAAGCCCGCTCACTCCAACAAGAAGCAGCAGCTGCCCAGGTAAGAGGACAAAGTCCCCGGGCACCGGGCTGCAGCCGGACCCGAGGTGGGGAGAGGGAAATGCAGGGTCTAAGCCATGGCCACCGCTGTGGTCATCACGTCTGGGAGCATCTCGGTGCTCAGCATCCCATTGCCCTCCTCTCCCTGAGGAGCTGCTGGTGACACTCACCTGCAGGGCCACAGCAGGGTGCCTCCTGCAGGGCCTCAGCAGAACAGGGCTGTCCCTTTCCCACCCCTCACACACTGCCCCCATGTCCCCTGGGCTCCCTGGCACATCCAGGGCGGGATGGCCCCAGTGCCCGGCACAGCGTCAGGCCCCAGCCTGGCCAGGGAGAGCAGGGATTGCCAGACAGATGGACACCAGAGCTGGGGGCTACCCTGGGCACCCCCATAGTGGTAGGACCTCTGCAGTGGTAGAGATCTCCTGACCACAGGAGGAGTGTGGACACCAGGACCTCACACAACCCTCCTGGTGAAGGCAGATACCCTGCCTGTGCCTGCTGGAGAACCTTCCAGTGGCTCCTCTCCTGGCCCTGGCCACCCACCCCATTGAGAGCCCCCATCCCGATGTGGCCGTTCCTGGGGCGGGTGGCGGGTGCCCACATCCATGCCCCCCTCTAACCTGCTGGTGCCCTGTCACAGACTTGAGCCCACCACCGCGATGTCTGAGACCACAAAACCCGCTGCTCCCGGACAGGCTGCGGAGGAGAAGGAGAAGGCAGCTCCTGCGCCAACTCCATCCCTCGATCCTGCTCCTGTCGCAAACAGCAAGGGCGAGGAGCCCTCCCCAGAAGCCTTCAGGGTAAGCCCTGCAGCTCCCCACGCGCAGGACACGCTCTGGGGCTGCAGCCACTGGCAGTATCTCTGGGGCAGGAGGAGATCATCCCAGAGGGAAGGACCCCCCTCCCAGAGCAGGACGTGAGCACAGGTGCCACCATCCCTCCCTGCTCTCTGCCTCTGGCACAGGCACAGGATTTGGGCAGCTGCTGCAAGAGGGACACTCTGGGAGTCCCTTGGTTGGGACAGCTCATTAATGACCTTTGGGGACCACAGGCTTTGGAAATGCTGTCCCTTGGCTTGTGGCATCAGGACTGGCTGCTGCCAGCTGCTCCCTCTGGTCACCCTCCACATGCAGGGATCCTGTGGTGCTCAGGGAAGGCGGAGGGGACACTGTGGGTGACAGGCCAGCACTGAAATGCTGCAGTGATTCTAGGGCAGAATGGCACTGAGGCACTGCCACAGGGCTGGGGATGAGGGGTGAGTGATGCAAGGACTGTGACTCTGTGACACTGTGCATGTGCCAGGTAGCAAAGGCCATGGCATGGATGCATCTCTGGAAGAAGCAGCTCCTTCCCAGCAACCTGGGCACTGGCACAGGGAGATGGGGCTTTGCAGCATTAAAAATGGGAGCTGGATGAGGACATCTTGGAGCAGGGTCAGGAGGGACCTTCCCGTGTTCAGTCCGTGCTGGGACAGAGCTGCTCATATACAGAGCCCAGCTCAGCTTACCTGGGCACCAGAGCTGAAAAGCTGCAGGAAGGCTTGGAGAGCCAAGGAGGACACATGGGGCAGTGGGCTCGTGCGTGCAGGGTCATGCAGGGACACACAGCACCACCCTTCTCTCCCTGACCATGGCTGTCCCCATCTGACCCTTTCCCTGTACCCGCAGATCGTCGTCTTTGACCAGGAGAACTTCCAGGGCAGGCAGATGGAGTTCACCGCCGAGTGCCTGAACCTGAGCGACCGCGGCTTCGACCGGGTGCGCAGTGTCATTGTCATCTCTGGACCGTAAGTGACCCCAGCCACAGAGGGGACTGTGTCCCTGGGGGTGTCCCAAGGGGGTGGGGACACAGCCCTGGGGGCAGCCCTGGGCACAGTGTGATGTGCAGGGGCATTTCCCTGCACCACAGGCAGAGCTGTGGAGGGCCAACACAGGAGCAGGGTGGGGGTCCCAGATCTCCTTCAAGGGGGGCAAGAGGGCCAGGGTGGGTGGGAAGGGTGCCAGGGCCACCTGCAAAGCAAAGGGCACCAGAGACAAAGCCAAGTGATGAAGAAAGGTGTCTACCTGGACACCTGGAGCTGTCCATGGAATGCAAAGGACCTGTAGATTTTACAGGAGCCAAGGTGAAATGACGTGGGAGCCTTGGACTGGGCTGGTGGTCTGGGCCAACATGGAGCCAGGGCTGGAGTGGGCACGGACAGGCAGGGATAGGCAGGCAGCCTCACATGCCTGCCTGCACCCAGGCAGCCGAGCAGCGACAAGGGGGCTGGGCAGGTCTGAAAGCCGTGGGAACAGTTGACACAGGCAGGGACATAAACGATCCCCAAAGCAGATAATTGAACAGACAGACGATCTCCGTGCTGAAAGAGCATCCCTCTGCACTGTGCGTGGCTGGAAATGGTGTGCTGGGAAGGCAGGGGGGCTAGAAGGGTTTTGGGCAGGATGCACAGGTCACAGCTTGCCCTGACACTGGCCCTGAGGGATCAGGACAGTGACCTGTGGTCACCTTGAATGACACCATGTAGCACCAATGACTTTTATTAGGAACCCAGAATATTCAACTCTTCTTGAAATGAAAGGGGGACGGAGAAGCCTGGAAGGAGCTCAGGTGTGACACTTGAGAAGCTGCACTAGATATAAAGGGTTAAACCGGAAGAACACAGAACTTAGGTATCATTGGGGTCCATGGAAGCTTCTTGAGAGTCACTGGTGAGTTTCTGTGACTAAAAATGTGCGTAGGGAAAGACAAAAGCAAAATCAACCAAGCTGAGCCTTAGAAGTCGGCGTGAGGACATGCTGCTTGGGGTACCCGAATGTCTCCTGTTGGCATTTGCAAGAAGAGCCCTGTTTTGCAGGGAAACAGGAAGCAGCAAATGCAGGGCTGTTGTGGTGCCAGGGGCTTCTGAAGCCCCAGGCCCATGACATTCACAGCACTGCAGCACCTCATGGCACTGCTAAAGAGGTGACATTGCAGCTGAGCAAGCCCCGTGCCCCAGCAGTGGGCTGGGTGCCAGCGCTGGCTGGCGCTGGTGCAGCGAGGCGTGCGAGCGTGCCAGGATTAGACAGCCCGGGCAGCCCAGGCCTGGGGGTGCGGGAGGGAAAACAGAGTCCTGAGATAACTCTGTGGTGTGCAGCGTGTGGGGATCACCAACTGCCTGGGGGTCCCACTGCTCTCCAGCTGAGGAAAGGGTGCAGCTGCAGGTTTGGACACACACACCACTGAGCTTCCAGCCGGGAGCCCACACCTCTGCTTCACATCAGCACCGGCTCTGCACAGACCACAGTGTGTGGGCTGGGAGAAAGGTGGGAGCAGGGTGGTGGGACCACTCCTGGCACCCACAGCCTTTTTGGGTGCTGGGAGTCCCCTCCGGCACCCCACAGGCTGGCGGAGCAGGAGGGGAGCTGCAGGGTGGCATCTGACCTACTGTTTGGCCACTCTTCTCCCCAGCTGGGTGGCCTACGAGCAGGCCAACATGCGTGGGGAGATGTTCATCCTGGAGAAGGGCGAGTACCCTCGCTGGGACACCTGGTCCAGCAGCTACCGGAGCGACTGCTTCATGTCCATGCGTCCCATCAAAATGGTGAGTCCTTAGGAGCAGGAAGCACCTGCTGGGTCTGCCCAGGGCTGGACTGTACTGCTTGATGCCTCGCTGCAGCAGCTCCAGGGCTTCAGCCATGCAAGCCAGCACCTTCCCTCTGTCTTCCCCAGGAGGCTGAGGACCACAAAATCTCCCTCTACGAGTCTGCTGACTTCAAGGGCAACAAGATGGAAATCCAGGAGGATGATGTGCCCAGCCTCTGGGCTTATGGTTTCTGCGACCGTGTGGGCAGCGTGCAGGTGCCCAGTGGAACGTAAGCCAGGCTGCAGTGGCAGCTGCCTTGTGCCAGGCTCCCTGTCCTCCCCTGTGCCCCGACCCACTGCCACTGCTCTGAGCACCCACACGGGGCTCTCAGGCAGCCAGAAAGCACCATATGGCTGTTCCTGGCGGTGTGGCCCACCACCCAGGGCTGTGCCCAGTGCAGGGAGGTGGGGGCCTCTGCTGGCTCCTTGAGCGTGTGCTGGCCGCGGCGCTGCTGCCTGTAACAGCCAAGCCCGCTTAGAGACCTGTGTTTGTTTTCCCTGCAGCTGGGTCGGGTACCAGTACCCTGGCTACAGAGGCTACCAGTACCTCTTTGAGACCGGAGACTTCCGACACTGGAACGAGTGGTCTGCCTTCCAGCCCCAGATCCAGTCCATCCGCCGCATCCGGGACATGCAGTGGGACCAGAAGGGCACCTTTGTCACCCCCGACGCGCCCTCTGACTGAGCGTGCCGCCTGCTAGCTACGATCCCGGGCCCCGTGGGGCACCCCCGCCTCCCCTCGCGCTCGCCTGCCCAGCACTTTCCTTGTACATTGCACATTCCCTGGATGTACTCTACCTTGTGAGGCAAATTAAAAAAACCAGAAGATTAGAGCTGCTCGGGGGTCGGTGGTGCATGAGCGCGGCTGCGGGACACTCTGCCTTCCCGGCCCACGCCAGTCCTGCGCTGGAGCCGGGTGGGACGCGGTGGAGGGTGGTTTTCCCAGGGGAATTGCTCCCCACGCTGGGGCTGGGACATGGGAGACCCTCCGTGTGGAGGAAAGGAGGTGGTGTGGGAAAGGGCAGGAGGCTCCTCAACCGGACCCCACCAGCTCCCGTGGGGATTGTCTCGGCCGGGGGGACTCGAGACACCTCCAGAACGGTCGGACCATGGAGAGCTCTGGGTCTCCGGGCCCGCAGGTGGGATCCACCTGGGCACTAATTAACAGGCGTAACTGCAGTCAACCAAAGACCAACTCACTCTCAATGAGTTTTTATTCCCCTCGGACGCTGTCCCTCCACGCCGGGCGCTTCCTTGGCCTCATTCCCCTTTTCCCATCCCGACCCAGCACCTCGGGTGGCGTTTTCCTGCGCTCCCACGCCGCTCATTAGCGACGGCGGTGATTAATTACAGCGATAGCGGTGACGGCAGCGCTGGCACAGGCAGCGGCACCGGGGCCGGGTGGGGGCCGGGGGTGACGGTGCAGCTGCGGGCAGCGCGGTCCGAGGCGCTCCCGGGCCCGGGACCCCGCGCGACTGCGGGGCCGCGGCCGTTACCGGCACGGGCACGGGCACGGGCACGGCCCCGCGCTCCCGCGCGCCGCCCGCGTGTCCCGGGCGCGCGCACACAGACACACGCGCCCCCGCCCGCGCGCTCCCGGTGCCGCCCGGTGCCGGGGGCGCGCGGCGCACGCGCGGTGCGGCGCGCGGGGATCCCGGCCTCTCGTGCGCGTGACGTCGCCGCGTCTCGCGGCGCTCCGGGCCGGCGGCGGCCCCGGTGAGTTGGGGGGGGCACCGGGGATCGGGGGATCGGGGGATCGGCCCCGCCCCGGCACCCTGCGTGTCGCCCCGGCCGGCAGGTGACAGCGGTGCGCGGCACCCGGTACCGGCGGGCGGTGCGGGCTTCGCGGGCAGGGCTCGGGGCTCGGTGGGTGGCGGAGCGGCGGGGGATGCTCGGTGTGCAGTGCGGGGGGGGTGCGCGGGTGCACGGAGCGGTGCTCGGAACGGTGCTCCGTACTGGGTGCTCAGAACGGTGCAAGGTGCCCCGTGCAGGATGCTCGGTGCTGGGCACACGGAGCGGTGCTCGCTGCTCAGGGCAGGGCAGGGTGCTCAGTGCGGGATGCTCAGAGTGGTGCAGGGTGTTTGGTGCTGAATTCACAGAGGGGTGCTCGGTGCTGGGTATGCAGAGCAGTGCCCGGTGCAGGGTGTTCGTGCTGGGTTCATGGAGTGGTGCTGGGTGCTGAGAGCAGGATGCTCAGTGCTGGGTTCACAGGGTGGTGCTGGGTGCAGGGTACGTTCTGTGCAGTGCAGGATGTGCTGAGGGTGCCGCAGTGTTCTCCGTGCACGGTGCAGGATATGTGGTAGGTGGCACAGGATGCTCAGCACGGGGTGCTCCTTGTGCCTTTCTCCCCTCCTTCCTGCTATTTGGCACCCACTCCCCATGCCCCTGCTCCCCTGGCAGCCCCTCTGGCAGCCCAGCACCAGGCTGTGCCCTGCATAACCCCAACATCACCGTACAGGAGGGCACTCATGGGCAGGGTCTGTCCATCCATCCAGATGTCCGGAGCTGAACTGGGGTCAGCACTGCCCTCCCCTGCCAGGGTGAGTGGTGATCTGTACTGTAGTCACCTGGACAGGTGAGTGTCGAGGGGAACCTGCACCTTTGGGTCTCGGTTAGCATCAGCCTCTGCTGTTGGCACAAGAGATGTTTGCAGTGCTGAGGCCAGGGTGGCTGTGGGGTGCAGATCCATTGGCAAAAGGGGTGCAGGTGGCTGCCCGAGGAGCTGTGTTGGCACCTTGCAGCCCACCCAAAACACCGACACTGTCCTTGGCTGTATCCTTGGCAGGGATGTGACATCCACGCTGTGTCCATAGCAAGCTCAAGTTCCTTGGGACTCGTGGCTGGAGTTGCCATCCCAGCACTGCTGGCAGTGTGTCCCGGGGTGGGCAGTGTGAGCTGGGCCGATGTCCTCCACGGGCAGGGGGTGGTTTGCATCACACAGACCTTTGCTCTGTCCCTTGCTGTTTTTGTTTGCACGCTCAGGCTGTGTCCAAAAAACATCTCACAATTTGAAACCCCTTAACTTTCCTCCCTTTGCCAGTCAGAGCCACCCTGCCAGCTGCAAGGGCGCACTGTGGGGTAGTGAGTCCCTGCTCAGCACAGCAGTGCTGCTCCCTCCTGCTCGGGCACCGAGCAAGGGCGAGTGCAGAGCTCAGAATGATTGGTGCTAACAGGTTTCCAAATTTGCCGTTGCTTTTCTGGGAACGGTGCAGCGTGCTCGTGGGGAGCTGTCAAGTGCCAACGCAGGTTCCTGCGGGCGGGGTTTGCCATCCTGTGCCTGGTGGCAGCTGGTGCTGTGTGAGGCCCGGCAGGGGCAGCCGTGCTGTGGTGCCCACCGGGAGCTGAAGGTCTGTGAGGGGCTCACACAGTAGAGGGCAGCAGCTGAGCTGGGGACCGTGTGGGTCCTTCCCATCATCGCTCCGCACTGGGGGGCATCACTGCGGGGGGATAAGTGCAGAGCTGTGCCCTCTGCACTGGTGAGATGTGCCAGGCCAGGGAGTGGGAGCTGCCATGGGGTCTCCACAGGACACGGATGGACTCACCAGGACAGGCAGGCTCAGGCCACTGCCATCCTCTGCCTGTAGGTTTTACAAACTGTATCAGTAATTTCTGTCGCTATTTTAAGGAGATTTTTCCAAAGGCAGTTTGCATTACAGATATGCTGAGCCTTCGGGGATGTGTGGGATGGCAGGAGCGCTGTTAAAATGCAGGGACTGTCAAGAAGATTTTTGGAGATAGAAAACAAACCCCAGCAGGTGGTTTTATTTGGCACCCTACAGATGCGCCTTCTGATGAATTCGTGATGCCTCGAGGAACCTCAGCCTCGTGCCTCGGCCAGGCATATTCCCCTTTGGATTCTGCAGGCAGTGAGCGTGCGGAACGCGGGAGAAGCTTGCCATGGTGTCGGCTGCCTTCTTTGGTTCACAACGTTGTTCAGGCCTCTAGTTCTGCAGTTCTAAACCCCTGTCTGCCTCCAGTTCTGCAGCAGTTCTCTCAAAGAAACCCTGTCTCAAGGTGAACAATGCTTTTTTTCCCCCTTTTCGTCTCCAGTCCATCCTGTGCTGGCCTCACGGCACAGGCAGGAGGGTGTGCTGGGGCTGGCCCTGCTGAGGAGCCTTTTGTCCCTTCACAGGGACAGCAAACAGGAACAGCAGCAGGGGATTGCTCAACCGCAGTGCTCGGAAGTGAAGCAAGTGGCTGGTTCCCATCGCACATTCCCAGGCCAGTGACCCCAGACTGAGACCAGGGACTCCACAGGTGGCTGCAGCATCCAGATGCTTCTCCATGGACAAGTGACTCTGGGTGTTTTAGCTCTGGAGCTGCTGCAGCCCGCAGGCTGCTCTGGTGGGGCAGGGGGAAGCAGCCAGGGGAAGCAGCCTGTTCCTGCTCGGTGCTGGGGTGGATCCTGCGGTGTGAGCGGCTGTTCCTGGCGGTGGCTGAGCTGCAAGGGGGGTGGGAGAGCAGCCGGCCCCCCTGGCAGCTGTGCTCACAGCGGGCTGTGGGCCAGCGGGGCCAGGTGGCATCCAAGGGAAGGGCACCCAGCAGGGGGAAGGGCACCGAGCACAAGGCCTTGGTGGCCCAGCATTTGCAGATGCAAGTGGCAGCAGAGGACCAGGGCTCACAGCTGGGCTCCTGCAGGCAGGAAAGCATTCGGATGTGCCGAGCGGGGTGGTTTGGCTGACAGTCAGCAGCCACGCAGTCTCGGAAGGACCCGGTTCTGTTTCTTCCTTCCACGGTTTCACGAGGGCTTCTGCCGTGCTGGGGCTGGGTGAGGTTCATTTCCTGTCCTTGCTGGGGCTATGCTGGCACATGGGTTTGGGGTGCTGGTGCTTCCCAAAGTTTCTGGCTTTGTGGAAACGCCAAATGTGGCATCCATTGTGCAAGAGCCGCCTGGGCCACGGTGGAGATCCTGGGGCTGGTCTGTGCCCAGCGTTCCTGAGGCTTTGAGCTGCAGGAAATGGGACAAGGATGAGCAGAGGGGCTGGCAGTGATGAGGTACAGCAGCGTCCCGTCTCCCCTCACTGCCTGTGCTGAGCAGCAGCCCCTCCGTCCACCCTGCCCTCCCCTCAGGCAGTGCCTCTGGTCCTGGGGCTGCTGCTGCTGCATGGGGAAATAAAACACTTTGATTTTGTTTCTTAAGCAAATTTGAGGTTTTGGGGTTTCTCTTGCAGAAACAACTTTTTATTTGCAAATCCCGATCCTTGTGTGTGCAAGAATAGAGCTTGTTGAGACTTAGGGTTTGGCCTGTGGATTGGGAAAATATTTTTTGAAGATACTTACTGTTTTTTCTAGCAGATCCTCCGACTTCTCTTTCTCCCTGTTGTATGGCAGGCTCTGACCACCCACATTCCCACAGGGAATCTTTGTGCAGTTTTGGGAGGGAAGAGTTGTGTTTGCATTGGACGTGGTGAGTGAACATGGGGCTGCAACTCCAGTTCCCATTGCCCTGTGCCTCTCTCCTTTGGGTATTCCTGGGGCATACCCCGGGCCTGGGGTGGGAGTTGGAGAGACCTGGTCAGAGGCATGAGGAGGGCTCATAAAATCATCACAGAATTGTGGAATGGTTTGGGTTGGAAGGGACTTTAAAGATCTTCTAGTTCCAACCCTCTGCCATGGGCAGGGACACCTTCCACTAGACCAGGTTGCTCAGAGCTCCATCCACCCTGGCCTTGAACACTTCCAGGGCTGGGGCATCCACAGCTTTTGTGGGCAAGAGGAACAGGAGGACAGCTCCATGTCTCCCAAGAGCCCCCTCATCCAGCTCTGAGCGGGGAGCAGGACACTGGGCTCCTGGTCAGGGCACAAGAGGAGCCAGCAAGGGAGCATCTCTCTGTCACAGTCCCTTCAGTGGCACCTGTGCTGGCTTTGCCTTTGTCCCCCTGAGGCAGCAATTGCAGAGTAATTAAGGAAAGGTGAAGCTCTGTGGGTTGATTAAAAGTCAGGAGCTCCCTCCAAAGCACAGAGCTCATGTCCTGTTTCAGCACAGACACTTCTGACGTGGAGATGGAGCTGATCTGGTGGCTCCATCCATCGCTGGGGGGTCACAGACACCCCTCCTGCTCCAGTCCCCATCCCTCACAGCCCACAGCATGGAGTGGGGGACTTTCCCTTTCCCTTCTGTTCCCCCTCACTCAACTTGGTCCTTCCAGCAGCGCCTCTGCCTCCCCATCCTGCTCTTTGAGGCAATGAGGAATGTGTCGAGCCCCTTCCCCCTGGCTTTGCTGGAGCCTTGCTGGGGCATGGGGGACATGGATCCAGGTACTGGGTTGTGCCTCCATGCCCAGCTCCTGCCAGCAGCTTTCACTTTGGGCGTTTCATAATTAATCAGCCACTTTGGGCCGAGAGCCGCTGCCGTACGGGGTTGGCAGGGTGGATGCTGCGGTTTCCATCGCCGGACCATAAAATGCCATCACTGTGCTTGGAACGAGGGACAGGCGGAGGGAAGATTCTGTAAATTGGTGGGATTTTTATTGTTTGAGGAACACTGTAGCATTGAGCAGGATAATAAAATGTTTTGCTAATCGTAACAGCCTTGAGGCGATAAACCAGCCGTCCATTTCTGCTGTGAAATGTCTGTGGATTCTTTGCTGATGTGATTTAGAGCCTGTTGGGGCCAGCTGGTGCACTGTGCCTGTATCCCTGGCCAGACTCTCCAGGATAGAGTGCTGGGCTGCTCAGCTGCAATGCATGGTGTGGCTCAGGGCTCTCACCTCTCAGGCTTTTCCAAGTGAGAAAGCTGGTATTTGAAACTGGCACACACTGCCTTAATCCTCAGAGCATCAGATTCTGCTGGTTTATTCTTCCAGGTACCCAACAGTGAGAAAAAATTCCCACTTCCCCGCTGAGATGGTTGGGTGCTAAGATGCAGCTGGAGAACGCTCTGAGTGGTTTGGGTGCTTGAACACTTATCCTTGCAGACTTTTGACTGTTTCTTACAGTTTTATGTGGGATTTCTTTTAATTTTTTTCCGTTTTTATTGGCAGTGCAAATGCAAACCACAGCACTGTTAGTGCTATTTGGGGATTTTCCAAGGGACACAGAACCCTGAAGTGCTCTAAACCCCCGGTGTTTTTACTGGGATTGGCCTCTGGTTCTGGTGGATGTTCTGGGTTCATGGCCTGCAATACAGTTTCAGCTTTAGTCACCAAACCTGTCCTGCTGTTGGTGGTGCTGCTTTCAGTCACGTGGTGGCTGAAAACAGCTTCTTTTGTTGTTGTGGGGTGGGTTTTTTTGAGTGCTGCAGCTTAATTTTATGCACATCCAAGTGGCTCTGAGGCTCCAGCTGTGGCTCACCTGCAGCAGAGGTGGGTGCAGAGCCCCTGTTCCACTGCCAGCGGCTGCAGCATCGATCAGGGTGGGCAGGTTGGGCCCTGCTCGCTCCAGATGGCCGTCCTGTGGGATCAGTCCCGATCCATGCCACGCTGGGGCGGATGAGCACGAGTTGAGGGTTGTGCAATGGGGCTGACGCTGCACTCGGCGACCGCAGCCGCCCCCGCGGTGGCTCCGTGGGCACCCGGCGGGGACCAGGGCTGCCCCGTGCTCGCCGTGTCCCGGGGCTGCTCGGCAGTGGGGGTGAGCGCTTTGAAATTTGTTGGTCAGCTTCTGTTCGGGCTGCTTGGAAACTGAGGTGGAGAGACACCCCATGTGTCTCTGTGCCAGCAGTGCCAGCAGCCTGTCCCTTCCTGCTCCACGCCCTCAGCCCCCAACAGCTCTTCCTGGCTTTTGCCTCCCGGAGGCTTAACCGCTCTGCTGTTCGCTGCTGCCTCCTCCAAGCAGGATGGGAGTATCCCTGTCCTGCTAAGGGAGGTACCTGGGAGTCATCAGGTGTTTTGAAACCTGCCTTAGGAGTTGCCACCGGGAGGGACCAGGAGGAAAAGAGCTGCCGTCACGGCCACCACTGGCAGTGACAGGGTTGGGCTGAGCTCAGGTTGTGATGAAGCAGTTGTCCTCAGGAAAGCTGTGTTTATTTTTGTAAATGAATTGTAGGCTATTAATTAAGTAATTAAATATTGCTGATTTTTAAAGATGCAAGTTGGATATATTAGGACATTTCTTGCTGACCACAGTTCCTGCTGCTGTTCCGCCACAAAGGCGCCTGCAGTTCCTCATCCTTTTATTAAGCACCAACAAATTGAGTTCAAATTTTCCAGGCCACACCTACGTCTTTCGGGGAAGCTGCAGTTAGTGGCAATCATTTCTGGGAATGTTTTAAAGAAAAATGCAGCTTCTGATCACATGGAGCTTCTCATAGACACTGTTTTTGGTGGTGTTTGTAACACTTTAGAAAATGGGGTCGATGTTGTTTCATCGCTGCAGGTGGTGCTGGGCCCGGCGGTGCTGGCGCACGGGGCTGTTCCCGGTGGTTTACCCGTTCCCACCGCAGGTGCCGGCTCATGGGGCTGTGGTTGCTCAGAGCTCGGTGCTGAAGCCTGGCTGGCAGTGACACCCTGCGCAGTGTCAGGAAGGAAGTCAGCAAGCGAGTGCGTGTCCGTGTGTCTGTGTGTGCCGGGGCACGGGCAGGAGCTGGAGCTGTTTCCGGAGAGGGGTGTTTCGGGGTGGGCCGTTAAACTGCTGCTGTTCCCTGATCCAGAGCGTTTGTGGCACTGCAGAAGTGCATCCAGGGATGCAGCTGCTGCTCCGTGGACATGCAGCGTTGTCCAGAGCTGAAATCCCACGGTCCATGGAGGCCAGGCCAGAGCTGAGCAGGAAGCCTGGCAGGGAAGAAGGGCAGCGTGTGCACTGCGGATAAGGCCTCCCAAAGTTCATGCTGGGTGGAGTTTCCCTGTGGTTTCTCTTTGGTGATGAAGCAGAGGGGCCAGTGACACTCGATGGCAGGAGAGGAGGAGACTTGGGTGTCTGGAATAGCAATTAGTGTCTGTCCTTGAAATGTTCTCAGAAACATCCTCCAAGGCCGGGACACCGTCATGTAGCTGACGGGGAAGGGCCAAGTGGCAGCAGCCCAATGACAAGCCATTGCCCTGTGCACCCACTGTGATCCTTGGAGCAGAGTGACATCCCCCCATCCCGCCGGGTCCCGGCCCCTCGGGGTGCTCTGCTGCAGCGCAGTGTCCTGGGCTGGCCCTGGGATGCTCCTGCGGGATGGCTCCAGCCAAGGTGCTGCAGGCAGCCATCAGGCTCCCCGGGGAGGGGACAATCCCTGTGGTGCAGGTGCCATGTCCTTGTGGTGTCCAGGGGTTCGGTTCCCTACCTGGAGGGATTCATGTGCTCTGAGGGGCTGGTGCTGCCCCCCTGGGGGGTGGTGAGGCTGGAGAGAGCTTTGTTCCTTGGGCTGTTCCTGGCAGCATGGGCAGCTCCTAGTGCTGAGGCTTTGCTGGGACCACCTTTCCCTGGGAGGGATGGGAGGGAGGCTGTGAGCAGGAGTGGAGGATGCCGAGGAGGAGAGCAAGTGTGTGCAATAAATACATCAACATTATGGCTTCTCTTCCCTATCAGGTTTTCTGGAGGTTCCAGCATGAAGCTCGGCTAGCAGCAAAATGACCTTATGGGGGCAAGGTAAGCACACATGGGTTGTTGGTTCCCTTGGGATGCTGGGTGGATGTTTCACATCTGTCCACACCAACACTGGTGCTCCATTAATACTGTGTTGCCTTCACAAGCTGACAGGAGGTGTTGTAAGCCTTGTTCATGCTAATGGTCCATCAGCATGTGAATAGGGAAGGCTCTGTGCCTGTAGGACCTCTTGTCACTCTGCTGTCACTTCCCTGCTGGTTCCCATCCTCCCCCATGCTGTGAGTGCCAGCCTTGCCCTGATGATGGTCAGTGATGGAGCCCCTGGCTGTGGGTCACAGCCCCTCCCTGTCCTGTGGTGTCCGAGCTGCACTCGGGGGCTTCAGCCTCAGGTTGGCTGCTGGCACATTGGTTTCTGCTCCCATGCCTCCAGTGCCTGCCATGATGTGCCAGACAAGGCCCTGAGAGCTCCCTAATTCCTGCTGGAGTGGGAAGTTCTCAGAGCCAGCTTGGGCATCTGTATGACTGTTGTCTCTGGAAGGGTTGTCTTTGATCAGACAGCTATGCGCCTAATTATGCCATGATTCCACCACAGTGTCTGCTCTGGAGGAAATGACCCATCCCTCTTCCCTCACAGGCTAATGAGCCCCATACATTGTAGGAAATTCTTAGCAGAGAATTGCACAGAGTTGAGAACCAGCTGGGCTGATTGTGGTTGCTCCCAGCCCACTGCCAGACATGCTCGTGGGTATTGTTCAGCCTGCCTGGCACACCAGAGTGATCCCACTGGAAAAGTTTCTTCCATTCCAGCCTTCCCAGGGCCTGTGGGTGCCATGCAGGAGCAGAGGCAGAGTCCCAGAGTGCAACACTGGGGAGAAGCCATGCTTCTGTGGGCAGCTTCATTTCCTACTGCTTCACAGAGTGAGAGCTTCCTCACACTGGTGGTATTGGGTGGGAGTGGTGGGGGCTGTGTCCCTGCCCACCAGACAGGCAGGACAGTCCCCAGGGACACAGAATCATTTAGGTTGCAAAAGACCTTCAGGATCATTGAGTCCAACCTGTGACCCATCATCACCTTGTCAACCAGACCAGAGCACTGGGTGCCACGTCCAGTCGTTCCTTGGGCACCTCCGGCAATGGGGACTCCACCCTGAGCAGCCCATTCCAGTGCTTGACCACCCTTTCCATAATGAAATTCCTTCTCATGTCCAGCCTGAACCTCCCCTGGCACAGCTTGAGGCCATGTCCCACTTGTGGTACTGGTACTGCAGCCCCCAGCACTCAACATGAGCACAGGAGCGAGTCCCTTTGTTTCCTCTGCAGCTCAGACGAAGCTGCTGGAGCATCTCGGTGGGAACTGCTCCCTGTCAGCTGTTTTTTGGGAGAACAGAGTACTTCTGTGCTCCAGCCTCCTTTCACACTGCAGCCTTTCCTGCTAATTAGCCTGTCTTGGTCTGCATCACCCTAATTATTCCGGTTGGCCCTAAATCCTGCAATCCACTGCCCTCCTTTGAAATGGGTCTTGTGGCATTTGCAATTATTTTTGGGTGAACATTTGAATATATTTACATGACTGAAACAGATGAAGACAGCAGGAAGGAGCAACACTTGTCTTGTTAATGGCTCTGACTCTGCTTGGTGCTGCAAAAATACCAGAGCTGTTGGGTATCTCTCTGATCTACATCTCAAGAAAGCCACACACTTGTGACTTTTATCTGAGATATGGGGATGCAGTTGAGACTGTTAAACCTGGGTATGTCACTGAGCAGCTGGCCAAGATGGACTGGGGAGTAAAGAGCCACAAAAATAGCTTTGGTGGTGATGTTACTGTGCTGCTGGGCTGGGGAAGTGTGTCCCTGGGCTGGGGAAGGGCATTCCTGGGCTGGCATAGGGGCTCTGCCTGGGCAGAAGTGGATAAAAACTGAGTGAGTGGATGGAAACAGTGGAGTGGGATGTCAGGGGCTGGAAGGGGGGAGCAGAGCAAGTCCCCGAGTGCTTGGAAGGGAGGGCCGAAGCAGGGAGGCTGCCAGGCTCTGGGCTCTCTCCTGCCTGCTCCCTGCTCTGCACGGGCTGCTGGGCAATGTGCTCCTTTGGGGAGAGAGTCGACGGGAGAAAACGCTTTTCTGGAGCAGTTCTTTTGGCCTGTCAGCAAAACAGAATGCACGGACGGCCCGTTCCTTCCACTCCATTCAGCTCCCGCCCCAGCCACATAATCACAAAGAACTGGAAATCCCGGGGTGAGCCCAGGGGAGGATTGCAAAACCTGCACTCGCAACTGGGGCGGACGGGGGGAGGGGGTGGGAAGCGGTGCCAGCCTTCCCGGGAGTCCCTCTGGGCACGCAGCAGAGCTGGGCGCTCGCAGAGGCTGCAGCCTTCCTGCTGGATGTCCTACCGAGCCCCGGAAAACCCGGAGAGTCTTCGTGCCAGATGAAGTTTCAAGGATTTCTCTGTCAGGTCAGTCTCCGGAGGCAGGGCAGGGTGTTGAACACTGTGTGAGGCTGTTCACTGTCAGATAGTTAAGTTTCTCAGTGTTTCATTCTAACGGCTTCTTCTGACTCAGGCACTTAAAATTTGCATGAGAGGCGTTTGTTTTTCTCTTATTTCAGCTTCCCTCTCCCTTTTGACCGCAGGGTTAAACCAAAGAAAATGTAGGAAGGAGGCAGGTGGCTGAGATGTGAGCAGTGGTGAAGTGCTGACTCGGGTTTGGGAGGAATAACTTCAGGGAGGATTTTAGCTTCATCTGGGACGGGACAGGCTCTCTGTAGAGATTTTCTTTAAGGACTCAGTGGGTATACACGTCCCCTCCTCTCCAAAACATTCCTGGAGCTTTGCTCCAGCTGTAAACCTGTGTTTCTGGGAACACAAACAGTACAGAAATTGTCTCTTTGGGTGTGCACTGACACAGACTTTAATTACCTGCCAGGTGGAAGGCACGGAGCCTGGGAGTTGCTGATAAGTGAAGGAGATGATGAAATCCCGGATGGTGTCAGCATCCCGCTGGAGCCAGGCTGGATGCTCGGCTGGAGTGTGGGTCCTGCTCGTCTGACCGTGCCATTTCTCTTGCAGATGCCCGTGGGGTTGGACACTCGCTAGCTGAGAGCTGAAGCCCCCAGCCTGTGCCCGGGAGAGCAGGATGCGGGTCACCATGCGGAGGGTGCTGCTGGTGCTGGGCTCGGTGGCCGCCCTGATGGTGACTCTGCACCTCGGCCATCAGGTTCTGGAGTGCCAGCAGGTCCTGAGCGAGAGGAGGCACAGGCTGATGAGACCCGAGAACGAGGAGCTGGTCATGGTGGACGCCAACCACGTCGAGTACCGTTACAGCAAGGACATGCCCCTGATCTTCATCGGGGGAGTCCCGCGCAGCGGCACCACGCTCATGAGGGCCATGCTGGACGCCCACCCCGAGGTGCGCTGCGGGGAGGAGACCCGCATCATCCCCCGCGTGCTGGCCATGCGCCAGGCCTGGTCCAAGTCCGGGCGGGAGAAGATGCGCCTGGACGAGGCGGGGGTGACGGACCAGGTCCTGGACGCCGCCATGCAGGCCTTCATCCTGGAAGTGATTGCCAAGCACGGCGAGCCCGCCAGGTACTTGTGCAACAAGGACCCCTTCACGCTCAAGTCCTCTGTGTACCTGTCCAGGCTGTTCCCCAATTCCAAGTTCCTCCTGATGGTGCGGGACGGCCGTGCCTCGGTGCACTCCATGATCACGCGGAAAGTGACGATCGCGGGCTTCGACCTGAACAGCTACCGGGACTGCCTGACCAAGTGGAACAAAGCCATCGAGGTGATGTACTCCCAGTGCCTGGAGGTCGGCCGGGCCCGCTGCCTGCCCGTCTACTACGAGCAGCTGGTGCTGCACCCCGAGCAGTCCATGCACAACATCATGAAGTTCCTGGACATCTCCTGGAGCGACACGGTGCTGCACCACGAGGAGCTCATCGGGAAGCCCGGCGGGGTGTCGCTTTCCAAGTGAGTCTCAGCTCCTTCCTCAGCTTTTCAAGGAGCATTCTCATTACATGAATCAGGTCAAGGCTAAAACTGGGGGCAAAGCTGCGTTGCTGCTGTTTGTGTGTGATTTTTGGGGGCAGAAGGGGCAACAAATCAGTTGTACTGCAATAGGGTTTGTGTTTCTGAGTAAGAGATGGCTTTAATGCTCCCAATCTGTTGTACTCCACAGAGCAGCTTGTCAAGCAAGGATTTCAGGAGCAGGTGACTGTTTAATCTCTCTTGACACTGCAGAAATTATTTGAGTCTCTAATTTGCAAAGAACTGCTTGCTCTGAAACGTGAGCTCTTTAATGCCTCTTTCTCTACCCGTCCTCAGATGCCTCCTCAGTGCGATTAGTTGTGCTGCTAATGATGATGAGCAGCAGTTCTTGCCAGGTCTGGGGCTGGTATTGCAGAATCAAAGCAATCCCTGCTCCGTGGAGGCACACCCAGCACTCCCTCCTGGTCTCTCTGTATGCTGGGGGTGTTTACCCTCTCCCACTTTCTTTTCCTCTTTTAATGCTTTTTCTTTTCTAAGTGGAAGGCTTAAGTCAGGCTTAGCAAAATGTAATCAGCCGTGTAAGGGAATTATCCAAGTCTCCGTATCAATTGCTGGTGCCCCGGTGGTGAGGGCAGTGGGAGCCAGGGGGGATGTGCAGCTGCTCCGGTGCTCTGGGATGCTGGGGATGTGCAGCCAGCTCTGCTTCCCTGTTTGCTCTGAGGAAATTTTGCCCAGGTTCCTTAAGCAGATAAGATTTTGGATTTTCATAGAGGCCCTGTGGTGCGTCTGTGCTACAGCCCACACATCCTACATTGTTTTCCTGGAACAAGGAGGGGTGTCCTGGTAACACCCCGACCCCAGTGCAGGATGAATCCCCCCTCTAGGACTGCAGGAAACATCCTCAAGTTGTACCAGGGGAGGTTTAGATTGGATCTTTGTGAAAATTTCTTCATGAACAGAGTGGTCAGGCATCGGAGCAGGTTGCCCAGGGCAGTGGTGGAGTCACCATTGCTGAAAGTGTTCAAAGGCATGTGGATGTGGTGCTTGGGGGCATGGTTAGTGGTGGCCTTGGCAATGATGGGTGAACAATTGGAATTGATGACCTTAGAGAGCTTTTCCAGCCTTAATGAGTCCATGATTCTATATAGGGGGACCCCACCTCTGGGGCTGTGCAACCCTCTGCCAGGGGGTGCTCCCCCAGAGCAGGGCTGTGAGGGGACAGGGTTGCCCTGGGACTGCCCCTCTGCTCTGCCCCAAGTGTGCCTGGCAGGTGATGAGTGTCTTGGGAGTGGAAGTGACATGTTGGGGCTGTTCAGCCTGGAGAGGAGAAGGTTGTGTGGAGCCCTCACAGCACCTTCCAAGATCTGGAGGGAAGCCAGAGAGGGACTGTTCATCAGGAACTGTAGTGACAGGACAAGGGGAAATGGCTTCAAACTGAAATAGGGGAAATTTAGGTCAAACCATATGGAAGAAATTCTTCCCTGTGAGGGTGGTGAGGCCCTGGCACAGGATGCCCAGAGAAGCTGTGGCTGCCCCATCCCTGGAAGTGTTCTGGGGCAGGTTGGACAGGGCTTGGAGCAGCCTGGTCTAGAGAAAGGTGTCGGGGGGTGGGATAGGATGAACTTTAAGATCCCTTCCTATTCAAACCAGTCTGTGATTCAGTGTTGAGGTGGCAGCAAGCCTGGCTGAGGCTGTTCTGTTTGAGCCCAGCACGTGTGTGAAATCCAACTTTAGTGTCTTTAGGTTTTTCTTCTTTTTTTTCCCCAGGATAGAAAGATCCACAGACCAGGTGATCAAGCCGGTGAACATGGAGGCGTTATCCAAATGGACCGGGCACATCCCGGGGGATGTGCTGCAGGACATGGCCCACATCGCCCCGATGCTCGCCAGGCTGGGCTACGACCCCTACGCCAACCCCCCCAACTACGGCCACCCCGACCCCCTGGTCGTCAACAACACGCACAGGGTGAGCGTCACTGCCAGGGGAACAGAGCTGGGGGCTCTCAGAGCCCTCTGGGGCAGAGGAGGCTGCTGAGCCATGGCAGGAAAGAGCAGGGGGGAAACAGACAGAGAATCACTGAGGCTGGAAAAGACCTCCAAGACCAGCTTGAGGCCTTTTCCTCTTGTCCTGTCCCCAGTTTCCTGGGAATAGAGCCTGACCACCCTCCCTTGCTCCACCCTCCTGTCAGAGAGTTGCAGACAGCGAGAAGGTTCCCCCTGAGCCTCCTTCTCTCCAGGCTGAGCCCCCCCAGCTCCCTCAGCCACTCCTGGTGCTCCATACTCTTTCCCAGCTCCGTTCCCTTCTCTGGACATGCTCCAGCCCCTCACTGTCTTGGAGTGAGGGGTCCAGACCTGGACACAGGATCTGAGGTGCAGTCTCCTCCTTGGGGAGGCTGGGAATGGCTGACAGTTCCCCCACGGTGGTTCCAGCCCAGGATGGAGCCTGGTGGGGCTCACACAACGGTGCTGCCGATGGTTCTGTGGTGGTGTTTGTTTGTGATGCTGTGGCAGATCCTGACTTGTCCCTCTCTGACCCAGCCCCGCTCCTGAACCCTGGCATGGGCATTCCCAATGTGTGCTGATGGTTTCTTTGGGCACTGAACCCTGGCTGGGACAGCATTCCTGCTGTTCCGTGTCTATGTGTAGCTCCACAGCCACTCCCGTGCTCCCACCAGGAGCACACGTGGAGGCTTGGAATGCCTGTGGGCAAAACCAACAGATTTTTCCTTTTTTTTTTTGAATATTGCCTCATGGCCCTGGAGCAGAACTGGAAAGAAGGAGCTGCAGTCCCAGCCAGAAGTCAGAAAGCAGAGGGAGGTTCCCATGTTTGGGGTGGGGCTCTGCAGCCCCCCCACTTCCCTGGGACAGTGCCCATGGATGAGGTGTCCTTTGTCAGGGTGGTGGGAGCAGGGTGGGACCACTCCCCGGGGTGCTGTAGGCAGGCAGGGAAGTAGCAGTGCTGACTGGGAGCTGGGAAGAGCTTTCCTGAAACTGCTCTGTGCTCCCAGCACTCTGGTCTCTCACAGCTCCTCAGTGCCTGCTGAGAGCTGTCCTGGGATACAGGTGTTTTTGGGGGAACAGCTGCCCTGGGCAGGGTCAGGGCCACTCTGGGTCTCTGATATGGACCTTTCAGTGATTTTTGGATGAATTTGGAGAACTGGCATGGTGGTAAAACCAAAACATTGCCCCCTCCCAGACTAAGGGGGGGAATTGGGAATTGCTTGTGTTGGTTTCCTGCTCCATGTCTTTATAGCCAAAAAGAATGAAACCTCCCATTTTTGCCCCAATATGGCCCCGTGATGTAGATCAAACCCCCATCAGGGTGTTCCACCTGGTTCAGGTGTCCTGAGATGTGGGACACATGGACTGGCTGATGCTTACGGAGCCACTGCCCCAGAAGGGTCACTCCAGGTTCTCTTTCCCACAGGTTTTAAAGGGAGATTATAAAACACCGGCCAATCTGAAAGGTCACCTGCAGGTAAGAGCCTGGTGTACCCTGGGGGGTTGTGTTTTTGGGTTAATCTGGAGTGTCTGGCCCCTGGATTCCTGCTAGGGGTGTCTGCAGGCTGGAAATGTCCCTGCTCCCTTCCCTCAGGGAATGTCCCTGCTCCCTGCCCTGGGAAATGCAGATGGTGGCTCAGAGCTGACCCTTCTGTTTCTGGGTTATTTCAGGTCACTCAGAACACGTCATCTTCTCACTAAGAAAATTAATGATTTCCAGGTAAGACCCTGTTAATTTTGGGATTTGGGCAAATCTGCCCACGCTGCTGCAGGATTGGCATTTGGTTTGTGTAATTTCTGTGGATTAGCCGGGGCTCCAGGCACGCTCCCGATGCCAAGGATCATTCACAGTCGCCTTAGATCTTCTGAACAATGCTGCTGTGTGGGACCATTTGTCAGGATTTCTCTTCCTGAGCTCTGGGAACGGGCTTAAAGCAGCCAAATGAGAATCAGCCACTTGGGAGGGTCATTGCTGCCTGTCCCCACAGGCAGCACAGGGACGGGATGTGGAATGTGTGGATGGGCTGAGCTGCTCCCCAGCTGCCTCCGAGGACGTGCCATGGACCTGAGGAAGGGGATAGAAAACAAAGGAAAACATGATGGGAAACAAAGTTCCTGCCTTGGGCTTCTGCTCCAGAGACAACTGTTGACGTGTTGGGTGTTTTTCCCTCTCTGCCCTCTGCGCTAAAGCATAAAATGTCATTTTTGGTACTAAAACTGACCCTTTGAAAACTAATTCCCATGTGAAAGCAGTCGGTTGGGCTAGAAAAAGATCAGAAGCGCTGAGGGAGGATCAGGAATTGTGTGTCCAGTGTCCTGGGCTGGGATTTGGTTCCTTGCTGACTGTGTTTTGTGTCCCAGGGGCTTTATCCATTGGGCACCGCTGTGCTGGTGTGTGGGATCCTGCTCCTGAGGGGATCCTGCCCTGTGTTCTCCCTGTGTTTCTCTCTTCCAGAACGTTGCAAATGGCCTTTTGTTGCCCAAGAAGGAAGAGTTTGCACTGGCCCGTGGAAATCGGTTCTCCAAGCATATTGCTTGCTCCTACTGTTGCCAAATGACTGCGCTCCAGGAATGTATTTGCATTTATTTGCAAAGGCCAAACGTGCTCCACGGCGGGAGCGTCCGCGGCCTCTCCCAGCGCTCCGTGGGGAAAGCAGCTGTGGGAATCCAGGCTCAGGGGCGGCGGGAGGAGGTTCCGTGTGTGCCGTGGCCGAAGGACTCGTTACATCTCGTGTCAGTGTCTTGTGATGCCGTTCCCTGTTCCTGGGAACAGCACTGCTGTTCTGTATTCCTGGGGTCGGGAACAGCGACCCTGCTCCTGCTGTTCTGTGTTCCTTGGATTGGGAACAGCCACCCTGGTCCTGCTGTTCCCGATTCCCGGGGTCAGGAACAGCCCCCTGGCCCTTCAGAGCCTTTGTGGTGCGCGTGCCCCCCTCCCCACACCCCCTCCCTGACCCTGCAGAGCCTATTGCAGAGTTAATATATGGCCCCCTTCCCCCCCGGTGTCGGACACCATTAAAGTGTTGGTTTGATATTTAATATTTAATGTTTCCATATTTAATATTTAACAGGGCGGGCTCCGCCTCCCCACACGCACGCACTCCGCCGGGCCGCAGAGCGGCGCTGCCGGCGCGGCCGCTCCGCCGCCTGCGACTCTATGGTTTGTGGGCGGGGCTTGAGCGTAACCGGAAGTGATCCGGAAGTGAACGGGGCTCGTCCGGTTGAGCGGCGCGGCCGGAGCGGGTTTGGAGTGTCCCGGCGGAGCCGGGGGTGTCCGGGGATCCCTGAGCGGTCCCGGAGGGTCCTGCGGTGTCTGAGGATCCCTGAGCGGTCCCGAAGGAGCCGGGGGTGTCTGGGGGTCTCTGAGCAGTCCCGGAGGGGCCGGGGGCCCCGGCGCTGGCGCTATGTCGATGTCTCACCTGTACGGCACGGACGGCGCCGATGGCGTGGAGATGGAGAGTTTCGAGGTGTCGGACTGGGACCTGCAGAACGAGTTCAACCCGCACCGGCAGCGGCACCGCCAGACCAAGGAGGAGGCGACCTACGGCGTGTGGGCCGAGCGCGATTCGGACGAGGAGCGGCCAAGCTTCGGCGGGAAGCGGTACGGGCGGGATCCGGGCTGTGCCGCCCCTGGGGCTGCCCCGAGCCGGGCAGCTACCCCCGTGCCCTGCAGCTTTCTCCTTCCCGGGGAGCTCCCCCCGTTCCTTTTGGGTTCCTCCCGTTCCCTGGGTGTTCACCCGTTCCCTAGAGCTTTCTCCTTCCCTTCAAGATTCCCCCGTTCCCTGGGGGTACCCCGGCTGTGGACACCCCCCTGAGCAGCCCAGCCTGTCCCGGGGCTGCCCTCGGGACCCGCGGGAATTTCCCTGTGCTCCCCGGCCCTGCAGCCCGCGGGGATGGAGGGGGATTTCCTGGCACAACCAGCGTCAAACAGCTGGACCATCTTTAATATCTCATTTTGGGCGGGTGTAAGGCACAGCAGCCCCCCCAGGAAGGTGCCCTGGCGCAGCATTCCCTGACGGGTGTGTTTCTCAGCTCCAGGGATTACTCCGCCCCCGTGAGCTTTGTCAGCGCCGGGCTCAGGAAAGCAGCGGCCGAGGAACAGTCAGACGAGGACTCAGATGAGGATGAGAAACCTGGGAAGCAGGAGGAGATCCCCAAGGAGTTCGTGCCCAAGAAGTTAAAAACAGTGAGCTCTCCAGGAAACTTTCTGTCCTGTGTAACTAATGTGTTTGTCAAACTGTAGCCAAAGCAGTGAAACTACAATATAGCACTGAAAAAGGGGGAAATAATTAAAGTAGAAACCCAAATGTGTCATTAAGGGAGGTGTTTTCTCTGGCTTTTATATCACTGATAAAATAACAACTGTAATAGTAAATCACTGGTACAGCTGTGCATTGATCTAATGATGTATTACTGTGTGTCCTTAAGAATCACTCCTTTCATTGTCCTTAATATTCCCTTTGGTCAGTGGAGGTTTAAGGAGAAGAACTCCCATGGTTTGCTGCCTTTTGGAGACCTGTTTTTTTAATCTCACAGAACAGACAATTCCAGGAATGTCATAGATTAAAAATCAAAGTCTTATTTTCAATTAATAGCAGAAAAAATCAGGAATCAGCTTCACTAAAGCTGATGGTGGAGCCAGAGAACTGTCAGCTTGTCAGTGTGAGCTTGTCAGGATGTTTCTCTTCCATCTGAGGAGTTTCAGGAGGCTCCTCAGGTGTCAGGCAGCTGTCCTGGATGCACAAGTGAGATCCCAGTGAGCTGGGCACTGTGGGCTCAAGGGAATCACTTCTGGGAAGAGCCTTTCGAGGAAGATTCTACACAACTTGGTTATTGCAGTGCTTCAAGGCTGTGGGGTTTGTGCTGTGTTTTAACAGGGAGGAAATTTCAAGCCCAGCCAGAAAGGCTTTGTCGGGGGCACCAAATCTTTCATGGATTTTGGCAGCTGGGAGAGACACACTAAGGGAATTGGGCAGAAGCTTCTCCAGAAGATGGGATATGTCCCTGGAAGAGGTCTTGGGAAGAATGCTCAAGGTACTGTCTGTGTGTTTGGTTGTTTATTGTTAACTGGTGATGTGGAGAAGAGATTGGATTCCTTAAAGAAATGCCAGCCCAAGGTGGCTTAAACTTCACTGTTATTTTCCTGCCTCTCTTGCAAGTGATCCAAGTCCTGTGGTCAGAGTCAGGTGTGTTAAAACTGGCCTGTGGTCATTTATTCCTCTTGGTAATTTGCAAGAGAGAAAATATTGAACAAAAATTGGGATGTAAATTCCAAAGGATATATAAAACTTCTCACAGAAAAAGAAATGTCACGTTATTTGGCAGAATAAAGAGGCAGTGAAATGTGGATGGGAATAATACTGGGCTTTGGCCTTTTGATGTGTTCTGGGATTAAGTGATTTTATAGGAAATTAGTAAGGTGGTGGAAGTACCCCAGTGCTGGGGGCAGAGTGCCAGCAACGGGCTTGGTGCTGTTCTGGTAACAACAGCCAGGGAAGGCCTGGCTGTTGTGCTCTCCCAGCACACAAACTGCTCCTCCTGACCCCTCTCCATCCTCCCAGGTATCATCAATCCCATCGAGGCCAAGCAGAGGAAAGGCAAAGGTGCTGTGGGTGCCTATGGCTCTGAGAGGACCACCCAGTCCCTGCAGGACTTCCCTGTGGTGGACTCAGAAGAGGAAGCTGAGGAGGTATTGGTGTGATTCTTCTGTATCTGTTTCCCTGCTGTACAAACCTCAGTTCTCTCATTAGTTTCTGTGTCAGAGAAAACTGTTTGGGCTCATTTTAGTTAAGGCGGCAAAGACTGAGCACACTGATTTAATTTAGACAGATTTTTCTTGTCACTGTAATGTTCTTTGTTGGTTTTGGCTCAGAATGCCACCTTCAAGAAGTCCCCCCAGGTAAATAGTCTGTGTCTTTTATTTAAATTTAAAGAAAAGACCACAAACACCCTATCAGCACAGGCCATGAGGTGGGTGACTGACCCACAGCATCTGTGGTGCTTTGGCTCTCAGCTTCACCACTTCCCAGGTATTTTCTGTACAGAATTCCTCACTGATCTGATGGTTACTGTCCTGTAGAGAGGGGCAGATGTGGGGTGTGGCAAAGAGCAGCTCCCACAGCTTCCTGTTGTTTTGTTCAGGAATTTCAGAAGGAGCTCAGTCAGTGGCGGAAGGACCCTAATGGAGGCAAGAAGAAACCCAAATACAGCTATAAGACAGTGGAAGAGCTGAAAGCCAAGGGCAGGATCAACAAGCAGCTTGCAACCCCTCAGAAGGAGCTGTCCCAGGTCAAGGTAAGGTTGATACCTGAGAGGTGAAACCTCTGAGGAACAGTTTGTCCACTTTGGTGTCACGGGTGCATTTTGGCCACCAGTAACCTTGGTAAAGCCAGTTCTAGGAACTGCCTGCGCAGCCTTTTGGACTCATCACTGAACCATGTAATAGCCCCCTGTGTCACCTGGACATGGGTTTTGGTTTAAAACATGCAAATTAGATTAAATGTGGGTGGGTTTGGTTTTTTTGAATTGCAGGTTATTTAATTGTTTCACACTGGTCATAGATCAATGCTCACCTACTTCTGAAAGCACAGTTGTCCTTTTTGGGATTATGCAACTAAACACATGGTTTGAACCTTCTTCTGCTTCAAAGGGACAGTAAAGGATTTCTTTGGTGTGCACTTAATAAAATTATTCATCTAAAATTACAGTGTCTTTGAAAAAGGTATAAAAGTACCTAAGTGCAGTAACTAACAGAACACTAATGGCACGATCACTGCTTGTAGAATTACTCAGTGAAACTGAGATGGAGGAGACTCTTCCAGCTCTGATTCCAAATTGTCCCTTATTCATTCTAACTCCTCATGGCTGGAGAAGGCAATTGTGGAGGCAATCCCCTCCTGGAGATACAGTGTGTATTTGCAGCCTCCTGGAGTAATTAGGGTATTCAGAAATCTCCAGATTTTAATGTGGAGTCAGAGATTGTCTGCTTCTTTAAATGTGTTCAGGAAGAGACTGGATGTGGCACTCAGTGCTCTGGTCTAGTTGACAAGGTGGCGATGGGTCAAAGGTTGGACTTGATCTTGGGGGCCTTTTCCAACCTCAGTGATCCTGTGATTCTGAGATATGATTTTATTCAAGACCTGTTTGTCCCTGTCCATTGGCAGGTAATAGACATGACGGGCCGGGAGCAGAAGGTTTATTACAGCTACAGCCAGATCAGCCACAAGCACAACATCCCAGATGACAGCCCCCAGCAGCCCCTGGGCAAGGACTCCAAGCCCCAGGGGTTCGCCCTGCCCGAGCTGGAGCACAACCTGCAGCTGCTGATCGACATCACGGAGCAGGAGATCATCCAGAACGACCGGCAGCTGCAGTACGAGAGGGACATGGTGGTCAACCTGAGCCACGAGATCCAGAAGATGTCCGAGGTGCTCTCGCACGAGGAGAAGGCCATCAGCAACCTCAGCAAGGTGCTGGACATGGTGGAGGAGTGTGAGAGGCGGATGCAGCCCGGCTGTGAAAACCCTCTGACCTTGGATGAGTGTGCAAAGATTTTCGAGACGCTTCAGGACAAGTACTACGAGGAGTACAGGATGTCAGACAGGGTGGACCTGGCAGTGGCCATAGTTTATCCTCTCATGAAGGATTATTTCAAGAACTGGGATCCCCTCAAGGTGTGTGTCGGGTTGAGTTATCTGCAGTTCTCACTTGATGGCTTCAGGAGTCTTTGCTACCTTGTCATAAGTGTCCTGGTCTAGTGGGAGGTGTCCCTGCCTGTGGTAGAGGAGTGGAAGGAGATGAGCTTTAAAGTCCTTTCCAACTCAAACCAGTCTGGGATTCTGTGCTTCTAAATTCCTGTTCAGTTGAGAGAGAAAGAAAAGAAACAAAACCAAACCCTGCTTTGTGCCCCCTTTCAGACATTTGCTGAGAAGTTTGTAAGGTTAAAATCAATCCCTTTTATGAGCGTGGAGAAGAAAAAGTAGGTGAAAAACAAGTCTCTAGTTGTTTTTTAGCAAAAGTAGGGGAGGTCTATCTGTCAGGTATCAGAGATGCACAGTCTAGTCTCAATGCCATTTAGGCTGGGATAGGTGAGATAGGCTGGCCCTGTGAGGGGCTGTAGCCCAGCACACCATCAGCCTGCTCTGTGCAGATCCCAGATGAAGTTAATGGAAAAGGATAAAGACCTTGACCCTGAGTGCCTTATCGTTCCCAGGACTGTTCCTATGGCACAGAGATCATAGCCAAGTGGAAGAGCCTTCTGGAAAATGACCAGCTGTTATCCCACAGTGGGCAGGACCTGTCAACAGATGCTTTCCACAGGTAAAGAGCGAATGAATTGTACTTGGTGCAGCATCTTCATGTGCTGCTTCCTTGAGGATGGAAAGGAGCAGACACAAGGGAGCTTTCCCAATGATTCCCTTGCTGTGCCTGTTAAAATGCAGCTGCCAGCTACAGAAGAGAAGCAGCTTTAACTAACAAAGTTCACATTTGGTTTATTTAGGCCTGGGTTGTAGCTTTGAGCTTCACTTTGATTTAATTAGGTGGGGTTTTTTGCCAGATTGATGTGGGAGATCTGGATGCCATATGTCAGAAACATCGTGGCACGGTGGCAGCCAAGGAACTGTGGATCCATGGTGGATTTCTTGGATAGCTGGGTAAACGTTGTTCCTGTATGGATACTGGATAACATTCTGGATCAGCTCATCTTCCCCAAGCTACAGAAGGAGGTGAGAGGAGAGGGCTGGGTAGAGCAAAGCCACGCTCTGAACCAGTGGTTGAATTTCGACTGGAACATCCAAAACAGCAGTTGGCTGATGGATGGAGGAGTTGGGGGTTCCATCACAGCTCCTTGTGCTTCTGGACAAGACTTGCTGCTGATGGATGGACTTACTTAATCTTCTCTGTTCCACCTCAAGGTTGAAAGCTGGAATCCACTGACGGACACAGTCCCGATCCACTCCTGGATCCACCCCTGGCTGCCCCTGATGCAGGCAAGGCTGGAGCCACTGTACTCTCCCATCAGGAACAAGCTGGCCAATGCTCTGCAGAAGTGGCATCCCAGTGACTCCTCTGCCAAGCTCATCCTTCAGCCCTGGAAGGATGTGTTCACTCCTGGCTCGTGGGAGGCTTTTATGGTCAAAAACATTGTGCCTAAACTAGGTGAGAAAACCAGACAGTGCTGAATTTTGGAATCTGCTGGTTGCACTTACCCCGACACCCAGGAAAGGTACTCATTAGTGTGTGTGCCAACGTTACTTCAGAGAATGTTATTAGCAAGGTTAGACCAAGGTACCCTCTTCTTTTCTGCTACCAGTCCTGTGCAGAGGCAGACACTTAGAAAAATACAAGAATTACTCTGGTTATTCTCTGTGTTTTCTGTCTTACTTTTTATAAATCATCCAATTCCTCTCTTCTCCAGCTGGCAGGAATATCTGATAGCTGTCAGGGAGGACCAGGCTGGATGGAAATGCACTGTTTTGGTGGCAGGATCAGCCAAAGAGTTTAAAGACCCCCAGTGTCCCTTAGTGCAATAAATAGGTGCTCCTCAAATCATGTATATTGGTAATGAAAGATGTCAGGGTACTGATAAACCTGAGTCAAGGTCTTTTCTAACTCTGCTCCCCCTTTCCCAGGGATGTGTTTGAACGAGCTCATCATCAACCCTCACCAGCAGCACATGGATGCCTTTTATTGGGTGATCGACTGGGAAGGGATGATTTCTGTCTCCAGCCTCGTTGGGCTGCTGGAGAAACACTTCTTCCCAAAGTGGCTGCAGGTGAGATGCTGTGAGGGCTGAGGAAAGAGGTTACTGGGGACTGTTTTAGTGACTCCTGACCAGGAATTGCTGCCCTGGTGCTGAAGTGGACTGATTTCCACTCAAACTTCTGTACCCATCAGAACAAACTGTCCCTAGATTGTCACAGCCTTTCCTTTTACTGACAGCTCAGTAATAAACTAAGTGGCCTCAAGCTGAGCCAGGGGAGGTTCAGGTTGAATATCAGGAGGAATTTCTTCATGGAAAGGGTCATGGTTGGGCACTGGAAGGAGCTGCCCAGGAGGTGGTGGAGTCCCCATCCCTGTCCAGTGTTCAAGGAATGACTGGATGTAGCACTCACTGCTCTGGGCTTGTGACAAGGTGGGGATGGGTCAAAAGTTGGATTTGATGATCTTAGGTCTTTTCCAACCTGAATGATTCTGGGATTCTGTGGCAGTGAGGCCTCTCTTCCCCAAACCTGTGCTGCCTTTGACGTGTCGCTGTGTTTTGCAGGTGCTCTGCTCTTGGCTCAGTAACAGCCCCAACTATGAAGAGATCACCAAGTGGTACCTGGGCTGGAAGTCCATGTTCTCAGACCAGGTGTTGGCACATCCCTCCATCAAAGAGAAGTTCAATGAAGCTCTGGACATCATGAACCGGGCTGTGTCCTCCAGCGTGGGTAGGTGGCTCGTGGGGGTGGCCCTGTTGCTCTGGGCTAGCAGCAGGGCCACGTGTGGCTCCTGGGAGGCTGTTTGGGATGGCCCTGCTGTCAGCACAGCAGCAGCTCCCATGAGCAGTGAGAGTTGATCGGCTCTGCCGTGCTGTGTCCTTAAGTAACACCTTGGAGGTGCTGCTCAATCGTTGTGCTGCACTGAAGCAGAAACAGTTTTGGTGGCTGCCTGAGCCATTAAATGACTGATTCTCTTCCAGCCTTGCCCTGCTACAGTGGATTTCCTGTCAGATACCCTCATTTAAGGGTTGACTTCTAAAGCTGTAATTTACTGGCTTTTTTTTTTTCCCTTAGGGTGAGGTTCCTGGTTCTTTTCCTTAGCTTTAGAGCAGTGCCCTCTCCTCCCCTGTGACCTAAAAGAGATTCTTAGGACTTCACAGGGAATTACACTGTATAAAAGGGAAGGCCATGCCTGAGAGAGCAGTACCTGGAATTTGCCCTCTATCAAAGACTCAGATATCCTATCCTAAGCTTCTCTTGCCTTCTTGCTGTACAGTGTGATGGAGTCACAGGTGACTCAGGAGCTTATCCAGGTGTGTTTGGAATGTCTCCAGAGAGGGAGACTCTACACCCTCCATGGGCAGCCTGTTCTAGTGCTCTGCCACCCTCCATGGAAAGAAGTTCTTCCTCAGGTTAAAGGGAAATATCTGTGTTCTAGTTTATGGCCATCGCTCCTTGTCCTGTCACTGGGCACCACTGAACAGAGTCTGGCACCATCCTCACACCTCTTGGAAATATTTGTGTGGATTGATAAGATCCCCTCTCAGTCTCCTCTTTTCCAGACTAACCAGGCACAGCTCCCACAGTCTCTATGCATAAGGAAGATGCTCCAGATCCCAAATCATCTTTGTGGCCTCTGCTGGATCCTTCCCAGCAGTTCCTTGTCTTGAACTGTGGATCCCAGAGTTGAACACAGCACTCCAGATGTGTTGATGTCTACGTGTCCTGAACAGTTTCCCCCAGTCCTTGCACTGGGAACAGCCCAGGACCCTGTTCTCACTGTCCTGTCTCCCACAGGGGGGTACATGCAGCCGGGGGCCCGGGAGAACATCGCCTACCTGACGCACACGGAGCGGCGCAAGGACTTCCAGTACGAGGCCATGCAGGAGCGGCGGGAGGCCGAGAACATGGCCCAGCGTGGCATCGGCGCGGCCGCCAGCTCTGTGCCCATGAACTTCAAGGACCTCATCCAGACCAAGGCCGAGGAGCACAACATCGTGTTCATGCCCGTGATCGGGAAGCGGCACGAGGGGAAGCAGCTGTACACGTTCGGCCGGATCGTCATCTACATCGACAGGGGCGTGGTGTTCGTGCAGGGGGAGAAGACGTGGGTGCCCACCTCCCTCCAGAGCCTCATCGACATGGCCAAGTGAGGCCCTGCTGGGGACCCAGAGACCTCCCGGGGAATAGCTTTAGTGTAACTCTTAGAATAAAGAAGTTACAGGTTTGTAAATAGTGAAACTGAAGCTGTATGCCAGAAAGGTTTTCTGTTCTGGAAGAGCTGTGCAGGCAGAGGTGAGAGCAGGTTTCCTGAGCTGGAAACCCAGGCTGAGGGAGGAAGGAGGAGTTCCAACACTTGTGCAATTGCCACCTGTGACAGAGGTTCAGCAGCAGGTTAGAAGGGAGCATGGGAGGTGATTCCCTGCTCCCACACGAGCAAGGGCTGGTCTAGGTGAGTCCTGAGGTATCCTGTGACAGATGTCACAGCTTCTGCTGCCTGTGCACTGTGCTGGCAGTGAGTTGCTGTCCCCATGCCCCTCACAGTGGGCTCCTCTCTGCCACAGGCAGCTAGGACCTGTCCCACCTCTCAGCCTGGTGCCTGTGGGCCAAACACTCCAGGTACTCCCTCTGCCCTTTCAGTGCAGAGCTGGAGCAGAGGGATTTTTCCCAGAAAACTCACAGCAGGTGCTTTGGGACTACAGTGGTTCAGGGCACAGAGGTGAGGGAGAGAACCTGAGGCTTTTGTCCCTGGAGGGAGCTGACCTGGTTGTTCACAGAACAGATGGAGTGCTGAACTCAGCAGCACTGAGCAGTTCTCAGAGCTTTTACAAGCCTGCAGTGGGAACTAGATACCAACACTTCCAACTGCTAATTCCTCTCAGATAATTCCCTTTGAGATGTGAGTAGTATGTGCAAAGGCCTTGAATTGTTCATGGAAGGGGAGAGAATCAAAGAGCATTCACAGCAGTACAGATGGTTCTAAAGGCAGGTTTTTTGGGAATTAGTTTGCTGTAGTTCAGTGAGTGCAAGTCAAAGCTCAGCTTAACATTTTATTAAATAAGGTACAAAATTGTCCCATCACCTCAGCGTTCAGGTGCTGCCACTTTTGGCAGAGTCTGATGCCACTGTCACACTCGAGCTTCATCTCAGCTGCACAGAAGCTTCCATGGGAAGAGATGTGGATCTGAGCCCCCCTGACACAGGGAGCGGTCAGGACTGGGCAGCAGCTCTGTCCTGATTCCTGATGATCTCCAGGTCCTCACAGTCTTGGTACATTGGCTCTTCCACGAAGTTCCAGACCTCAGGGGAGAGTTCCTGCAGTTTGTCCAAGGGAAACCAGTGGACGGAGGTGTCGTTGAAGGTGTCCAGGTAGCGGGGGTGACTCGGGAGCGCCACTTCCTCCGTCCCTTTCAAGACCTAAAGATCATTTGGGAAAAAAGTTACAGATGACGCAGAAGTCTCTTTCTGCAAAGCTGAGTCAGTGAGGATGAGGATGGTATTATGTTACCCCTGCATGCAGGGTGTTTTGCAGATGCTGAACAATCCTAAGGCAACTAGTTTTTATATCACAGTGTCCAGGAAAAAGGTTTTAAAAGTAACCACCCTCTTCTTTCCAACAGCAGTTTATTTCCTTTCTCATTAAAGGTGTTTTGTCAACACAAAACAATAATGTTAAACTTGTCTCGTACCTTTGCTATGTAAGAATAATCTCTCTCCAATATTCTGGACAGCAGTCTGGAATAACAGAACATGCCCATGTTCACAAGCTTCCTGTGAGGCAGGTTTTTTGTACAGGGTGAATGGGACAGAGAAGGGGAAAGAGGGCTCATGACTGTAAACCTGATGGCAACGAAAATGATCAAAACAGGAACCTTACTGTCGCAAGGAATATAAGGAGTAGAGGGAGGGAGGAAAGGAAAGTGGGGTTGGAGGCATCAGAGCGACTCCGGGGTATGCAGACCTCTCCTCGATCCCTCGGAAGCTGTTCCCGATGATGACCAGTTTGGAGAGTGCCGCTGGGCTCCAGTTGCTCCACAGCAGGTTGTTGTACAGGGCCTTCCCGCAGTGCACCATGTAGAACAGCGTGGCCGAGCCCCCCACGCCGTGTTTCCCCTCCTGCCCGGGAACCGGCGTCTCCCGTCACTGCCGGGCCCCGGCAGCGGGGTCCCGAGGGGGTCTGGCCCCGGGGGTCGCGGCGGCCGAGCCGGGAGTGCCGCTCACCTCATTCTCCGTGAGCAGCCGCAGCCCCAGCGCTCGCAGCGCCGCCGCCTCCCGCGCAGAGAAGGCCGGGTCGAACAGGGCGCACCGGGCGGGCGGCACCTGCGGGGCAGAGGGGCGGAGTGGGCGGGGGCCGGCCCGCGGGGTGCCCCCGGTGTTCCCCGGTGCTCACCCGCAGCTCCTCCAGCAGCAGCAGCAGGAAGGCGAGCTGGTAGCGGGCGGCGGGGCAGGCGGCGAAGCGGCCCAGCCCGTAGCAGACGCAGCAGGCGGGCGGCTCGGCGGGGCCGCTCAGCGGGGCCCGCACGGCTCCTGCGGGCGCGGGGAGCGCGGTCAGCTTCTCGCTGCCCCCGCACCTCCCGCTCCCCCTGCTCTCCCCTCCCGCTGCCCGCACTCACCGGCGCTCGCCGCCCAGAAGCCGGAGCTCAGCAGATCGTCCCTGCGGAGAGAGCGCGGTGTCAGCGGGGCCCGGCAGCCCCGGGGCTGGAGGGGACACACGGGCCGGTAGCGGGGCCGGACGCTCACCGCGCCTCCCGCAGCCGCCGCAGCACCGCTTCGGTGCCGGCACCGCCTTCCTCCTCCTCCTCCTCCTCCTCCTCGTCCTTTCCCCGGTCCCGGCCCCGCCGCCGCCGCGCGCGCGCTGCGCGCCACCCTCCCGGCGCCGCCATGCGCGGTCACGTGCGGCGGTCACGGGACCGGCGGGGGCGCGCCCGGAACCGGCGGCGGGCGGGAGCGCGGGGCTCCCGAGCATCCCGGGAGCGCGGGGCTCCCGAGCATCCCCGCACCGCCCGCAGCGTCCCGCAGCGTCCCGGAGCCGCCCGCAGCCATGGCCCGGCCCGCCGAGCCCGGCCCCGCGCCGTGGTGAGTGAGCTCCTTCCCCGCCCGTTCCCGGCCCGCACGGACACCGCCGGCCACGCGTGGCGGGTGTCCCGGCAAGGCACTTCGGCCCGTTGCTGGCCGGACCGCGGGTACGGTCACCGGTCGCGCCTGCAGCGCGGAGCCGGGAGCCCGTCCCGTGGTCGGGAACCCAGCCAGGGCTCAGCAGCTCCGTCCCTCTCCCGGAGTCATTCCAGGGCCATGGAGAGGCGGCCCGGGAGCGAATCCAGCCTACCGCTCCTGGCCCGGCCGTAAAGCGGGTTCCCGGGTTCCTCGGTACCACCTTGGAGCCGTCTTTTGCCTTTGCCCCAGACCTGGGCTGTTCCTGCTGGAATACTCCTGGGCGAAGCTTGTCCCGAGATGGGACAACAGGAGAGGACAAAAAGTGTTATCAGTCTGTGAATCCAAGAAGTTACGAGTAGAATAACATTATATCTTCCAAGGGAACTCTCCAGCTCATGCTCCTAGAGGGCTGTCAGGGGCAGGCAGCAACTGAATTAATAGTAGCAGGTCCCAGGAATTGTTTAGAATGCATGTGGATAATGCTCAATGGCAATTACTCCTTGGGCTCAGGGTAGAATACCTCACAAGTCCATATCCTTCCACCTGTCTGAGCTGCTGAGTTACAGAACCTATTTTAAGCCTACAAAAACCATCAAATTTAGTCATAAGGGACCCTTTCGATGCTACTTTTTGGTGTAAACTTAGTGTGATTGTGCAAGAACAATGTCTCTCTCCATTTGTAATAACCTTTAATTGCTCTTCTTGAACTAATAGAGAAGTGCAACAGTTTTCAAATTTGCAATAATTCCTACTACTGCTTTGCTTTTTTAGGTGGAATTACTTTTTCCTTTATGATGGCTCAAAGGTGAAGGAGGAAGGGGATCCTACAAGTGCTGGGATCTGTTACTTTTACCCTTCTCAGGTAATGTCTGCTCTCATTTCAGTACCTGTAAAGGGATGTTGTGTGATAGTTCTGGATCAGGAATGGTTTGGTTCCCAGGTGGAGATTCAGATTAATCTCTATTTAGTATTCACAGAAGTTTTAAGAAATCCCATACAATTAGCTCCAGGTGGAATGGAGCTGAGCTCCACCTGTCTTGGGACAGCAACGGGGTTACACTCTGCTCCCCCACTCTGGAATGGTCCAGCACAGTCCAGGTCTGTCCTGGTGATGTGAATAAACACACACGAGGGATGAAAGTTCCTTTCCATGAAGTCCAGGCCCTTGTGCTGCCTGGAAAAAGCAATCCAGCTATTTTTCTCCCAGAAATATGCCTGTGCCACTGTGTTTGATTCATAGAATCACAGAGTCATTAAGGTTGGAAAAGATCAAGTCCACCCACCAACCCCCCCCCCACATTCACCACTGACCATGTCCCCAAGTGCCACTTCCACGTGTTTTCTGAACACTTCCAGGGATGGTGACTCCTCCACTGCCCTGGGCAGCCCATTCCAATGCTTTACAATTCTTTTCTGTGTAACTGAATTGAACTGATGATTAATTTTTATTTATACCTGATTACAGTAGTGATTTTTTCCCAAGTTCCTTTAAAGGGTGACTAAAGCCTCTCCTCCCTGTCTCCCCGGGCAGACCCTCCCGGAGCAGCAGGAGCTGCTGTGTGGGCAGATGGCAGGAGTGGTTCGCTGCATGACCGAGATCTCCGGGGTCCCTCCCAGCCTCGTCCGCCTCAGGAAGCTCAAATTTGCCGTGGTGGTGGATGGGGACTATCTGTGGGTGAGTTCAGGAGGTCTGGAGCAGTCACAGAGTGGGAACGGCCAGAAGCTGCAGGACTGTGTCAAACAAAGAGGGTTTATTTTTCAGAGTGGGGGCTGCACCCCTGGGGAGAGCTGGGAGGGACCTTGCAGTGCACGAATTTCATTGCAAGGTAACTTGAATTTAAGTCACTGTGTCCTGAAAATCACCAGGCTTCACATACCTCATTTGTGTGTCCACTCCCAACACTATTTCTTTTGATGTTCCTATCCAGTGGCTGTGAAATGTTGAGCTCCACATTGTTGTGTGTATCTGTGGGCTGCTGGCAATGACTGGGAGTAGAATCTCAAGCTGATCTGATTGTTCTTTCCTTCTAACCCTCAGCATTTCCTGCTGCAGAGCTGTGTCAGTGTCCATTTAATATACAAAGAACAGCATGTGGCAGAGTTGTGACAAAAATGCCCCCAAACCATCCCTTGGGCACTGGGCTGAGACCAGTCAGCCCCATTTAACTGGCTGTTCAGGCTCACACAGCTTGCTCTGAGGCACAAGGCCTGATGCTTCTGCTTCTCTCAGCAACTTAAAAACTGAATGAAGCATCGTCATTGCTGTAAATAACAACTCAATTTGAATGTTTTAAAGTACTTAGTTTCGGGAAAATGTTGTTAGCTATTAAAGAACCAAGCTGGGTCATGTAGCGTGGGAAGGAAGTGTGTCTGAAGCACTGCATTTCTGATATAATTTGTTTATCCTGTCTGTGCCAGGGCTCTTGTGTGGGTATTTTTGAATTTCCTTTTCATGTGACTCGTGAGTCTTGGAGGGGGGGGTGTTTGTCTGACAGAGCTGTCTGTCCTTGTTGGAAAGCGATAAGGGTTGTTCTCACCTGCTGTTCGTGGGTTTTGTCAATGAACATGCCCCATTCCTGGCTCTCCTGTTGCAGGTTCTGGGCTGTGCAGTGGAGCTCCCTGACGTGAGCTGCAGGCGCTTTCTGGAGCAGCTCATCAGCCTTTTCACCTTCTACAACGGCCCCGTGCGCGGCGCCTACACGGTAACGGGAGACCCCTGGCCCTGCTGCTGCCGTGTTCTCTTGTGTTTCTTCCTCACAAATCCAAGAACTGGGACCTGGAAAAGTGTGCAGGCCCATCCTGCCCTTGCTCCAAGGCAGTCTGTGTGTCTCCTAAATGTTTCCTAGGTGTTCAGACCAAAGCAGTTTCCTCTCGGTATCATCTTGCCCCTTATCCTGACAAGATTTGTCCCTCAGAGCTCATGTCCCACACGAATTGCATCTCCCATCCCCAATGCATGAACACCAGTGCAGTGACAGCGTGTGGGGTTTTGTTGTCCACAGGCATTTTCCCAGGAGGAGCTGGGCAGGCAGTGGGACAGGTACATTGAACACATCCAAAAAAACACCAGTGACCTCCACAGGATTTTCAATTCTCTTTGGCATCTGGATAAAACCAAGGTAAGAGCCTATCCTCTGCACTGCCTGGCTGGAGGTGCCCTAATCCTGGGAGTATGTTTTGTTTGCTGCTGTGAGCATTTCCCAGGATTCTGTGGCCTCATTCCCTGTGGCTCTCCCTGTCCAGGTGGATCCCCTGCTCTTGCTGAAGGCAACTCTCATCTTGCAGACGTGCCAGCGCTGTCCCCATGTCTTGGCAGGCTGCATCCTCTACCGAGGCTTGTAAGTAACCAGATGTTCCCTGAAGGCTGGACCTGCCCCTAAATCCACCAGTGTTCTCTTGGCAGTCATGCAGAGCAGTGCAGCCGTGTCTGTGGTTCTGTCTGACCTGCTGACCAGGACCACTGTCTGTACTGACAGAAAGTGCACAGAGCCAGGACTTTCCATGAGGAATTCCAGCTTCTTACAACTGCAGATGACTGAATGACTTCAAGGAAAGCCTCCAAGGTGGCCTTGAAAGGCAGGAGGTGGGGAATTCCGAGAATTCCTTGGCAGCAGCATTCAAGTGCCATTTTTCTTTGGCATAAACTGTTCCAGTAACACCTTTTAGGAGCACTGGAAATATGCCACAGTGGGAGCATCTTCCAGGGCTGACAGGGAGTGATCTCATACCCGTGGCCAGGAGACTGGGTGTGAGTCACTGCAGCACCTTAAAACTGGCAGCATGTATAGAGAGGTGGACATTTGGCTTGAGGAGGGAGTTGGGAGCCTTGTCCTGCCTCTGCCACACCGATGCGTGTGTCATTGTTTCACTGCTGTGTCTGGTAGAGATATTTTGTCACCAAATATCCTCCTTGTGAACTCTAAGCCTTACTGCAGCACTGCAAAGGGCTTTGAGCTGGAGTTAAACCTCTCCTTCTTTAGGGTATTTCGGGTTCCTGCAGCACCATCAGCTTTGCTCAGTGCACAAGTCCAGTGTGTCCAGCATGAGCATGGCTGCTGGTTCTGCCTGTCCTGGAGCCCTGGGAGCCTGTGGCTGAGCTTCAGGAAGGATGCTCTGATCACAGGACAAGGGAAAATGGCTTTAAATTGACAGGGAGTAGGTTTAGGTTAAATATTAGGAAGAAATCCTTCCCTGTGAGGGTGGTGAGGCCCTGATACAGGTTGCCCAGAGGAGCTGTGGCTCCCCCATCCCTGGAATTGTTCAAGGCCAGGTTGAATGAGGCTTGGAGCAACCTGGGCTAGTGGAAGGTGTCTCTGCCCATGGCAGAAGAGTGGAGCTAAATGATCTCTAAGGTCCTTTCCAACCCAAACCATTCCATGATTCTGTGACTTTGTTTTGTCCTTTTAGGATTGTGAGCACCCAGCTGCCACCTTCCCTCACTGCCAAAGTTCTCCTCCAAGGCAGCGAGTCTCCAGGCCAGGTATGTTGCTGAACACATTCCCTGCATGCAGATACTTGTAAGGATGTGGTGTGGGAGCTCTTGTCACACAGATCCACCATGTGCCATTACTGGGAAGGACAAATATTGATGCTGATGCTCAAAGCTTTATCATTAGTTATGATTAAATAAGGTTTTCAGACTTCTGCACTAGGAATTTGCTTTTTTTGGTCTTTAAGTTACTGAATTCATGAGTTCTCATCTGTGGGTTGTTTTAATTGGCTTTTTACCTACATTTAGGTATTTAGTGGGAAATATGGATGAATGTCTGAAAGGGACAAACAAAGCAGTTTTCATTTGCATTAAAACTTGTCAAAAGTTATTATTTATGTGACAGAAAAGCCACCACAATGCAGATATGAGGAAGGGCTCTGCTCTTCTGGTTGAATGAACTGAGTTTCTGTGGCTTGAGAAGGCAGTAATGGCAAATTGTGGCTCTGTCCTGGCTTTCAGGTGTGTTTTGGTTCTTGGGAAGGTCCCTTTGACTTTGAGAGTCAAGGAACAAACCCCAGCCCAGCACTATAAACCAGTCACAACATTTGCTGGAGGGGTGGTGTGGGGTCTGCTGTGGCCTTGGGGAGGCTGAGGAGGGTGGCAGGGGTGTCCTGGTGGCACTGAGTCATCCACAGAGCTGATTCGTAGCTTTTCTTGCAGAAGGAGCCCGGAGATGAGGAGTCACGGGAGCCTGGTGAGCATCCAGCTGCAGTTTCTGCCAAGTGCCCACCAGCAGCAGCTCGTGGGCACCCCCCAGGCTGCCTTCTCTGCATGGGAGCATGAGCTGGTTCGCTGGGATTCCTGTCCAAGATCTTGCTGGATGCAGGAGTATATCCAGTATATCCCAGAGGGTGCTGCTGGCACTAGTCAGCAGTAGCAGCGGGTGTTGTGTAATCAGAACCAGCTCCTTCCCTTGGCTTAGCAGAGTGTTTGCTCTTTTGGGTTTAATTGTCAGTTCTGCAGATTCCCAACATGCCTGCCTTCATTCCAGTTCCTCATGTGCCTGCTTGGCCCTGATGGAGCCCTGACAACAGATGGCTGATGCTTGCAGTCCAAACCTCCAGTCATCATCTCTCACCATCAGTTTAGAGATGATCTGCCAGGATGGTTAGGAAGAAACACTGAGGGAAAATTTAACTGTGTATGAGGAGGGTGGGCAAATGCTGCCCAGCTCGGTTGGGGTGCAGGATGATGGCAGACCTATTCCACCTGCAGAAGCTTTTAGACTGATGGAGTTTGGCTTCTGTTCTTTATGCTGGGGCACGTTCATTTAATCCTCAATCCTCCACTGCTCTTGCAGAGTCTCCGTTGCCGCAGGGTGTCCGTATCATCCCGGTGTTCCTAACAGGGGATGAAGTCTCAGTGCTCCGGGGCTTCCCAGTGGAGTGGATGGCCAGGTAGGAAACCAGCCTGACACAGAGAGAGGATTTGCAGCAGGAGCTCACACGTGGCTCTGTGTCCTTCTTGCCATTGTCCCTGTTTTCCCTGGAACTAACCCAGACCCTGTCACTGCCTGTTGGAGCTGCCTGAGGCCTCTCAGGCTGGATGGAATTCCTGTGTCCATATCATTCCTGTGTCCGTATCCCTGCTGTGAGCAGCCTGAAGCAGAACTGCTTCCCCAGGCCATCTGTGACCTGTTGTCCCTCAGCTCACAGCACTGCTTGGAGCCTTTGTGCTGTGTGGATAAGGGAGGGACATTCACAGGAGCCTGCAGTGTAACATTCCCAGGCTTTTCACCTGTGTTAGACCTCAGCCCATCCTTTTTCCAGGCAGATACCCTTTATAGCAGCCATTGATCAGTACCAATGGGATTATTAGGTATAGGATAACTCCATACAGATCCTGCTCAGTAGTTTAATCCATTTTTCATCTCCCACTAGGGCATCCATGTCCCCAGCAGGCACTGGAGCAGAGCAGAGTACTCTGTGCTCCCAGGCAGTTCCAGAGTCAACAGGAGTTCATGAAAGCCAAGCCCTGGATGGTATATCTGTACAGGAGTCCCCTGAGGAGGCTTCAGGCACAGCTGCCCTGGGAGATGCTCTGCAATCAGACAGCCCTGCATGTCCCCTGCAGGGAATGGGAGCCAGCCCATGGAGTTCTCCAGCTGCAAACCTGAGTGGACCAGGCAGTGACAGCTCAGAGCTTGGCAGGAAAGCACACATCCCATCAGAGAGTGACACAGAGCATCTCCCAAGCCCTTCCACGCTCCGGACTTCTGAATGTGCTCAAACTATGGGTCCATACCTGGAAGGCTTTTCCTTTCCCAACCCTTACGCCCGGGAGCAGGAGAGTCGGGACATGGGGAAATCCCTTGTGGACTCTGATATTGAGCACTGTGATGCTGAGAACCAAAGTTCTCTCTCCTCTCCTGTTCCCTCTCCTGCTCAGGAGCTGAGCAGGAGGAAATCCAGAGAACACAACGAGCAAGGGGCTGTGAGCCAAAGCCGTGTCTCCGGAGGGAGCAGCAGCACTGCTGGTGACCATGTGTGGGGTTTGGATGGTCCAGGCACTGCTGGACAGTCACAGCTCTGGAGTGGGAGTCAGCTGCCGGCTGTGGGGGTTCAGGAGGGTCTGCTCAGTGACCCAGCAGGGAACACGCCGTGTCCCAAGAGTGGGGAGGGCAGCTGGGCATCCCAAGGGGACAGGCTGGGAGCCCGGACTACCGTGGAGTTGGGCAGAGAGGGTGATCCAGCCCGGATGAGCCTCTATGTTCACTGCATCAAGGGGCTGGTGCTGTCACTGCTGGCTGAGGACCACCTTCGAGGGGACCGCAGTGCCATGGAAGATGTGGTGAGTGGGAAAGATCTCTCCCACCTTCAGCTGCACTCCTGGGTGGGGGGGGACGGGGTTTACAACTGAAGAGGGAACGTTGGATGACGCTTCCCATCCTTTCCTCACCTGCTCTGTGCTGTGCAAGGCGAAGCCATTTGGCTCAGGGCTCGTCACCACAGCCCTGGCTGTGTGGGAGGGTGTGAGGCAGCGAGCAGGGAGGTGAGAGCCTTGTCTCACACAGCTCCTGGTGCTGCTGTTGTCTGTCAGTGCCAGCACCAGAGCAGAGTGTGTGGGTGTGACCGTCAGAAGGCCTGGGCTGGATCTGGGATTCGCTGGGAAAACCCCTCAGTTCAGTGCTTTTTGGGAAGCAAGGTTTGTTCTGTTTAACCCCCACTTTGCACGTCACAGCCTCTCCCTCTGGGAGCACCAGAGACGTGTCTGGCAGCAGGTTTTGGAGTGTTTCCTCTGGCTGTGGGAGCCCCCAGCCTGCTCCCTGGGGCTGGAGAGAAGGATGCCCTTTGGGCAGTGCACAGGGGCTATACCAGAGCAATCCCAAATTACTCTGCTGTAGGATCTGGGTGCCAAGGCTTCCCTGATGAGGCTGCAGGGGCAGGATGTGCCAATCCCCCGCCTTTCCTGGGAAGCATCAGCCTGCAGAGCTGCTGCCTGGCCTCTGCCTCCCTCCCAGGAGCTGAGTCAAAGCTGCAGAGTCCTGTTTGATATGCCAGTTGCCATAGGAACAACCTAATTTCCTTACCCAGCCAGACTGGAAGGTGGAGGGAAGCTCAGACTAACACAGAGCCTCAAGGTTGCTCCTTTTCCTGGGAGCTGTGGGACACGGAGGCTCCCCCATGAGCTGAGGAGTGTCTCCTCTGCTCAGCATGGGAGGGATCATGTGCCTGGGGAGGGATTGCTGCAGAATCAGAACAGGGCAGGAGGTGCAGCTGGTGCCTTTTGCACCAGACATGGCATTTGGTCCCCTTTCTGCTCATTTGGAACAGGCAGCTGCACAAATCTGCTCTGCCATGTCTTCTCCAGCAAGGGGAAGAGGGAAACAGGCAGGTGGGAATTGTCACTCTGGAGAGCTGAAGGTTGTCCCTACTGCACAGGGATTGCACAGGTCATTTTCCTTTATGTGTTGCCCCAGGGTTCACAAAGCCCCATTCCATCCAGATTGCTCTTTTCCCAAACATCCCTCTTCCATCTTGCATACCCTTGTTTTGGATCTGACCAAAACTGCACTGTCACAGCTTGGATTTTGGCTGTGACTGGGCTCTTCTGCTACACCCTCCTGTGGGTGCAGGTGTTTGTTATTCCTTAGAGCTGCATTGCATGTCCAGTTATCCCAGGAGGAAGAGCACTGTCACCCCAGAGATGCAGCTGGGCTCTGCTGCTGGTGGATTTGTGGCACAACCTCAGCTTGTCTGTCATTTTGTTTATCTGTAGATTAAAAATGACCCTCAGCTCTCAGGGATGTCAAAGCTGCCTTATAATTAATGTTTTTGAATGCTTTGAGGCCCAAAAATGGCACCAAAGAAGGGTAAAATATGCTACTTGTGCAGCTGAGAACCTCTGGGAGGGCGGGTTCCATCCCAGGCTTTCCCTGTGGAGCAGGAGGCTCTGGGGCTTCCTTCCTGCTGCTCTTTAGGTCTAATCCCTCCATTTCGCTGCACAGAAGGGAAAATCTGTTCTTTGACAGGGGGTCAAGGGTAGGCCATGCACTGCCATCCTGCTGAACAGAGGCTTTATCCTCTCCACAGCAGAGGAAAGCACACAGGCAGGATGAGGATTATGGAGTTAATCTTCCCAGGAGTGGTGGAGGGCCCCTGCCCGTGCTCTGCCTGTGCCCAGAGAGCCTCAGCACAGCCATCCAGCTGGGCTACTGAAAGTCCACTCAGGAGAACAGCTTGGCATTCACTGACAACATTGTTGTGTATGTTTGTACTGCCTGGTGTAACAAGGTCTGGGAAGCACAGGGATATTCCTTGATGTGGCTGAAAGTCATGTGAAAATGAGCCCTGGAGAGTAATGGTTGATGGTAAATTAATGGAGCCTTGCATCTGCCTGGAATTAATAGCACCAGGTGGTGTAATGGCTTATTTTCAGGTTGGAGTGCCCTTTCCTGAGTCATGGAATCAAGGAATGGTTTGGGTTGGTAAAGTTCATCCAGTTCCACCACCCTGCCATGGGCAGGGACCCCTTCCACAGGGACCCCTTCCACCAGACCAGGGTGTTCTGAGCTCCATGACTGACCTGGGGAGCCTGGGCAGCGCAGCAGAGCATGGAACAGTCTGGTCCCTTTGTCACCTGAGCTCCCTCCAGCACCTCCTTGGAAGCCCAGGTGAGGCACAGGTGGAGCTCTGACCCTTGCCTTTCCCCTGTCTGCAGTACCACAGCAGCCTGGCTTCCCTGAATGGCCTCGAGGTTCACCTGAGGGAGACTCTGCCCAAGGACTCCTCAGCCTCAGCCAGGACAACTTACAGCTTCACACACTATGACCGTGTCCAGAACGTCCTCACAGGTGAGCCTTCATCTTCTGGGACAGCAGGAGGGAACAGTGAGGAGAACAGGGTTTAGGGGAGCCTTTTCTCGTACCTCAGACAGCTCAGAAGCATTTCTCACTCTAACTCCTACCACACAGCCTGGCTGAAAGGCCCTGTTGAGGGAACTTCGTCTGTTGGGAGTTTATAATCTGCTGAAGACTTGTTGATGGCTTTGTCTGGGTGAAAGCCAGAGGCTGTGGGAGCTGGAGCAGCTGCCACTGGTGCCTTGCTCGGAATGATGTCCCTTGGGGTTCTGGTGGGGGCTGAATGTGAGCACAGGACTTGAAACCCTTCAAACCCAGCCATTGCCGCCAGCCATTCATCCCTGGTGTGATGCCTTGTGTTCCAGTGTACCTCCAGGAGTCTGTCAGTCACACCTGAGGGTCTCTTAGTTGTTTCTGGCTGTGAGAACTAGGAGCTGGGAGCAGGCAGCAGTTGGGGGGCTGCTGCCCTGGGTGTGGGTGGACCACGGACCTGCAGAAAGCCCTGGGCATGTGTTGCTCCAGTTGGTTTTGCTGTTCCCTTTCTCTGGCAGCCTCTCAGAGAGTGGCCTGGCTCTCTCCAGCTTGGAAGTGCTTTTAAGACAGAGAAACCCCAGTGTTTCTAGGTACCCCAGGCCTCAGTCCACCTTGTGATCCCTCCGTGTGTGTTGCCTGCAGGGAAAGGTACCCCAGGATGTGCTTGGCTGAGCATGGTGGCTCTCGCTGACTGGTTCCATTGAGGTCACCCTGGGATTTAAGATGTCACCAGCATGTTCTGCTGCTGTCCAGGGTCTGTGGGAAGATCCAGGGCCTTTTTCTGTTCAGTAGATGGGGACACACTACAGAGTGGGCTTTTAATACCCCCCTTACTCCTGTTGTGCAGCCAACCTGCCCCACACACCTGGGCCCCTGGACCGGCACTTCTTGAGGGCGGCCACGCTGATCCACTCCGACTTCAGCCAGCTCCCCTCGGCCTCAGAGGTCATCATCAGGTAAGGGGTGCTCACAACCCCTCCTCACACCGGGCTGGGCGGTCACAGAAGGGAGGAACCTCTTTTTAGGTCTGGCTGAGTTTCGGCACATGTTGTAACCACACCGGTGCCTCCTGGCAAGGGTCAGGCACATCGCCTCGTTCCCTAAGTTTGCTTTTAATTGTGGGTTTCTTTGTGTTCTGGATGTTGGGAGGCTGCAGTGGCACCAGGACTGAAGGGCACAGCTGAGTGGTGCCATGAGTTGGATTAAGATGTAATGTTCAAACATTGCCAGTTCCTGGCACCATAAGGTTCTAAGACGCAGTGTTAAATATAGCTGTTCCTAATAAATTTGTGTCTCGGCAGGGAGCCAAAGGCGCCCAGAATTGGCAACCTAGATTTTGTTTTCTTACACGGCTTGTTGGGTTGGAAACACGCTGTGATGTGTGTGGCAAACTCAATTGTGATGCGCCAGGCAGGATGGTCTTATCACAGCCAGAGCCCTCCCTGACATCCAAAACCCTTCCTCATGGCCTGAGCCCTCCCTGACATCCAGTGACCTCAACAGCCAGAGCCCTTCCTCCTGGCCAGAGTCTTCCCTGACATCCAGATCCCTTCCCCACACCCAGATCCCTTCCCCACAGCCAGATCCCTTCCCCGCAGCCAGATCCCTTCCCCAGGCCATGGCTGAAGCGAACCCTCCGTTCCTCAGCTGAGCTGGGGGAGGTTGTGTTGTGAGTGCACAGATTCTGCCTGCCTGGTCCTGCTTGTTTGTCCAAAACATGATGAAATAAAGATGCTTCTGGGAATTACACAGTTTCATTGCTCTGGCACAGCTTGCCAAGGGAATGTGAATCACACACTTCAGTGCTGGAGAACTCCTTGTTTAGCATGAGCTTGACTGGCTCCTTAAATCCAATCCTAAACTGACTGGCTAAGCTGGTGTATTCCGTGTTACCCCAAAAAAAGCAACTCCATGTGTGAATCAGCCTGAGTAACAAGATGACTAAAACTGCTTTCTTTTATGGAGAGTTGTCAGAGAAGGGTGTCAGCAAACATAGCAGTTGCTGCTTTCCTCCGTTGAGGAGGAATCCAGGGTCCTTGGCTTTGCTCCCTGCCAGCCTTCCTGCAGGAGAATACTCTGTGGGGGTTCTTAATCTTAATTACTGTTAATAATCACAGCTTTTGTGGTAACAGTATCTGGCTGTTGTTTGAGTTTCATCACACCTGTGATTTGGTTATGGCCAGCAGCAGTGAGATGGGCTCCTGTGGGAGAGGAGGAGTGCTGGGCATGGGGAGTGTTCCATCCTGTCTCATGGTGTCTTGGGCTGGTGACATGCGGGTGTTGGTGCTGCTGAGTGGGTCCCAGAAGAATTTATTCACGGAAAGGGTAGTCAGTCACTGAAAGGGGCTGCCCAGGGAGGTGGTGGAGTCCCCATCCCTGGAGGTGTCCAAGGAATGACTGGACATGGCACTCAGTGCTCTGGTCTGGTTGATAAGGTGGGGATCAGTCACAGGTTGGACTTGATGGTCTTGGAGGTCTTTTCCAACCTCAAGGATTCTGTGATATCTCACTTTCCCTTTTAGATGCCAGGACCCTTGAGAAGGAGGGTTTGGTTCCCTGTGGCCTTCTGGGAATGCACTGCAGGGGTTTGGTGCCCGTTTAGCTCCGTGTTCCCTCGCTGAGACATCTGAAAATCCCTCTCAGTAGCTGGGTGTAAACACCCCAGTGCCCAGCTGTAAATCTGGCCCAAATCTGTAAATCTGACCTCTGCCCTCTCTGCTGCCCTGCCAGGAACACCTCCACGGCCGTGTACGCCTGCCGGAACCCCGTCCAGGAAACCTACTTCCAGCAGCTGGGTGCTCCACTCCGCAACTCTGGCGTCCCCAACCCGCACGACAGTGCCTTCAGCCTGCCCAGCAAGGCCAAGCAGAAGCTGCTGAAGCACGGGGTGAACCTGCTGTGAGCTGATGTGCTCACACACATCTCAGCCCCTGATGAATGTTCATCTCCAATAAGGAAAATCTCAGCCATTTATCCCATCAGAGGTACGAGGCTCTGTCCTGCCTCTGTGGGGTCTCCAGCCTGCCTGGCCCTGAGAAGGGGGCACTTGTTGCCCTGTCCTGGAGCTCATTTGGGGCCAGAGCAGGTGTTACTGATGTGAGCACTTACCAAAGACTGAAGACAGAACACAGCCATGTTGGGGCATTTGGTTTACGTGGACTCTGGGCCTGTTCTTGGTGCTCTGCAGACTCCCCTCGTGCCTTGACCTGAAGTAAAACCTCATCTTCCTCTGAGCTACACAGACCCTGGGCAGTGCTGGCTTTGAGAGATGTCTGTCAGACACTGTGCCTGCACTTGCCCTGGTCAGACTTGGGCCTTATTTGTATCTCTTAATCCATAGGAATGAGTCCTGCCATGATGTAGTGCCTTACCTTGATTAGCAGAGCCTGCCTGTTCTCAGACTGGAGAAGTGCTGCAGAACTCATAAGCCTCCTCTGAGTGCTGCCAGGAGGCTTTTATGTTGTAGGTGACTCTGGGAGGTTCTTGTCCCTCCACACCTGCCTGGTCAGTGATGGTGCAGCCCAGCACTGCCCACACCTGGACCCCATGGCCACACAGGGCCCTGTGGTGGTGGTGGTGGTGGTGTGAGTGTCCTTCTCCCTCCCTCCCTCCCGCTACAAGACCTTGTTTTGCTGCTCTTGCTGCTCTGTTTTCCCATGCTCAGTTGACCCTGAAACTGCCCCTTAAGCTGATGGGACCAAAGAGGATTTGTAACCCTGAGCAATTGTTCCTTCCTGCTCTGACAGCGTGTCCCCTCTCAGTGGTGGCTGGGGGGGTCTGTGGTGATGGCTGCTTAGACCTGAGGGATGGATCCCTGTATTTGGCTGGGCTTGGAAACCTGCTGGTACATACACCCCCCACTCCCTCCACAGTGTGACTGTGGAAATAAAAGAGAGTCTGCAAGGCTCATTCCAGCACTGTATCAGCAGCCAGAGTCATGTTGGTTGTCATGTTTGTGGTTCCTGATGTGATGGTTTGGGTTGGGTGAGCTGTTCCCACGGTTAGCTCTGTGCCAAGGGTAGTTCCTGCACCGGCTGGGGTTGAACAGGCAGTGCCTGTTGGTTCAGTCATTCCTGCAAAGAAACTTCTAGGAAGATTCCTGAAGATAGATGCATTACTGGTGTTACTGTGACATGGTGAGCAGCCCTGTGTCAGCATCAGAGCTGGATGTGATGAGGTCACCATGGTCACAGCTCGCGGTTCCGCTCCAGCACAGACAGTTCCCAAGGCCTCTGCCATTGCAGGGCTATCTGCAGACCTTGCTGGGAGTATCAGAGGACTCCAGAGGACAAGCCAGCTGCTTGCTCAGGGGTGGCTGGGCATGGATTGCCACCTGGCTGCCAGCCCTGGCAGCTGAGGGGGTGTTTCAGCAGGAGCAGGGCCGGTGGCACTGCTGCTGTCCTGGGCACGATGGCAGGGAAGCTGCTCTGCACAGAAGGACTGTCAGGAGCCTTTTGGCAGCGTTGGAGTGAAGGCTCACTGGGAAGCCTGAGCTGGAGCCATCCTGGTGACCTCCTGTTTCAGTGACATCCATGTGGAAGGTGGCACGAGGTAAGGTGCTGCTTCCCTGCGTGACTTCCCTGTACACTTCCCTTGAGTGATGGCCAAGCTGCTCTGGGGCTGCAGCAGAGCACAGGGAGGCACCGCGTGGGTGGGAGAAGGCAGGAGGGAGGGGCTGTGTCCTCCAGCCTCTTCGGTGCTCCCTGCCAGGCTGAGCCGAGCGGCCCCTCTGGTAGATGCTGCTCTGCCAGTCCCCTCTGCACTCAGCAGATCCGGGTTCCCTCTGCAATTCCCAGGAGGTGAGGAAGCCTGGGAATGCTGGGAGCAGCGAGCCGGCAGGCAGGGCTGCGAGGCAGCTCCAGCCTGGTCTGCTCGCCGGGGAGATCCGGCTGGCTCCTGCCTGGGCGTTCTCAGAAGTGGTTGTGTGCTCTACCAGGAAGCACGAAGAAGTTGAGAGAAAATCCTGAGAGGGACAGGAGGGAGATTTGGCACAGCAGCAAGACACAAAATAGATGAACGCTCTCGCCTGCTGCCGTCGGGGATCTCCTGCCGCAATCTGCCGAGCCGTCTGCCGGCGGGGGAACAGCTGGGGTGGCTCATTCCCGTGGCTGCTCGGGCTGCATCTGGTCACCCAGACCTCTCTGCCTGAGCTGGCTGGGAGAGAAGTTGTCTGGGCAGCACATAAAGAGCTCCCGGCCCTCGGCGCGACGGGTGGCTGGAGAGGTTTAAAAATGGGGTATTTTGAGCACAAGGGGATGAGGAGCAGCTGCTTAAGCTGGATCTGTCTGAGCGCCGCCAGCGAGGCCCAGGGGCTCGTGGAGAGTGATTCCTGCCCTGCCAAGCTGTTTTCGGGCAGTAGGGTGGGAGTTAAGCAGCACCCTCTGCCCTGGAGCTGCTCCTGGGGAGCTGCTGCCTTTGATGCGTCAGTGCAGGCAGCTGGAAGCAATTCCCAAAATGGTTTGTTTGTGGATGTTCTGGCAAGACTGGTGGCTGCTGTGAGTTTTGGGGAACTGTGTGGCTGCAGCTGTTTCTGGGGATGACTGGTGACAGTCTCGCTGCCCCATGCCAGGCAGCACTGCCATAACCATAGCTGTGCCCACGCCACGCCATAGCTATGGGAGAGGCAGGGAGGTGTTCCCTGTGCTCCTTGGCAGCCTGGGGTCAACTGACATCACAAAATGTTTTGGGTTGGAAAGGACCCAAAATATCCAGTTCCAACCCCCTGCCATGGGCAGGGATTCACCCACTCAACCAGGTTGCTCCAGGCCCCATCCAGGCTGGCCAAATCCATGGGGACAGAGATTTACAGGGTTGGGGATTTTAAAGCACTGCCTTCACTCACCATATCCCTGGCAAACAGCCCCATGCCCCTTCCCACCCTGCAGCTCCTGCTCTTCCAGCACATTCTGCCCACCAGCAGCCGGCTGAGCTGCTGCGATAAGCAGGACCCAAACTCTCAGGGTTTGCTTGACCCTGAACTGATTAGAGCAGCAGGCAGAGCCCCTTCTGTTTTCAGCACAACTGTTTATTGATACTCTTTGTTTATCCACTTATGAATGTTACCGACTGTCGGACAGAGCCAACCTGCTTCCCCAGGGCCTGCGGCCAGGTAGCCAATGCGTGTAGAAATCATGCACTTCAGAGAGAGTCTGTAACAAGGCAGGTGTAAAAAATATCTCAGATGTATTTGAAATCTCTGCCTTATCTCGCAATCAAATCACTGAGAAGTCCGTAAAGAAGTTGTAGGAGGACGGGGCTGTGTTCCCTCCCAGGCAGGGCACGGAGCCAAGCGGTCCCCAGCAAGGACAGTGGTGAGCAGCCATGGCACGCTGTGCTTCACATGTAGGATGTCATAAACTGTCCCCCAAACAGACCCTGGATGCTGGGTGCCTTCAGGAAAAGCAGGTGGTCGCTGGGTAGGCAGGACCCCAGGGTGGGGGGCTCATTCCTCAGGCTGCAGTGTTAACCCCTCTGCCTTGGGAACCTTTCCTCTGGAGTCAGGTCCGTGTGAGCTGCTGCTGTGTGCACCTGCCCTGGCTCGAGGAAAGGAGAAGATGGAACAGCAGAAGGAATGATGACCTCCCAGAAGGAATGGTGACCTCCTTTCCTCCTATGGACACACAAAACCCCAACTCTGGGTTCCCAAACAGCATCCCTGCCCCTGCAGGGCTTCCCAGCTGTGAAAACTGAAGGTTGCAGATAGAGCAAGGAGGGGATTTGGGCAACTGATAATGCCCTCAGTCAGACTGAAGAGCAGGGCTGTGTGTGCTGTCCCCTGGCAGGGTGGATGTTGGGGCAACCCTGGGCTCGCTGCTGTGCTTGGCTGGGGGCACCTGCAGCTTGAGGCAGTGGGCTCTGGTCCCTTTTTGGGTGACAAAAGGAGTTTCTGAAGACAGGAGGGCTGGGGACCCTGGGCTGGCAGATGGGGGAGGAAGCAGAAGCCCCTGGGCTCATGGTGGGAGGGCTCCTTATGGGCAGAGCTGTGCCCTGCCACCCCATCAGCCTCAGCCAGAGTAGCCCCTGCCTGGGGGGGGAGCACCATGCCCGCTGCAGCCCCCAGTGTCCATCTGTCCATCCATCCCAGACTGCAGCCAGGCAGGGCAGGCTGAGCCCTGTGCTGGGCTGGTTGGCTGTTATGGTGTGTGTGTGTGTGCGCGTTGTTCCTTTGATGACCACGAGAAATTTTACATTACATTCAAACGAACACCCTTGGGTTTGTTACTCTACTTCTGAACACTGCAAAACACAGTAGCAACAGAACACGTAGGAGCGTGGGGGGCAGCGAGCCACGGCGGGGGCGAGAAAAGAATCCCTGAAGCCAACGATGGAGGAAAGAGATGGGCGCTGATACACGTCACAGTTTCCATTTACAAGAGCCCCTGGGAGGGAAGACCGAGGCCGTGTGCCGGGAGGAAGGTTCCAGTGCGGCCCCGGAGCTGTGGCGGGGCCGAGCCGGCGCGGCCGCCCGCCCGCGGCTGCCCTGAGCCCACCAGGCGGGGCAGCGCCGTCACCGTCCTGGCGCGAAGATGAAGTCGAGGGCTTGGCGCTCGGCGGCCGCCACGTTGGGGTGCCACAGGTCCACCATGAAGACCACGCGGGGACCGTCCTCCGGCGCACCTGGGTGGGATGGAAGCGCAGGGTGAGCACCAGGAGGCACCTGCCCAGTGCAACCCCGGTAAACACCCGTGTACTGGGAGCCCAGTGCCTCCAGTAGCTGGCACGGCGCAGAGTCCTCCCAGCCGAGGCTCCAGGGTTGCTTTGGGCACCCAGATTCCCTTGGCAGGGCCAAGGAAGGATGCTGCGCTCGCCCTCCTTTCACCTGCACCTTGTATCTGTGCAGGGAGCAGCTGCTGCGCCATTCCAGCCTTCCTGGCCCTGCAGCCCTGCACAGAGCTGCACTTCCCAATTCCACAGCCGGGTTAGGTGGAAGCAACAGCTTTTGTTCTTCCACTCTCTCCACAGGCTCCCCTGTGTAGAACAGCTCTGCTTGATGCTTTTATGTCATGGGCGACTAATGCCGGTTAATCCGGGAGAGCTGAAGCGGAACAGCCTCTGTCAGCGACGGAGGGAGGAACAATCCAGGCGGGAGCGAGGCTGTTCCCCCTGCGCGGGAGACAAAGGCGCCGCTGTCACGTCAGCACCGAGCTGCTCCTGCAACAGGGCGGCTGCAGCGGCAGTGTGAGGGCCAGAGGACGCCGAGGCTGTGCCATCGCAGCCTGAGCTGCAGAAGGAAGCCTTTCCAAGCTGGCTGCCACGGCAGGGAGAGGACCTCTGGGCAGGGAGAGGGTTACCAGGCCCTGTACAGGGCTGGCAGTGCTGTGGCAGCACCACAAGCTGGGAGCGAGCCCTGGGCAGGCTGTGGGGGGCTCCAGGGCTCTGTCAGGAAAGGGGCACCGAATGCCCTGAGGCAGAGGGAGCATTTTCATGGGTGAGCACTCGGTGCCAGGGACGGGGCTGCTGCCATGTGGTGCAAGCCAAGGGCAGCAGCAGTCCAAGCCCAGTGGGAGGCAGGTGCTCCAGTCCTGCTGTGGCAGGAGAAGGAACAGGTGTCCTTGCCCACCCATTCCCCCCTGGCTCCTGGCACGAGATGGGACACTGCGAGGCTGCACACGTTGAACCTGCGCTCACCTTCGTGGAACGCCGTGTGCAGGAAGGAGTCGTCGAAGAGCAGGCACCGGCCCTCAGCCCAGCACTGGGGCTCACCCCCCACCACCAGCTCACAGTTGCTGGGCGTCTTCAGACCTTCAGGCACAAAGAGAGAGAACGGGGAGGGTCAGGCGATGCTGCTTTCCCTGTGACAGGGCGGCAGTGACGAACAGCGAGCCCCACATGGGCCCCACGTGAGCTCCATGTGAGCCCCACATTGCTGCCAAGGGTTTGCTTCCCTCCAGGGAGCAACCTGAACCCCAAGCCTGGTGCAGCTCAGTCCCTGCTGTCCCCAGTGAGCTCAGCACCGCAGGCTTTTTGTATCTGGAACAGCTTCCAGTCCCTGGAGTCCAGGACCCCGGGGTATGTGCAGGGAACCATGCTCCTGGGAGGTTTTCCAGCTTCAGGACCAGCTCTACTGTGCTGACCCTGCCCAGGGCAAGGCTGGGAAAGCAGGAACTGCTGCACTGGGACTGGCAAATGGGCTCAATTCTGTGCCTGCCACAACCCGCCCATGGACCTCACATCACTCAGCACCTGCCCCATTCCTCAGTCCCCACCCAAGATGCTGCTACAGGGGGACCCACTGGGCTGCAAGGACAGAAATCCAGGGGCTTCACAAAACTCCTGTAAAGAAGCAGCTCTGTCAGGGCCACAGGAAGAAGGATAATTATAGAAATAAAATGGGTCTTTGTGTATGATACCAGCACAAGCCAGACCAGTTTGACAAGGGTTGATCCCATCACCACCTGCATCAGGACTGTCACCCCCCGCAGTGCTGGGGACACTGGAGCTGCTGCAGAGCCAACCTGCCCTGAGGATGCAGCTGTGGCAGAGAAAGGGGTCAGGGCTCACGTGGCTCCCAAACGGTAACGATGCAGCAAACGAGCAGAACGGATCGGAGAGCGATGCCAGAACTGAGCACAGCAGGGACTCCCAGCTGCCCGGCAGAGCTGGGAGCACAAAGCTGCTGTTTCAAAGCCTACAAAACCCAAAGCCATTTCCCTGCACAACAGCCTCAGCTGGAGAGGCTGGGAAGGGGGAGCGGAACCACCGGGGGATGCGGGGAGGAGGCAGCAGCAGCCTGCAGCCCTTCCATCGCACCCGCACCCCGGGGATGCTGCCCTGGCCTAGGGAGGGGCAGAGCTGGTACCCCAGTCTGGGGGTTGGAGTAAATCCTCGAGAGCGACTCGGGCATGCCAATGGCTGCACTGGCTTTGCAGAGCAAGCTGCCTGAAAGGGCAGGTTATCTGTAATAATCTTGGGCACAGCAAGAGCTGTGTCCCCAGCACTGAGGTGGGGGTGTCTGTGTGCCCCTGGCACTGTGTGGTGTCCTGGTAGAAGGACAAAGGAACAACCTGCATCACCTGTCTGTCCAGGGCATGTGTGCTGCAGCTGTCCTCACCTGAGCCAACCTGGACCTCACCAGCCCCCTCCTACACACTGGTCCCAGCCCCTCGTGAGGAGAGCACATCTGTGAGCGCCCCAGACAGAAGGGTCTGTGATGGGCTTTCTCCTGGCACCAGCAAGGGGCAGGTCCCAGTTGCCCAGCAGCTCGTGAGATCAAGCCTGAAAATGATTCCCATTCCAAATAAATGGCCAGCACTGCCTGGGTGTGTTTACCCAAGTTGTTGGCTGAACAGGCGTGCTCGGTATTTGCCAGCCGGCCTGTGCGGTGCCTCCCCCGGCACAATCAGTGCCGCTGCCAGCCTGGCCATCTGTGTCGTGTGGGCTCTCCCTGTCCCAGTGTCCGCAGAGCAGGGAGCACTGTGCCACCAACTCAGTGCCTGACCCACCAGAGGGGACGTCCCAGGACCTCCCAGCCATCATTTGCATCTTTGCAAACCCCAAAGCAGCATCTTTGCTTCCATCCACGTGTGTCCCGCGCAGAGCACCTGAGATCGCAGGAGAGGGGAGCTGCCAGTGGCACAACACAGTCCCTGGAGCAGCACCCCAGGCTGAGCCACATCCTGGGATGGGAGGGGGGCCTGCCTGAAGAGTGAGGGGTGTTCAGAGACCCCTGTGCAAAATCAGCCCTGTATCTTGCACTGGCAAGACTCCACAGCCCCGACTTGGTGTGAGGAGGAGCTGGGGATCTGGGATATCAGATACCCAGGGACTGAGCACCGGCCTCTCCTGAGGAGGCTGCTGCCACGAAAGCCCTAAAAGCCTCCCTCAAGCCAAAGCAGAGCAGGTGCCTAAGCCCCCCTGGGCTGCAATTGGCAGCTGAACCCCAAGACCACTGAGTGCCATAGCCCTTTTTGGAGCTCCTGCTCCCAGACACTGCTTAAGCCCCCGGCACCGCCCCCAGAGAACACGAGCCACGGCGCTGGGCACTCACCGAGGTGGCAGCGGATGCGGATGTTGGTGGGTCCGTAGTGCTCGGCGATGACGGTGCCCGGGCTCAGCACGGAGATGCACGCGTTCCCAAAGACATTGTTGCCAATGCAGGTGCGGAGGCTCCCGAGCAAGCGGTACGTCCGTGGGCATCTCCGGCAGTTCCTGGGCACGCACATGCCCTGGTTCACCAGGTAGAAGGTGAACCACTCCCCGCTGGGCGTGCTGTTCATTTTCCATCCTTGTGGGAGGCTGCAGTTTGAGAACGCTTTGTAGAGGGTCTCAAACTCGCACAGGATGGTCTGGAAGTTGCGCTCCAGCAACTCCACATCGTGCTTTTGAGCGTCCCGGGAGAAATAGGGCGTGGTGGGCAAGTCGGGCAGGAAGAAGACTTCTGGCTTCTGGATGGAGGGCCGGCTGTTGAGGTAGCGGCCCTGCTCGCGGATGCCCTTGTGAATCCTGCCCATGCCGGACCAGGAGTAGCGCTTGGCGTACTCCTGCAGGTTGTGGTAGAGTTTCTGGTTGAGCCCGTCGTGGTGGGTGCAGCGCACGCACTCGGGCGAGTGGCAGTACACGTACCCGTTCTGCACCCCGTTGGCCTCCGCGCTCTGCATCAGCGCGTTGACGGTGGCGTAGGTGCGGGGCTGCTCCCGCCCCACGTGGTAGCAGTACCACACGAAGAGGACCAGGAAGCAGGCCACGGCGGCCAGGGCGGTGGCGTCGCAGTCCCGGAAAGACTGGATGCCGGTGGCGATGAAATCCCGGAGTCCATCCAGGGACCAGCTCCAGCCCATCAGCCACTCCAGAGACATGGTGGTGCCGCAGTGGGTGGGTGCACGCAGCGGGGCCCGGCGGTCAGTCCTCGTGGGCCTCAGGGGCACCCACACCATGCAGCTGGGCCGGGGTGCAGTGGGAACGGGCTGCCATGGGGAAGCGGAGTGGTGGCTCTCCCCTGCGCTCCCGGGAGCTCTGCATTGATGGCAGCAGCCGGCAGCACCTGGGGAGGGGGGTGGCCAGGCTGCCTGAGAGTCCCAGTGCTGTGTCAGCACCAATGTGCCCGAAGGGTCCCCACCAGTGCTCCTGGGCTTATCATCCTGAAAGGCTCCTCTGGAGGGAGGGTCTGGGGAGAGAAACCCAAAGGCGTTAGGAAGGGAGCTGCCCGCTGGAGTCCCTGTGGGGGTGAGTGCAAGGGGCACAGCCAGGGTCACGTGCTGGGGCTGTGCAGAACACCAGCTTCTCTTCCAGGGGATGATGCATGAGCAGTCCTCTTCCCTGTCCAGGAGCCCAACATCACCCCATGCCAAGAAAACCCCACACCCCTTCCAACAGGATCTTCCACAAATATACAAATGGAAGACAGCAGGCAGACCCAGACCCCACCTCCACCAGCCCAGGGACCATCTCCCTTCCTGCTCTTCTTCCCGTTTCTCTCCTAAGTTGCTGCCTTATCATCTCTGAAATCTGGCTGATAAGGGAATAGACACTGGGAATAGACATCTCACAGCCCTATCTGGCAGCACATCAGCTTATCCCCTCCATCTAACACTCTGAAGTGAGTTTCCCTCCAGAGACTGAGCTGTGTGAGCGCCCAGCACTCAGCCAGACTGGCGAGGTCACATAGCCACAGTGGCATGTCAGGATGGTGGCAGCAGGGGCAGGTTGGGGTTGGCTTGTTTGATTTCACTGGCTTATCTGTGAGAGCACTTACTCTAAGGAGCAGGATGCGTTTATGAGCAAGGGAAGTCATCCAAACCCTTCCCAGCCCTTCCTACCAAGGTCCTGCATCCTCTACACATGCATTTCCTTATCAGTGGGAATGGGGATGGGCTGCAGGAGGGACCTGACCCTGCTGCTGGGACCTGGTGCAGGGCTGGGGACATGGGTTTCAGGCAGTTACACCCCAGGGAGGGACATCCACACAGCCAACCTCCCTCCACCCTACTTCCCTGTAGCACATTGCCTGCGTGCCCTGTCCCAGGATCTGCAATCCACGTGGCACGTCACAGCCTCCTGGGAATCCTAAGATAACTTTCCTCCTTCCCCACAGCTGGCAACCCTCCAGACACACTGGTTTCTCTCGCCCAGGCCTTGGCTCCCGGGGTACAACCACAGAGTTGGTCCCAGGGGTGTCCCCCAAGGCCAGCACAACCCCCTTGTGCTCCCTGCAGGGCCACAGTGTGCCAGGAAAGTCAGCAGAGCCCTGGTGTGATCTGTATTCAGGGTGGCTCTCACCCTGCCAAGCGAGCAGGGAACCACCCCAGCACAACAGCCAGGCTCGGTCAGACCGACTGACAACACAACAGCACGAGTGGCAGAGCTGGGGGTCCGACAGTCTCAGGGTTCCCAGGCTGAAGTCACACCCTGTGAGGGCAGCACAGCACAAATACAGCCCCACTGCTGCTGTCAGCACCTCAAAGGGGGAAAGTCAGGGGCAAACCATCAGAGCAGCAAGAGATCAAAGCCCCCGTGCCCATGTGCTGCCTGGCAGCCCCGGAGCCTCGGGCTGCAGAGCCATGGTCTCCTCTGAGCAGAGACTTTGTGGGATCCATCCCGGGAGCTGCCTCCTGTGCTGGCACAGACACCCCACTGCAAACCAGCCCAAATCCACCTCCACAGGGGCTGTGGTGGTGGTGGAGTAAGGCCCCAAACACCAGCACCACTCCCAGCGGACACTGCATGGCCAGGACCTGCATGGGGCACCCAGTGGGTGCTGTCACCTTCCAGCCACAGCCCTGCAATTAGACGGGTGGTCCCATCCAGCATCCCTGGCCTGAGATCCCAGAAAAGCCTCCTCAGCTAATTATACCAGCAGAGCCCTTCCAGGGAGAGCAGATCAATTCCACGTTGCACCGAAGTTGTGCAGGACGTGGAGGCGAGCACCGTGCCAGCAGCAGCCGTGTTACATAAGGAAGGCAGAGGCTTCGATGCAGCACAAAGTTGCATCTTGGTGGCTCCGTGGTGGCCCTGGCATCCCCTGGAGGCAGCGGGTTCCACTCAGCCTGGCTGGGATCCCCAGGCCGTGGGCCCGTGGTGACGGGGACACATGGCAGGGATGTCCTCAGCTCGGCACGGCCGGCGTCGCCTTTGGGAGCAGCACGAGGAGCAGAAGCATTGGGGTGAGGTGAGGTGCCCACTGTCACTCCAGAGCCGGAGCCGTGGGTGCTCCCTTCAACCTCTCCTCCAACATGCCACCCCAGCGATGTCACCAGTGTGACAGTGTCACCTGCACGCTGCTCTCACCCCGTGTGACGGTGTCACCCAGCGTGGCAGCGTCAGCGAGTGTCACCAGTGTGGCTGCATCACCCGGCGTGGCGGTGGCACTGCCGTGCTGGTGTCACATCACCCGGCGTGGAGGTGGCACCTGCCGCCGCGCTGTCACTCGGCACGGCCGTGTCGCCCTCCCGACGCCGAGCCCCTGCCCCGGCCGGGGGGTTCGGGCTGCGCCCCCCGCCGCGGGCTCCGCTCCCGCGCCGCTCGCCCGCGGCCCCCCCCGCGATGCGATGCGATGCGATGCGGTGCGATGCGGTACCGACCTGCTGCCCGCACCGGGCCGTGCGGGGCCGCGCTCCGCTCCGCGCCGCTCCGCTCCTCCTGCCGCCGCCGCCGCGGACCACAACTCCCAGCAGCCCGGGCAGGAGGGGCCGCACCGCCCCCGCCGGGACCGCGCCGGGCGGCAGCTGCGGCCCCGG